>JANAVB010009915.1:0-364180 GCA_029216955.1 Iris pallida
ACTCTGTTGTAAAATTATTCTTTTGAGGCGTTTAGCCGACGAGCACTGTTAGCTCGATGCACTTTTACTTACTGTCTGCCTACGGGCTGTAAACATGATTAACAAATCCTAGGGTTGATCATGTATGACTTAACTCTTGCTAATCCTAGCATTTTGTACGACTAGCTTCATGATCAGCTGATATATATATTTGGGAGCTTTTATTGTATTTTGGGGTCAAATATCTTATGATTATATATTATGCTTGAGATTAAGACAGTAGGCTTGACTTAGAGACTGTTGGCTTGTAGTAAACCCTCATATCTAGACAGCCGTGACGTATAGCGAGATGGACTTCATTTCAATATACGTAGCTGGCTATGTTTGCCCCGCTCTCCAGTATTCTGGTTCTGGGGTGTGACACTAAAGATGCAACGAGTATTCTCACAGTCACAAGCCTTGCAGCTATCCAGTTATCCTTCGCAGAGGAGTTTGTATTAGGGGATACATCGCCCAGAGGAGACAAATGTATCCCATGGTGACTTGGGGGTACAACACATGACAGTGTGCTGGAAATGCGTCCTACTCGTCGGCAGGCTACAAGTCCACTTGAGGTGCCAGATAACGGGATCGTCTGTAACTGAAAATCTCTATATGAACTACTTGATCAATCTAGTCATTAACTAGTCAGATCAGTAAGAATCCCTGACCATGGTAACCAGAAATTCATGTCCTAGATGATACAGACGAGACATGTAGTTTGTTCAATACACAATACATTCAACCACGGGTCCAAAAGAGTTGTATAGCAAGAAGAATGGTCGTCGCAACAGCATCTTGATTATACATGTCATGTTACTTGTATTAAGAGTGTGCCACAACGGAACACTATCAGAGTTATCATAAGGTTGTTGTTAAAAGTGCGCCACAACGGACCACTATCATGTTAGCATGTAAGGACATGTTCAAGAGTGCACCACGACGGGTCACCATCATGTAAACAAAAAAAGACATGTACCAGAGTGCACCACAACGGATCACTATCTAGTATAGGTATAGAAGAGACGTGTAGCACGAGTGCACCACGACGGGCCACCATCATGCAAGTAAAGAAGTGACATGTAACGTAGTGACAAAGCAACGAAAAGACATAAACCATGAGTGCACCCCAACGGGCCACTATCTAAGAAAAGAAAAATGCAACAAGGATCGCATGCAAGAAAGAGTTAGATAAAAAACGTATCATGGCATGGTAGAGAAATAATAAAAGTACTACTGACATAAAACAATAATTGAATCTGTGCTACTGTTAAGAATATAAGGGGGTACAATTATTCTCTAACTGTACAAAATCATCTAATCATGATAATATTTATTACAGTCGAAGGAAACCTCAAAAAACGTCAAGTGCAAAAATATGGTAAAATTTTTTGAAGTTATCAATCGCATATGAACTCCAATTAAAGTGAAATAAGAAGGTTCTTGAAGCCAAGACAAAGATCTACAACTTTCATGCTGGGAGTGGAAACATTCTGGCCACAAATCAGCAAATAGGACATAAAATAGCCAAAATAGGCACTATGCGACACTATGCGGCCAGCACTATGAATCTATGTGGACTGACACTATGCGGCCAGGTACTATGCATCTATGCGGACTGGCACTATGCGGCCATGCATATGCATCTATGCGGACTGGCACTATGCGACCAGGCACTATGCATCTATACGAATTGGCACTATTCATCGTCCCTGCCAGAACAAGGACAGATGAACATAGAATATGTCCAAATCTTATTTGGCCATAACTGTCACGCCCCGCTCCCGTAGGAGCGATCGTCCTCGCTAAGGCGTGATGCCGCACGGGCCTAGGTTGCGCCCGTGCAAGGCCAAGTCCAGAAACGGCCGATTTGAGTACTGGCCACAGAGTGTCCCCATTTGCAGCGGAAAGTAAATGAACACAAGTTGAAGCGAAATCAAATCTTTATTGATATTCAAGAAGTTTACAAGCGGCGCTAGGCCGATATTACAATCGCTCAAGCTCTCTCTCTCTGAAACATAAAAGGCGTGCCAAGTGGCTTACAAGATGGAATGATTCATGGCGATGTTCCGATACATTATGTCCCGTATATGGTGCTCCAGCTCCTTGCAACGCTCCAAGGCCCAGAGATAGCTCCGCGCCTTAGCACGTTCGATTGAAGCTCCGCACCGCCGGCGTCTCCTGCATCCTGCAAGTAGACTGTGGGGTTATCAGTACATTGTTATGCACTGGTGGGGAGGCTAGCTCGCCCATAATCACTATCATTACCGAACACGTTCCATTTACTTGTGTGCATCTCTATCATTCATTGTCTTTCTAATCTTGCCTTAGGGTCATTTACATGGCATATGATATAACCTATCCCGTGTACCGATTTCAAGTGTCGCATGGAAATACATGCACAACTTACCCATACTTACCGTCCGGCCTTCCCTGTTCAGAGCAAACCAAGTTAGACAACAGTTCATGTGTAATAACATAACGTAGACGCATTCTTTAACTCATTTGTACTCATTATCATTTTGGAGTGGCACATTTCAAGTCATTCAGTAGGCACTTGTTCATTTAACTTTTAACTTAGACTACTCTGATTTCAATGCAAGGACTTGCACGTGGATTGCCACCAGCAAAGCCCACTTAATCTATATGCATCGGTCGCTGGCACCACAAGCCATCCTGGACTTTCTCCTTGGTATTTTCTCACCTATCATGGCGTGCGGCTGGTTCACCCTGATAGTCTCTTGAAAATACCCCGCACTTACGTCTCTTGGTGCCCAAGCCCGCCCCCAAGCAGCCCGTAAGCCCCTTTTGGATCCGCCTAGGCCGGCATATCCCCCTTTGATCATGCCGCGGAATCCCCTTTCACGGTCACAGCATACGCCACCCCTCGCTCGTGCCGTTGTCCACGACCATTTCGTATTTTATTATCATTTTAACTTAATGGCTGTCTTTGAGCCTTAGGCTAACCCTTAGCCTTCTTACGTTATCGACCAGGTTGGCGTCCGTGCAGCGCGGGTAGCGAGCCCCGATGCACGTGCCCGTCACACCTGTCGCTAATCCTTCTTTCTTTCTTATCTTTTCAAGTTTCCTTTCCTTTTCTTTCTTTCTTTGTTCATTAGTTCATCGATTCATTCACGTATTCATTCGTTGATTCACTTATTCGTTTGCTCTTTCATTTATACATTACACGACTCCTCGTATGGGAGTCGCCTTGGCGACCCATCGGTCCCATAGCCTTTCAATGTTGCTATAATCTACACGGTGCGACTATATTGATAGTCTTTCCGTTTCATTGTTGTAACCCATTCATTGTTTGATTGTTTGGACGTATAGGGAGCATCAACGTAGGCTTGTGCCGTAGCACGAGCATGGAGCGCGGGCGAGAGTTCTCGTATTTTCCATGTTACTTTCCATATTCTATACAAGCATACAAGTTGGGATTATTCCCTTAGCTAGGTGCGTTGGGTCATTTATTAGCATGCAAGATGTTATCGCCTAGCGATTCTCGTGTTTGTGTCCGCATTATTATGTGCATAGGCTAAGCAAAGACGGGTTCATCGGAGCCACCCACCTTAGCGATGTTCGCATCGGCCGAGCGATATTCCGAGCGCGCCTTTGAAAGTCTAAGTCTGGATTCATCCTGTCGGGCCAATGTAAGCCTTGCATCGATTCGCATCGATACTTCATCGGGACGAAGCAACTCTTCGGGTCGACGGCTCGTTTGAGTCGTTGCACTTGCCGTTTGGAATCGGCGTTCCGCTAGGGCGGAGCGGGTCACTACATAATACACCACTCAAAACAAGTCTCGTCCTCGAGACTTCCTGAGTGCAGGTCATCCTACCATTCCTTAACTCGGACCGTGTACATACCTTAGACAATTTCCTATGCATCGTCGTTCGATGGCATCGAACGACACTCGGTTTCTTTCTAAGTTCCGTGTCGTATACGTTTTGGTCGATTTTTATTGAATAGCTTCTCGTTCATTTTAGACTTGATGTTATCTTTTCAATTCAAGCGTTTCTTCGTATTGGTTTCTATTTCTTCGTGTCATGGGACTGGAGTGGTTGCACAAGGCACGCTGGATTTTGCCAAATGCGTGGGTCGTAATTGAGGCAACTCACTTTCGTTTACCTCAATTATCGGGATCACTCGATTCGCTTCTCAAGCGTTTTCGTCTATGAAATCATTATGACTTCTTCTTAGCGGAGTCGACCAAGTCTACGAAATTTCCGTCCGATTCAAGACCAAGAACGACACCATCGTCGAGCATAACTTCCTATCGATGGTTCAATTCGTTGCACCAACTTTTAACTAGCACGATTTTACGTTCACGACACTCGTTCACTCCCCAAGTCGTGCTAGAACTCAGCGTATCACTTGGTTGGATCGTGCACGCATTTCAGGCGTCCCCAAAATACATGTATTCAGCCAAGCCGCAGGATAGTGAGTTTGTCATTCTCACTCGAGTCGCATCGTGCACATACTCAAGCGTCCTGAGATATATGCATATCAGCCGAGTCTCGTGAGCAGGGTTTCCTACTCTTGATCCACTCTTTCAATCCATGTCAATCCTCAAGCTCAATCCTTTGTTTGCAACTCTTGCAACAGGGGTCGCTCGCCTATCCGCTAGGCCAATTCTCAAGGCTAAGTCAATGTCAGGATTGGAATCATAGTTCCCCAACAATAATGCCAACACTGACCCCAATCCTAGGGTCAAACCAAAGTCGGTGGTGCGGGATTTTTCTACCCAAGCTCGTGTCACTCAGATTCCTAAACATCGAGCACGATCACTTAGTTCGCATAGATGCATTCGTTTTGCAACATCCAAATCTGTTCAATCACCAATTCTAAACCAATTCATGTATTCGATCACGAGGTCATCCAGCTCGACAATACGTTCTGCCCCAATCTCACGCGAGTCCGATTATCCACGGCGGTTCATGAATCACCATGCAACGCTCCCGCGGAATAATCATTCTCATCGGGGCGTAACTCTTGTTTGAGTTTAGACTAACTCATTCTCGATACGCAGATTGGACCTACTCAATCCTCAAGTTCAACTCTTCAAACACACAATTCATCCTCAAGTCTCCTTCGTGTCAAACCACAAGTCGAAGCATACGAGTTGCCACGCCAGGCGAGTACCGATCACTCCCGCTGTATGAATCACCATACCAGCGCTCACGCGGAGTGATAGTCCTAGTCGGCGCGACGCATGTGCGAGGCTGGGGTTGCGCTCGCATAAGGCAAGAACGTCTACGTTGTGGTTGACAACGAAGTAAATCCAAGCACTCCGTTTTCATCCAAGCCAAGTCTATATTTGATAGTCCGACCGTCATTCATCCTCGAGCCAAGTTTATCTTTTCCTCGACACATCCTTAACGACCCAAGTATAGCATCCAACGGAACAATGACATTTGCATGATCGTCATTCGCCGAGTCGGAGTGCCCCCGAGTTATCGCATATCGATCTTCGATACGCCTCAATACCATCGACGATATGCGTAACCTGACGATCTTCCTTTGCAACCGATTTTCGAGTCATGCATTGATGCTATTGTCCGAGTTGGATATTCCACAATTTCCTCGATATTCAAGATCAAGTTCGACCGCTATCTCTCCAGCTAGGGTCAAGATCGTTGTTCAAACTCAAGTCGCGATTCATTTGAATCAATCCGAGATCGTACGCGCAATCCTCTAAGTTTCCTCGATCAAGACCATTCATTTACCTCTGTCGTTCCGAGTCGTTTTCTAACTCACGTTGTCTAACGACAAGTTGTCGAGCGACATCTCGCTCGGGACAATCGAAGTCACAACCAACTAAGTGTGACGCGTTCTAAGGCTTTGCGCGACCGCATCGCCTCGCCGACATACTCGTAATCCTCGATTTCGCTCGAACTTTCCAAGACGTCCATACACCACTCGGATTCGAGCCATCTGATCTAGTCCTCAATCACATTCTTTTTCTTCTCCGAACCTATCACATACACCACTCGGGTTCAAGCCATACGGTCTAATCCTCAATCACGTTTGCGCCACGCGCTAAGACGTCTTATCGATTCGTTCAACGAATCGCTAGCGTAGTCGTTCGTGCCGTTGCGACGCATTAAGTCGTTCGCAATAATCCTCAAGGTCCAAATCGATCCTTCGAGTGCGCCTAAGCGTTAACTCGATAACGTTCCTATCGATACACACTCAAAGTGTATCTCCGTTCTCGATCGAGCGATACGTTGATATCGCTCGCAACCCGATGGCACCCAAGAGTCGAGGTGCGCGACACGCGGACTAAGTTGTACCGCTTAACCATCCCGTTCGGACCACATTCAAGTTTGCACGCTCACTTATTCTCGTTCGCAACTCGTTTGCACCAAAGGGTCTAGGTGCGCGATACTCCGCACAACTTAGCCAAAAGGCTGCGTGCAAAACCATCCCGTTCGAATAATACTCCGGTCTCGTGTACCCGTTTGCTATCGTCAACGTAAGCCTATTCAAGCATGCCTCGCGTTTGCTAACTCTTAGCATTTAGTTTTCGTCCGACTCGAGTCCGTCGTGGTTCGGCACAAAGGCCATCGCCTATCAAGTCCGTCGTAGTGGCACAAAGGCCATCGCCTATCGGTCCCGTGCAACCGAGTACTCGTACGAGCTTTCGCAATATTAGACTTATTGTATGGAACATCCCAATGCACAACGAGAGAGAGCATACACTTCTTTTGTTTCCAACGCGAGCTTTCAAAACTGAGAGAATCGAAATGATGTCCAAGGACGTAAAGCCGTGCTCTGATACCAATCTGTCACGCCCCGCTCCCGTAGGAGCGATCGTCCTCGCTAAGGCGTGATGCCGCACGGGCCTAGGTTGCGCCCGTGCAAGGCCAAGTCCAGAAACGGCCGATTTGAGTTCTAGGCCACAGAGAGTGTCCCCATTTGCAGCGGAAATAAATGAACACAATTGAAGCGAAACCAAATTCTTTATTGATATTCAACAAGTTTACAAGCGGCGCTAGGCCGATATTACAAGTCGCTCAAGCTCTCTCTCTCTGAAACATAAAAGGCGTGCCAAGTGGCTTACAAGATGGAATGATTCATGGCGATGTTCCGATACATTATGTCCCGTATATGGTGCTCCAGCTCCTTGCAACGCTCCAAGGCCCAGAGATAGCTCCGCGCCTTAGCACGTTCGATTGAAGCTCCGCACCCGCCGGCGTCTCCTGCATCCTGCAAGTAGACTGTGGGGTTATCAGTACATTGTTATGCACTGGTGGGGAGGCTAGCTCGCCCATAATCACTATCATTACCGAACACGTTCCATTTACTTGTGTGCATCTCTATCATTCATTGTCTTTCTAATCTTGCCTTAGGGTCATTTACATGGCATATGATATAACCTATCCCGTGTACCGATTTCAAGTGTCGCATGGAAATACATGCACAACTTACCCATACTTACCGTCCGGCCTTCCCTGTTCAGAGCAAACCAAGTTAGACAACAGTTCATGTGTAATAACATAACGTAGACGCATTCTTTAACTCATTTGTACTCATTATCATTTTGGAGTGGCACATTTCAAGTCATTCAGTAGGCACTTGTTCATTTAACTTTTAACTTAGACTACTTGATTTCAATGCAAGGACTTGCACGTGGATTGCCACCAGCAAAGCCCACTTAATCTATATGCATCGGTCGCTGGCACCACAAGCCATCCTGGACTTTCTCCTTGGTATTTTCTCACCTATCATGGCGTGCGGCTGGTCACCTGATAGTCTCTTGAAAATACCCCGCACTTACGTCTTGGTGCCCAAGCCCGCCCCAAGCAGCCCGTAAGCCCCTTTTGGATCCGCCTAGGCCGGCATATCCCCCCTTTGATCATGCCGCGGAATCCCCTTTCACGGTCACAGCATACGCCACCCCTCGCTCGTGCCGTTGTCCACGACCATTTCGTATTTTATTATCATTTTAACTTAATGGCTGTCTTTGAGCCTTAGGCTAACCCTTAGCCTTCTTACGTTATCGACCAGGTTGGCGTCCGTGCAGCGGGTAGCGAGCCCCGATGCACGTGCCCGTCACACCTGTCGCTAATCTTCTTTCTTTCTTATCTTTTCAAGTTTCCTTTCCTTTTCTTTCTTTCTTTCACTTTTCATTAGTTCATCGATTCATTCACGTATTCATTCGTTGATTCACTTTTCGTTTGCTCTTTCATTTATACATTACACGACTCCTCGTATGGGAGTCGCCTTGGCGACCCATCGGTCCCATAGCCTTTCAATGTTGCTATAATCTACACGGTGCGACTATATTGATAGTCTTTCCGTTTCATTGTTGTAACCCATTCATTGTTTGATTGTTTGGACGTATAGGGAGCATCAACGTAGGCTTGTGCCGTAGCACGAGCATGGAGCGCGGGCGAGAGTTCTCGTATTTTCCATGTTACTTTCCATATTCTATACAAGCATACAAGTTGGGATTATTCCCTTAGCTAGGTGCGTTGGGTCATTTATTAGCATGCAAGATGTTATCGCCTAGCGATTCTCGTGTTTGTGTCCGCATTATTATGTGCATAGGCTAAGCAAAGACGGGTTCATCGGAGCCACCCACCTTAGCGATGTTCGCATCGGCCGAGCGATATTCCGAGCGCGCCTTTGAAAGTCTAAGTCTGGATTCATCCTGTCGGGCCAATGTAAGCCTTGCATCGATTCGCATCGATACTTCATCGGGACGAAGCAACTCTTCGGGTCGACGGCTCGTTTGAGTCGTTGCACTTGCCGTTTGGATCGGCGTTCCGCTAGGGCGGAGCGGGTCACTACAATAACTTCCTCAAAACAAGTCGAAATCTAACTTTTCAAAGATCCATATTGTGTAGAATCAAATTCTCTACCACATGGAATAATTAGTTTTCGAAAACAAGTAAGTTTGATAGATCAAAACCCAAGAAAACTAAAAATAAAGTAAACTTAGATCTACAATAATTCATCCACCAAAATGAAAAATATCAAGTTCTAAAGATGCTTAGAATCATGTAAGGAAGAGTTTAGAACAAACAAAATAATATTTGTCCAATATTTTGCAAGATGTACTTGCTTTAGGTTGAGGAGAAAATGAAGAGGAAGAAGATGAAGAGAATAAAAAAGTGGAGGAGAGAGAGATAAGTTGGTTTTATATAAAGTCATTCTCATCTAAAACCAACCCAAACCAAGTCATGCCAAGTTGAACCAAACCAAATTAAACCAAGTCAAAATTAAACCAAAGCAAGGCTAAGAAGACAAGTCAAAATACGGGTCACCTAACAAGGGCCAGAATTCTGTATACGTACACTGAAAATACGTATAACAGAAAAACGGGAGTGACAGGCATACCGTTGGCATACAATGGTACATTGGCGATATGTCGGTTAAGGAGAAAATCTATAAGTTGGAAAAAATTTAAAATGTTCCGAAAACCAAAGAAATGCGAAATACAGTACAAAAGTACGTATCAGTATATAAATACCGATATTGTGAGACGAGTCTCACATCTTATAACTTAGAGAGGGAAAGAGAGAACGGTAATTCTACACTACGTTAATGAGTTAGCTTTTTCTGTAGGAATTCAGGTAATTCTACACTACGTTAATGGGTTGGCTCATTTTGTAGAAATTCACATGGGCCTGCACTTAGAGATTTAAGGATATTAGGAATATTAAACCTAAATAATTAGTGGTTAGCGTGTTCTCTCGTGGGATCGAACCCAACCAGCAATAAAAATGTCATCCACCTCAGCCACTTGAGCTGGACAACATTCTGCACTAATAATTGATACTCCGGTACTTTATTTGTGGTGTCGTAGTTACATGATCCCGATGGGGCGAGGTTGTGTCCTCTTAGTTTTCTTTTTTCCTTTTTAAGTTTTTTTTGTAATGTATATATAGATTGTGCATACCTATCTAAATACATGAGGTAGTAGTACATGTCAATTGATAAAATGAAAACTGACTATTAGGTAGCTTGCAAGGCTTTTCTAACATCAGGGCCGGCCCTGGGGCCGTGCCAATAGTGCGGCCACACAGGGCCTCCAATTTTTGAGGGCCTCAGAATAATATTAGAGTTAGTTTTATAATTTTGTATTTCAAGTAATTCAATTTCTTTCTCAATTCCTATTCTACAATCCCGCTAAGACCTCGAATTCTTGGATCCCTATTCCCTACTGACTCTAAGATTCATATTTATAATCATACAAAATGATATATATAATTATATATATATATATATATATAATATATATATATATTATATATAATTTAAGAATTTGGATGTGCATGCTTAGTATTTATTTAAGAAATAATGATGTCGAAGACCGGAGCTCTTGGTTTTACATCAGGTCCATAGCCGGTCATATGATTTACGGGACTTATGAAAAAATCTAAAATTTGCGCCATTTTTCTCACCTAAATAATTTTTTTTTAGCATTTTTGGAAGCAAAATCATCCATTAGGCTATCAAAATCATCAATCAAGTTATCATTTTTTTTTTCGATTGGAGCGCTGGCTTTTTTGTTGCTTCCAGATTGGGTCTTTATTTTATTTTTTTTGATATACCCAGTCTATTGTAAAATTACGGGACTTCTAAAATGGGGGCCCATGACGGTCGCCCACCTCGTCCGTTCCCTGGGCTGGCCCTGCTCAGGCCTTGGAGGAAATTGTGTGATTACATATTACTTCTCATTTGGGTATTGATCGTTATTCATTTTATTATATGTTTCATCAACAGAAAAATTTGAGGTCAGATTTAGACAATTAACGATCAGTACGTCTTCTATCTAAAACATCTTTATTATACTATGTAATATGCTTGAATATAGATAATTTGAGCTTAATTATTTTGTTTAGTAACTACCTATATATTCAGTTATAATATACAATCAAGAGCATCTCCAGAGATTTTGATAAAGGCATGTAATAATATATTTTTAAAATATAAATAAATAAATTTAGGATCACATTTAAAATTCGCACAGGGCTTTCAATTATTAGGACCGACCCTGTCTAACATAAAAGTATTAGACGATGATATCGTCAACCATGTTGATATTGAAGAATTAAAAAACATTGATACAATGGTTCCTACAAAGTTGGGCATGATGGTCCAGCACTAGCATTTGTTTTTTGGAAATATATACAAACTTTTGCTTTTGTTTCTCTTGTTCTTTATCTTTCAACTTTTGTATCTTAGTAGAAATATGATGCCACATTGGTCAAGATTATTCAGTTATCTTATATCAAGGAATTGCACTTTTCATTTGGAGCCGCTCAATTAGGTCTATTATTGTGTTCCTATGAGATCTATTCTCTTAACATGAAAATCACTTCATATCACTTCATACTTGACCTAAATGTGAAAATTATATGTTCTCATTGTTCATTTTTTCTTCTCTGGCCATATGGGAATGTTTGCAAAAGAAAATAATCGAGATGTGTCTGAGCAAATCAATTTTGACCTAGTGGGTACTCGAAATGTATGTAACAAAAATCTCCTCGTGTGTTCCATCTTGAATCTTGAAATCTTAAAGTGATATCTGTAACTTTAAGATGTATAACAAAGTCAAATTCAAACACAAATAGCTCCATTAAAATCTTATTATGATTGATTATAGTGGCAACATATTCTTACTCGGAGCCAACCCAATTAATAGTAAGCTACACTGATAGATGAATCATAATGTTCCCATTATATTAATCCAATATTAGCTTATGACATTTGGTATTAATAATTAATATTTTCTGAAATTATAAATATGTTATTTATAATTTTAATTTATTTATTTGTTTACTACTAAGTGTTGCGTCTCCTATATCAAAATTATGAATTATTGATAAATTATGATTGATGATACCCCACAACTCCCATCATATATAATGGAAGAAATAATACGTCTCCGTGATTCGATCCACGGATCTTCGTCATCGAGTCAAGATCTTATACATGTTCTGTTCTCGATAACCACAAGAGTCATTCGAGTTTGACATATGTTTTTGATATAGTTACTACTTACTAAGAAACTCCTTTTTCTATACAAAAAAACAAAAAACAAAAACAAACAAACAAAACCATGGTTTGAGTTTCATGTGACTTCCTCTTTACAGGAACGAAACAAAATATGACGTCAAAGGTTTGTTAGGATGCCCAAAATAGCATGTCTTCTAAAATGCTTTTGGCAACCCCCATACGCAGGAGCACCAAATGCTCAAATACTACTATCAAAGTTGTTATCAACTTGCCGAAAGCACAAAAAAAAAAACACCAACCAATATTAATTTGGAAACGCTCATACGCAATCTTACAATTTACAAATTCTGGGAAAAAGTTAAAATTGGAAATCGAAATCGATGGAACTCTAATCTTTTGGATGTCAATTTCCAAACAGTTTGTTCATATTGGAGGATGCAAAGATTTCAGCTTTCAAATCACCTTTATGGAAGTAAAATTCTTAGGACAAGATAAACAACATAACATGTAAAAAAAAGAAAAAAGAGAGGCATATCTTTATTTTAAATTATGAACCATTTTTTAAATATCCGACAGTATACACGAGACTTTGTACACGCTAGAAGAAATAATATTTTTTAGGTCCATTGCTCCTAACTCTCACCATACATCTGGTTCGGTCCACTGATCTTTCGCCATCCAATATAACCTTATGTCTCTCATGTAACCACAAGAGTCATTCAAGTTCGACATAAATGATAAATTTTTTTGCTAATAGTTCGGCCATGTACAGTACACACGAGGCATGCACATGTATCCCTGACCCACCTGTCATGCATGTGACTTATTCACGCATACTGTATGTTTTGATGCTATCTATTTAAAGTTTACAAACTAAATTAGCATAATGGGACGTAAGTCAATGGTTCACATTATAGAATGAGTTACTGTTATACTGGACAATATAATTTTTTCATATTGGACATTTCTATTCAGAGTTTACAAAATAAATTAGCATATAAAGGAATATAAGTCAATGGTTCATACATGGCCGGTCTAGAGGTTTTCGGGGCCCAAGGCAAAAATTAAAATGGTACCCCCTTCTAAAAAAAATTGAAACCATTTGGGAAAAAAAAATCCACTAGGTCTTGAACTCTTGACCTTTTACAAAATAGGTATAAGTGAAAACCAACTATAATAATAAATTACTATTATTTTGTTTGTTGGTCCAATACGGCATAATTCATTATACATGTATATATATATATATATCATATATCATATATAATATATAATCTATATATAAATATATATATAATACTATATATATATATATGATATATATAGATATATATAGTATATATATATCTATATATTATATATATATTATATATTATATATATATATTATATATATATATATATATAAGTTTACATTGTATAATGAATTATGCCGTATTGGACCAACAAACAAAATAATATGTAATTTTATTTATTATAGTTGGTTTTCACTTATACCTATTTTGTAAAGGTCAAGAGTTCAAGACCTAGTGGATTTTTTTTTCCCAAATGGTTTCAATTTTTTTTAGAAGGGGGTACCATTTTAATTTTTGCCTTGGGCCCCGAAAACCTCTAGACCGGCCATGTATGAACCATTGACTTATATTCCTTTATATGCTAATTTATTTTGTAAACTCTGAATAGAAATGTCCAATATGAAAAAAATTATATTGTCCAGTATAACAGTAACTCATTCTATAATGTGAACCATTGACTTACGTCCCATTATGCTAATTTAGTTTGTAAACTTTAAATAGATATGCATCAAAACATACAGTATGCGTGAATAAGTCACATGCATGACAGGTGGGTCAGGGATACATGTGCATGCCTCGTGTGTACTGTACATGGCCGAACTATTAGCAAAAAAATTTATCATTTATGTCGAACTTGAATGACTCTTGTGGTTACATGAGAGAGACATAAGGTTATAATTGGATGGCGAAAGATCAGTGGACCGAACCAGATGTATGGTGAGAGTTAGGAGCAATGGACCTAAAAAATATTATTTCTTCTAGCGTGTACAAAGTCTCGTGTATACTGTCGGATATTTAAAAAATGGTTCATAATTTAAAATAAAGATATGCCTCTCTTTTTTTCTTTTTTTTTACATGTTATGTTGTTTATCTTGTCCTAAGAATTTTACTTCCATAAAGGTGATTTGAAAGCTGAAATCTTTGCATCCTCCAATATGAACAAACTGTTTGGAAATTGACATCCAAAAGATTAGAGTTCCATCGATTTCGATTTCCAATTTTAACTTTTTCCCAGAATTTGTAAATTGTAAGATTGCGTATGAGCGTTTCCAAATTAATATTGGTTGGTGTTTTTTTTTTTGTGCTTTCGGCAAAGTTGATAACAACTTTGATAGTAGTATTTTGAGCATTTGGTGCTCCTGCGTATGGGGGTTGCCAAAAGCATTTTAGAAGACATGCTATTTTTGGGCATCCTAACAAACCTTTGACGTCATATTTTGTTTCGTTCCTGTAAAGAGGAAGTCACATGAAACTCAAACCATGGTTTTGTTTGTTTGTTTTTGTTTTTTGTTTTTTTGTATAGAAAAAGGAGTTTCTTAGTAAGTAGTAACTATATCAAAAACATATGTCAAACTCGAATGACTCTTGTGGTTATCGAGAACAGAACATGTATAAGATCTTGACTCGATGACGAAAGATCCGTGGATCGAATCACGGAGACGTATTATTTCTTCCATTTATATATGATGGGAGTTGTGGGGTATCAATCAATCATAATTTATCAATATATTCATAATTTTGATATAGGAGACGCAACACTTAGTAGTAAACAAATAAATAAATTAAAATTATAAATAACATATTTATAATTTCAGAAAAATATTAATTATTAATACCAAATGTCATAAGCTAATATTGGATTAATAATAATGGGAACATTATGATTCATCTATCAGTGTAGCTTACTATTAATTGGGTTGGCTCCGAGTAAGAAATATGTTGCCACTATAATCAATCATAATAAGATTTTTAATGGAGCTATTTGTGTTTGAATTTGACTTTGTTATACATCTTAAAGTTACAGATATCACTTTAAGATTTCAAGATTCAAGATGGAACACACGAGGAGATTTTTGTTACATACACATTTCGAGTACCCACTAGGTCAAAATTGATTTGCTCAGACACATCTCGATTATTTTCTTTTGCAAACATTCCCATATGGCCAGAGAAGAAAAAAATGAACAATGAGAACATATAATTTTCACATTTAGGTCAAGTATGAAGTGATATGAAGTGATTTTCATGTTAAGAGAATAGATCTCATAGGAACACAATAATAGACCTAATTGAGCGGCTCCAAATGAAAAGTGCAATTCCTTGATATAAGATAACTGAATAATCTTGACCAATGTGGCATCATATTTCTACTAAGATACAAAAGTTGAAAGATAAAGAACAAGAGAAACAAAAAGCAAAAGTTTGTATATATTTCCAAAAAATACAAATGCTAGTGCTGGACCATCATGCCCAACTTTGTAGGAACCATTGTATCAATGTTTTTTTAATTCTTCAATAATCAACATGGTTGACGATATCATCGTCTAATACTTTTATGTTAGACAGGGTCGGTCCTTAATAATTGAAAGCCCTGTGCGAATTTTAAAATGTGATCCTAAATTTATTTATTTATATTTTAAAAATATATTATTACATGCCTTTATCAAAATCTCTGGAGATGCTCTTGATTGTATATTATAACTGAATATATAGGTAGTTACTAAACAAAATAATTAAAGCTCAAATTATCTATATTCAAGCATATTACATAGTATAATAAAGATGTTTTAGATAGAAGACGTACTGATCGTTAAATTGTCTAAATCTGACCTCAAATTTTTCTGTTGATGAAAACATATAATAAAATGAATAACGATCAATACCCAAATGAGAAGTAATATGTAATCACACAATTTCCTCCAAGGCCTGAGCAGGGCCAGCCCAGGGAACGGACGAGGTGGGCGACCGTCATGGGCCCCCAATTTTAGAAGTCCCGTAATTTTACAATAGACTGGGTATATCAAAAAAAATAAAAAAATAAAGACCCAATCTGGAAGCAACAAAAAAGCCAGCGCTCCAATCGAAAAAAAAAAAAATGATAACTTGATTGATGATTTTGATAGCCTAATGGATGATTTTGCTTCCAAAAATGCTAAAAAAAAAATTATTTAGGTGAGAAAAATGGCGCAAATTTTAGATTTTTTCATAAGTCCCGTAAATCATATGACCGGCTATGGACCTGATGTAAAACCAAGAGCTCCGGTCTTCGACATCATTATTTCTTAAATAAATACTAAGCATGCACATCCAAATTCTTAAATTATATATATATATATATATATATATATATATATATATATATATATATATATATATATATATATCATTTTGTATGATTATAAATATGAATCTTAGAGTCAGTAGGGAATAGGGATCCAAGAATTCGAGGTCTTAGCGGGATTGTAGAATAGGAATTGAGAAAGAAATTGAATTACTTGAAATACAAAATTATAAAACTAACTCTAATATTATTCTGAGGCCCTCAAAAATTGGAGGCCCTGTGTGGCCGCACTATTGGCACGGCCCCAGGGCCGGCCCTGATGTTAGAAAAGCCTTGCAAGCTACCTAATAGTCAGTTTTCATTTTATCAATTGACATGTACTACTACCTCATGTATTTAGATAGGTATGCAGACAATCTATATATACATTACAAAAAAAAACTTAAAAAAGGAAAAAAGAAAACTAAGAGGACACAACCTCGCCCCATCGGGATCATGTAACTACGACACCACAAATAAAGTACCGGAGTATCAATTATTAGTGCAGAATGTTGTCCAGCTCAAGTGGCTGAGGTGGATGACATTTTTATTGGCTGGTTGGGTTCGATCCCACGAGAGAACACGCTAACCACTAATTATTTAGGTTTAATATTCCTAATATCCTTAAATCTCTAAGTGCAGGCCCATGTGAATTTCTACAAAATGAGCCAACCCATTAACGTAGTGTAGAATTACCTGAATTCCTACAGAAAAAGCTAACTCATTAACGTAGTGTAGAATTACCGTTCTCTCTTTCCCTCTCTAAGTTATAAGATGTGAGACTCGTCTCACAATATCGGTATTTATATACTGATACGTACTTTTGTACTGTATTTCGCATTTCTTTGGTTTTCGGAACATTTTAAATTTTTTCCAACTTATAGATTTTCTCCTTAACCGACATATCGCCAATGTACCATTGTATGCCAACGGTATGCCTGTCACTCCCGTTTTTCTGTTATACGTATTTTCAGTGTACGTATACAGAATTCTGGCCCTTGTTAGGTGACCCGTATTTTGACTTGTCTTCTTAGCCTTGCTTTGGTTTAATTTTGACTTGGTTTAATTTGGTTTGGTTCAACTTGGCATGACTTGGTTTGGGTTGGTTTTAGATGAGAATGACTTTATATAAAAACCAACTTATCTCTCTCTCCTCCACTATTTTTATTCTCTTCATCTTCTTCCTCTTCATTTTCTCCTCCAACCTAAAGCAAGTACATCTTGCAAAATATTGGACAAATATTATTTTGTTTGTTCTAAACTCTTCCTTACATGATTCTAAGCATCTTTAGAACTTGATATTTTTCATTTTGGTGGATGAATTATTGTAGATCTAAGTTTACTTTATTTTTAGTTTTCTTGGGTTTTGATCTATCAAACTTACTTGTTTTCGAAAACTAATTATTCCATGTGGTAGAGAATTTGATTCTACACAATATGGATCTTTGAAAAGTTAGATTTCGACTTGTTTTGAGGAAGTTATTGTAGTGACCCGCTCCGCCCTAGCGGAACGCCGATCCAAACGGCAAGTGCAACGACTCAAACGAGCCGTCGACCCGAAGAGTTGCTTCGTCCCGATGAAGTATCGATGCGAATCGATACAAGGCTTACATTGGCCCGACAGGATGAATCCAGACTTAGACTTTCAAAGGCGCGCTCGGAATATCGCTCGGCCGATGCGAACATCGCTAAGGTGGGTGGCTCCGATGAACCCGTCTTTGCTTAGCCTATGCACATAATAATGCGGACACAAACACGAGAATCGCTAGGCGATAACATCTTGCATGCTAATAAATGACCCAACGCACCTAGCTAAGGGAATAATCCCAACTTGTATGCTTGTATAGAATATGGAAAGTAACATGGAAAATACGAGAACTCTCGCCCGCGCTCCATGCTCGTGCTACGGCACAAGCCTACGTTGATGCTCCCTATACGTCCAAACAATCAAACAATGAATGGGTTACAACAATGAAATGGAAAGACTATCAATATAGTCGCACCGTGTAGATTATAGCAACATTGAAAGGCTATGGGACCGATGGGTCGCCAAGGCGACTCCCATACGAGGAGTCGTGTAATGTATAAATGAAAGAGCAAACGAATAAGTGAATCAACGAATGAATACGTGAATGAATCGATGAACTAATGAATAAGTGAAAGAAAGAAAGAAAAGGAAAGGAAACTTGAAAAGATAAGAAAAGAAAGAAGGATTAGCGACAGGTGTGACGGGCACGTGCATCGGGGCTCGCTACCCGCGCTGCACGGACGCCAACCTGGTCGATAACGTAAGAAGGCTAAGGGTTAGCCTAAGGCTCAAAGACAGCCATTAAGTTAAAATGATAATAAAATACGAAATGGTCGTGGACAACGGCACGAGCGAGGGGTGGCGTATGCTGTGACCGTGAAAGGGGATTCCGCGGCATGATCAAAGGGGGGATATGCCGGCCTAGGCGGATCCAAAAGGGGCTTACGGGCTGCTTGGGGGCGGGCTTGGGCACCAAGAGACGTAAGTGCGGGGTATATTTCAAGAGACTATCAGGGTGAACCAGCCGCACGCCATGATAGGTGAGAAAATACCAAGGAGAAAGTCCAGGATGGCTTGTGGTGCCAGCGACCGATGCATATAGATTAAGTGGGCTTTGCTGGTGGCAATCCACGTGCAAGTCCTTGCATTGAAATCAAAAGTAGTCTAAGTTAAAAGTTAAATGAACAAGTGCCTACTGAATGACTTGAAATGTGCCACTCCAAAATGATAATGAGTACAAATGAGTTAAGGAATGCGTCTACGTTATGTTATTACACATGAACTGTTGTCTAACTTGGTTTGCTCTGAACAGGGAAGGCCGGACGGTAAGTATGGGTAAGTTGTGCATGTATTTCCATGCGACACTTGAAATCGGTTACACGGGATAGGTTATATCATATGCCATGTAAATGACCCTAAGGCAAGATTAGAAAGACAATGAATGATAGAGATGCACACAAGTAAATGGAACGTGTTCGGTAATGATAGTGATTATGGGCGAGCTAGCCTCCCCACCAGTGCATAACAATGTACTGATAACCCCACAGTCTACTTGCAGGATGCAGGAGACGCCGGCGGGTGCGGAGCTTTAATCGAATGTGCTAAGGCGCGGAGCTATCTCTGGGCCTTGGAGAGTTGCAAGGAGCTGGAGCACCCTATACAGGACATAATGTATCGGAACATCGCCATGTATCCTTCCATGTTGTAAGCCAGTTGGCACGCCTTTTATGTTTCAGAGAGAGAGAGCTTGAGCGATTTGTAATATCGGCCTAGCGCCGCTTGTAACTTCTTGAATATCAATAAAGAGTTTGATTTCGTATTCAACTTGTGTTCATTTACTTTCCGCTGCAAATGGGGACACTCTGTGGCCTAGTAATTAAATCGGCCGTTTCTGGACTTGGCCTTGCACGGGCACAATCTAGGCCCGTGCGGCATCACGCCTTAGCGAGGACGATCGCTCCTACGGGAGCGGGGCGTGACAGATTGGTATCAGAGCACGGCTTTACGTCCTTGGACATCATTTCGATTCTCTCAGTTTTGAAAGCTCGCGTTGGAAACAAAAGAAGTGTATGCTCTCTCTCGTTGTGCATTGGGATGTTCCATACAATAAGTCTAATATTTCGAAAGCTCGTACGAGTACTCGGTTGCACGGGACCGATAGGCGATGGCCTTTGCGCCACTACGACGGACTTGATAGGCGATGGCCTTTGTGCCGAACCACGACGGACTCGAGTCGGATGAAAACTAAATGCTAAGAGTTAGCAAACGCGAGGCATGCTTGAATAGGCTTACGTTGACGATAGCAAACGGGTACACGAGACCGGAGTATTATTCGAACGGGATGGTTTTGCACGCAGCCTTTTGGCTAAGTTGTGCGGAGTATCGCGCACCTAGACCCTTTGGTGCAAACGAGTTGCGAACGAGAATAAGTGAGCGTGCAAACTTGAATGTGGTCCGAACGGGATGGTTAAGCGGTACAACTTAGTCCGCGTGTTGCGTACCTCGACTCTTGGGTGCCATCGGGTTGCGAGCGATATCAACGTATCGCTCGATCGAGAACGGAGATACACTTTGAGTGTGTATCGATAGGAACGTTATCGAGTTAACGCTTAGGCACACTCGAAGGATCGATTTGGACCTTGAGGATTATTGCGAACGACTTAATGCGTCGCAACGGCACGAACGACTACGCTAGCGATTCGTTGAACGAATCGATAAGACGTCTTAGCGCGTGGCGCAAACGTGATTGAGGATTAGACCGTATGGCTTGAACCCGAGTGGTGTATGTGATAGGTTCGGAGAAGAAAAAGAATGTGATTGAGGACTAGATCAGATGGCTCGAATCCGAGTGGTGTATGGACGTCTTGGAAATAGTTCGAGCGAAATCGAGGATTACGAGTATGTCGGCGAGGCGATGCGGTCGCGCAAAGCCTTAGAACGCGTCACACTTAGTTGGTTGTGACTTCGATTGTCCCGAGCGAGATGTCGCTCGAACAACTTGTCGTTAGACAATGTGAGTTAGAAAACGACTCGGAACGACAGAGGTAAATGAATGGTCTTGATCGAGGAAACTTAGAGGATTGCGCGTACGATCTCGGATTGATTCAAATGAATCGCGACTTGAGTTTGAACAACGATCTTGACCCTAGCTGGAGAGATAGCGGTCGAACTTGATCTTGAATATCGAGGAAATTGTGGAATATCCAACTCGGACAATAGCATCAATGCATGACTCGAAAATCGGTTGCAAAGGAAGATCGTCAGGTTACGCATATCGTCGATGGTATTGAGGCGTATCGAAGATCGATATGCGATAACTCGGGGGCACTCCGACTCGGCGAATGACGATCATGCAAATGTCATTGTTCCGTTGGATGCTATACTTGGGTCGTTAAGGATGTGTCAAGGAAAAGATAAACTTGGCTCGAGGATGAATGACGGTCGGACTATCAAATATAGACTTGGCTTGAATGAAAACGGAGTGCTTGGATTTACTTCGTTGTCAACCACAACGTAGACGTTCTTGCCTTATACGAGCGCAACCCCAGCCTCGCACATGCGTCGCGCCGACTAGGACTATCACTCCGCGTGAGCGCTGGTATGGTGATTCATACAGCGGGAGTGATCGGTACTCACCTGGCGTGGCAACTCGTATGCTTCGACTTGTGGTTTGACACGAAGGAGACTTGAGGATAAATTGTGTGTGTTTGAAGAGTTGAACTTGAGGATTGAGTAGGTCCAATCTGCGTATCGAGAATGAGTTAGTCTAAACTCAAACAAGAGTTACGCCCCGATGAGAATGATTATTCCGCGGGAGCGTTGCATGGTGATTCATGAACCGCCGTGGATAATCGGACTCGCGTGAGATTGGGGCAGAACGTATTGTCGAGCTGGATAACCTCGTGATCGAATACATGAATTGGTTTAGAATTGGTGATTGAACAGATTTGGATGTTGCAAAACGAATGCATCTATGCGAACTAAGTGATCGTGCTCGATGTTTAGGAATCTGAGTGACACGAGCTTGGGTAGAAAAAATCCCGCACCACCGACTTTGGTTTGACCCTAGGATTGGGGTCAGTGTTGGCATTATTGTTGGGGAACTATGATTCCAATCCTGACATTGACTTAGCCTTGAGAATTGGCCTAGCGGATAGGCGAGACGCCCTGTTGCTAGAGTTGCAAATAAAGGATTGAGCTTGAGGATTGACATGGATTGAAAGAGTGGATCAAGAGTAGGAAACCCTGCTCACGAGACTCGGCTGATATGCATATATCTCAGGAACGCTTGAGTATGTGCACGATGCGACTCGAGTGAGAATGACAAACTCACTATCCTGCGGCTTAGCTGAATGCATGTATTTTGGGGACGCCTGAAATGCGTGCACGATCCAACCAAGTGATACGCTGAGTTCTAGCATGACTTGGGGAGTGAACGAGTGTCGTGAACGTAAAATCGTGCTAGTTAAAAGTTGGTGCAACGAATTGAACCATCGATAGGAAGTTATGCTCGACGATGTTGTCGTTCTTGGTCTTAAATCGGACGGAAATTTCGTAGACTTGGTCGACTCCGCTAAGAAGAAGTCATAATGATTTCATAAACGAAAACGCTTGAGAAGCGAATCGAGTGATCCCGATAATTGAGGTAAACGAAAGTGAGTTGCCTCAATTACGACCCACGCATTTGGCAAAATCCAGCGTGCCTTGTGCAACCACTCCAGTCCCATGACACGAAGAAATAGAAACCAATACGAAGAAACGCTTGAATTGAAAAGATAACATCAAGTCTGAAATGAACGAGAAGCTATTCAATAAAAATCGACCAAAACGTATACGACACGGAACTTAGAAAGAAACCGAGTGTCGTTCGATGCCATTGAACGACGATGCCTAGGAAATTTTCTAAGGTAGGTACACGGTCCGAGTTAAGGAATGGTAGGATGACCTGCACTCAGGAAGTCTCGAGGACGAGACTTATTTTGAGTGGTGTATTATGTAGTAACCCGCTCCGCCCTAGCGGAACGCCGATCCAAACGGCAAGTGCAACGACTCAAACGAGCCGTCGACCCGAAGAGTTGCTTCGTCCCGATGAAGTATCGATGCGAATCGATACAAGGCTTACATTGGCCCGACAGGATGAATCCAGACTTAGACTTTCAAAGGCGCGCTCGGAATATCGCTCGGCCGATGCGAACATCGCTAAGGTGGGTGGCTCCGATGAACCCGTCTTTGCTTAGCCTATGCACATAATAATGCGGACACAAACACGAGAATCGCTAGGCGATAACATCTTGCATGCTAATAAATGACCCAACGCACCTAGCTAAGGGAATAATCCCAACTTGTATGCTTGTATAGAATATGGAAAGTAACATGGAAAATACGAGAACTCTCGCCCGCGCTCCATGCTCGTGCTACGGCACAAGCCTACGTTGATGCTCCCTATACGTCCAAACAATCAAACAATGAATGGGTTACAACAATGAAATGGAAAGACTATCAATATAGTCGCACCGTGTAGATTATAGCAACATTGAAAGGCTATGGGACCGATGGGTCGCCAAGGCGACTCCCATACGAGGAGTCGTGTAATGTATAAATGAAAGAGCAAACGAATAAGTGAATCAACGAATGAATACGTGAATGAATCGATGAACTAATGAATAAGTGAAAGAAAGAAAGAAAAGGAAAGGAAACTTGAAAAGATAAGAAAAGAAAGAAGGATTAGCGACAGGTGTGACGGGCACGTGCATCGGGGCTCGCTACCCGCGCTGCACGGACGCCAACCTGGTCGATAACGTAAGAAGGCTAAGGGTTAGCCTAAGGCTCAAAGACAGCCATTAAGTTAAAATGATAATAAAATACGAAATGGTCGTGGACAACGGTACGAGCGAGGGGTGGCGTATGCTGTGACCGTGAAAGGGGATTCCGCGGCATGATCAAAGGGGGGATATGCCGGCCTAGGCGGATCCAAAAGGGGCTTACGGGCTGCTTGAGGGCGGGCTTGGGCACCAAGAGACGTAAGTGCGGGGTATATTTCAAGAGACTATCAGGGTGAACCAGCCGCACGCCATGATAGGTGAGAAAATACCAAGGAGAAAGTCCAGGATGGCTTGTGGTGCCAGCGACCGATGCATATAGATTAAGTGGGCTTTGCTGGTGGCAATCCACGTGCAAGTCCTTGCATTGAAATCAAAAGTAGTCTAAGTTAAAAGTTAAATGAACAAGTGCCTACTGAATGACTTGAAATGTGCCACTCCAAAATGATAATGAGTACAAATGAGTTAAGGAATGCGTCTACGTTATGTTATTACACATGAACTGTTGTCTAACTTGGTTTGCTCTGAACAGGGAAGGCCGGACGGTAAGTATGGGTAAGTTGTGCATGTATTTCCATGCGACACTTGAAATCGGTTACACGGGATAGGTTATATCATATGCCATGTAAATGACCCTAAGGCAAGATTAGAAAGACAATGAATGATAGAGATGCACACAAGTAAATGGAACGTGTTCGGTAATGATAGTGATTATGGGCGAGCTAGCCTCCCCACCAGTGCATAACAATGTACTGATAACCCCACAGTCTACTTGCAGGATGCAGGAGACGCCGGTGGGTGCGGAGCTTTAATCGAATGTGCTAAGGCGCGGAGCTATCTCTGGGCCTTGGAGAGTTGCAAGGAGCTGGAGCACCCTATACAGGACATAATGTATCGGAACATCGCCATGTATCCTTCCATGTTGTAAGCCAGTTGGCACGCCTTTTATGTTTCAGAGAGAGAGAGCTTGAGCGATTTGTAATATCGGCCTAGCGCCGCTTGTAACTTCTTGAATATCAATAAAGAGTTTGATTTCGTATTCAACTTGTGTTCATTTACTTTCCGCTGCAAATGGGGACACTCTGTGGCCTAGTAATTAAATCGGCCGTTTCTGGACTTGGCCTTGCACGGGCACAATCTAGGCCCGTGCGGCATCACGCCTTAGCGAGGACGATCGCTCCTACGGGAGCGGGGCGTGACAGTTATGGCCAAATAAGATTTGGACATATTCTATGTTCATCTGTCCTTGTTCTGGCAGGGACGATGAATAGTGCCAATTCGTATAGATGCATAGTGCCTGGTCGCATAGTGCCAGTCCGCATAGATGCATAGTGCATGGCCGCATAGTGCCAGTCCGCATAGATGCATAGTACCTGGCCGCATAGTGTCAGTCCACATAGATTCATAGTGCTGGCCGCATAGTGTCGCATAGTGCCTATTTTGGCTATTTTATGTCCTATTTGGCTGATTTGTGGCCAGAATGTTTTCCAACTCCCAGCATGAAAGTTGTAGATCTTTGTCTTGGCTTCAAGAACCTTCTTATTTCACTTTAATTGGAGTTCATATGCGATTGATAACTTCAAAAAACTTTTACCATATTTTCTGCACTTGACGTTTTTGAGGTTTCCTTCGACTGTAATAAATTATTATCATGATTAGATGATTTTGTACAGTTAGAGAATAATTGTACCCCCTTATATTCTTAACAGTAGCACAGATTCAATTATTGTTTTATGTCAAGTAGTACTTTTATTTATTTCTTCTACCATGCCATGATACGTTTTTTATCTAACTCTTTCTTGCATGCGATCCTTGTTGCATGTTTTCTTTTCTTAGATAGTGGCCCGTTGGGGTGCACTCATGGTTTATGTCTTTTCGTTGCTTTGTATGCACTACGTTACATGTCACTTCTTTACTTGCATGATGGTGGCCCGTCGTGGTGCACTCGTGCTACACGTCTCTTCTATACCTATACTAGATAGTGATCCGTTGTGGTGCACTCTGGTACATGTCTTTTTTTGTTTACATGATGGTGACCCGTCGTGGTGCACTCTTGAACATGTCCTTACATGCTAACATGATAGTGGTCCGTTGTGGCGCACTTTTAACAAGCAACCTTAACATGATAACTCTTGATAGTGTTCCGTTGTGGCACACTCTTAATATGACAAGTAAACATGACATGTATAATCAAGATGCTGTTGCGACGACCATTCTTCTTGCTAATACAACTCTTTTGGACACCGTGGTTGAATGTATTGTGTATGAGTGAACAAACTACATGTCTCGTCTGTATCATGTCTAGGACATGAATTTCTGGTTACCATGGTCAGGGATTCTTACTGAATCTGACTAGGTTAATGACTAGATTGATCAAGTAGTTCATATAGAGAGATTTTTCAGTTACAGACGATCCCGTTATCTGGGCACCTCAAGTGGACTTGTAGCCTGCCGACGAGTAGGACGCATTTCCAGCACACTGTCATGTGTTGTACCCCCAAGTCACCATGGGATACATTTGTCTCCTGGGCGATGTATCCACCTAATACAACTCTCAATCTGCGGAAGGATAACTGGATAGCTGCAAGGCTTGTGACTGTGAGAATATCTCGTTGCATCTTGTTAGTGTCACACCCCAGAACCAGAATACTGGAGAGCGGGGGCAAACATAGCCAGCTACGTATATTGAAATGAAGTCCATCTCGCTATACGGTCACGGCTGTCTAGATATGAGGGTTTACTACAAGCCAACAGTCTCTTAAGGTCAAGCCTACTGTCTTAATCTCAAGCAAATAATATAATCATAAGATATTTGACCACCAAATATACAATAAAAGGCGTCCCAAATATTATATATCAGCTGATCATGAAGCTAGTCGTACAAAATGCTAGGATTAGCAAGAGTTAAGTCATACATGATCAACCCTAGGATTTGTTAATCATGTTTACAGCCCGTAGGCAGACAGTAAGTAAAAGTGCATCGAGCTAACAGGTGCTCGTCGGCTAAACGCCTCAAAAGAATAATTTTTACAACAGAGTGAGCGAAACAAAATAGAAAACTCACTCGTAGCCCGGGTTCCTTCTAGTCGCCACCATCGGGCTGGATGTTCGGTAGATCCTCGGGAGCTGCTCCGAAATCTGGCCACACAAAACCAGCTGGGTCAAACCCCAGAAAGAGCAAGTGCCACAAAAGAGGCCACGAATAAGAACAAAAGCCAGCATATCAGAACATAAGAAAATAAAAGAAAAGTACAAGTAATCAAGAGCACGTCAGGGCAATAAACGACTAGGGACGTGGAACCATTCTGGGAACCAGGTTACAACCCGTAAACCAAACAAGGATCGAGGTTGTAACCCTTCGCCTGAATAACACATGTCCCTATCCATTAGTTGTTACAACAAGTAGAACAATCCTGCTCAGGAGTACCAGGGTACAGGAACTAGACAAGACTTAGACAGGGCTAGACATCATCCATTCATAAGCGGCCAAGCAAAATACTATGGCTTACTACTTTAACTAACTAGGGTTATCACAAGCCTAATTACTAACAAGATGCAATGAGAATTTCCCAGTCCAAAGCCCTGCAGACCATCCAGTTATCCTTCCGCGGGTTGAGAGTATGGTTGGGTACATCGCCCCGGAGACGATATACCCTTAGGTGACTTAGAGGGTGCAACACATGACAGTGCGCTGGAAATGTGCTCTACTCGTCGGCAAGCTACAAGTCCAATTAAGAGCGCCCAGATAACGAGATTGCCTGTGACTGGAAATTCTCCATGAACTATAGTTTGATCTAGTTATTAGCCTAATCTATATTCAGTATGAATCCCTGACCGTGGAAACCAGAGAGTCACATCCTAGACATGATACAAGACAAGACAAGTGGATTGCACAAGCAAGCAAGCAGGAACACCCACGGTGTCAAGTTGATTATACGAGTCAAGTTAGCCGTCGCAACAGCATCAAGATAAATCATGTCAGGGTACTTGTCACCCTCATTTCTCGTATTTCTCGTATTTCGTATTTATACTTGTATCTGGATTTTGGCATATATTTTTATTTTTTCTCAACTTGTGGAATTTCGGTATTTCTCGTATTTTGGGTTTTATCATGGCTCGGTTTTAATTGGTTTGGGTTGGTTTGGTTTGGTTTAATGAGTATTGGAACACCTTAGCCTTTGCTCCACCCTCAACACACCACATCCCACCCTCATTAAAAACCCTACCAACACTCTCTCTTTTCATTACTTCCTCCATTAATTCTTCTTCTTCTTCCTCCACCCAACTCTCCACACCCATAGGCAAGTGCAACTTTCTTCTACAAGAGAGCCCATTTTATTATTCCATTAGCTTCTCCTTATGTTTCTAAGATACATTAGAACTTATTATTTTCCATTTTGAGGCTTTAAATCTTGTAGATCTAGAAATTAGTTATTTTCGGATTTGGTGGTTTTGATCTATCAAACTTTTTTGTTTTCAAGTTTTGATGGTTCCATGTTGTAGGAAATTTTCTTCTACCCAATTTTGACCTTTGAAAAGTTGGATTTGGACTTGTTTTGACCAAGTTACGAACTTTTGAAGCATTGGGTTTAACCATGGAGTTCTTGCTGGTTTGGAGAAGACAGTGAGCAGTGTGCAGAGCTTTTTAGCTTACGCCACTGAGCTGTGCGCGCTCTTTAGCGCAGCGTACGCAGACTTGGGTACGCTTCCTGTTGGAAGCGTGTCTCTAGCGTACGCAGACTTGGGTACGCTTCCTGTTGGAAGCGTGTCTCTAGCGTACGCAGACTTGAGCGTGCCCTGGCCTGAGCGTACGCAGACTTGAGCGTGCCCTGGCCTGAGCGTACGCAGACTTGAGCGTGCCCTGGCCTGAGCGTACGCAGACTTGAGCGTGCCCTGGCCTGAGCGTACGCAGACTTGAGCGTGCCCTGGCCTGAGCGTACGCAGACTTGAGCGTGCCCTGGCCTGAGCGTACGCAGACTTGAGCGTGCCCTGGCCTGAGCGTATGCAGACTTGAGCATGCCCTGGCCTGAGCGTACGCAGACTTGAGCGTGCCCTGGCCTGAGCGTACGTATGCCCCTTGCGTACGCTGTCTTGAGCGTACGCATGACCCTTTCGTACGCTGTCCTGAGCGTACGCTACCCCTTGTTTCCCCCCTTGAGTGCTTTATGTCCCCATATTTCCTTTTTATGAATTTGCATCCATTTTATATCCTTACGCCTTTGAAGTAAACTTGACATGAACCCGATATGATCATGACAGTATTTATGAATGTTAATCGGAACAAGGCTTACTGATGGAATTGTATGATTAGTGACCCGTCGTGGTGCACTCTTGACAAGTAATTTGACATGATAATTCTTGATGGTGGTCCGTCGTGACGCACCCTTGCCTTGATAAGTAATCTTGATAAGTAACATGACATGATGGTGATCAGTCGTGGTGCACCCTTGACAAGTAATCTTGACAAGTAATCTTGACACGATGACCTTGATACGCTGTTGCGACGACTAACTTGACATGCTAAGTGAATTCCTGACACTGTGGGTGATTGTATTGAATGTGCTTGTGTAAGCAACCAGTCTTGTCTCGCATTATGTCTAGGACATGAATCCCTGGTTTTCCACGGTCAGGGATTCATACTGAATCTGGCTAGGTTAATGACTAGATGGATCAAATAGTTCATGGAGAATTCCCCAGTTACCTGTTGCCCCTTTGGTCCCGGCCTTATATATACATGGGATTTGTTGCTATCCGTCGAGATGAGCGCACTTCCAGCCCGCCGTCGAGTGTGGTACCTTAGGACACATGTATCTTACTACAGTGTGTCTGCTATATCCTGCTATCTTTTCCTTTTCTTGTTGGGATCACTCAGGTAGTAACAAACAGGTAACCGGACTTGGAATTCTCATTGCATCTTGCTAGTAACTAGGCCTGTGATAACTCTAGTTAGTTAAAGTAGCAAGCCGTACTTATTGCTTGGCCGTGATTGATCGTATGAGAATAACCTGTCTAGTCTTGTCTTGATTCCTGCACAAGAATTGCTACCTGTCATGATTTTCTTATATTTTGCCGATAAATGGTAGGAGAATCCAAGTTCCGTTCAGACGAAGGGTTACAACCCCGGTCCTTGTTTGGTTTACGGGATGTAACCTGGTTATCTGAATAGTCCCATGGTTATCTCATCGTATATCACCTGTTATGTTTTTTTTCCTGTCTTTATTACCTTATTATTATTGTGCTAATTGCTGGTTTTGGTTCCTAAGTGAAGCCTCCTTTGTGACACTTGCTCTTTCTGGGGTCTGACCCAGCTGGTTTTGTATGGCCAGATACCGGAGCAGCAGCAAAGGATCTACCTGCTTTCCAGCCAGATGGTGACCACTAGAGGGAATCTTGGCAACGAGTGGGTTTCTTTTGTTCTCCCACTGTAATTGTATATTATTCTTTTGAGGCATTTAGCCGACGAGCACCTGTTAGCTCGATGCACTTTACTTTCTGTCTGCCTACGGGCTGTAAACATGATTGGCAACTCGAGGTTGATCATGTATGACTTAACTCTTGCTAGTCCTTACATTTTGTACGACTAGCTTCATGATCATCTGGATATGTAATGTTTGGGACGCCCTACAATTGTATATTTGGTGATCTGATATCTTGTTACTATCATTACTTGTTAAGATTGGGACATTAGGCTTGTTATTGACCCTAAGAGACTGATGGCTTGTAGATAAACCCTCATATTTCTAGATAGCCGTGACCGTATAGTGAGATGGATTCCATTTCATTATACGTAGCTGGCTTTGTTCGCCCCCGCTCTCCAGTATTTTGGTTCTGGGGCGTGACATGGTTTAAGTGGTGGCCCATGCAGGTCTTGTCAATCAAGAAATGTGAGGGTTTACCGAATAGATGTCTTAATCTGTACTCGCCTTTGATCTCCACTCGTATCTTCTTATCTCCTTGGATCCCTGACTTGATAACATGCTTGCATTATTGTTCTATCCTGGTCCTTCCTTAATATTCCTGACGTCATTGCTTCAGTGGCATCATTCCTGTTGATCAGCCAGAAGAAGTTCGACCGGCAGACCAACAACAACAAGAAGATTAAGATCAGTCCTCCGCAGCCGCCTCCCGAGCCATGCCTTATGGAGAACCAATGCCCCCAGTCCAGCCAGTTCAGCCAGCAGGGTCAGAGGATGGGGTCTTGATAGGGCTCATCCGTGAGTTGCTTGCATCTCAGGACCGTCGAGGTGATGCCTTGCAGCAAGCAGTACAAGATGCTATGAGCGGAATTGGTCCTCGAGGGAACAGTGCGGTCAACAATTTCAAGCGCCTGAACCCTCCCTTCTTCGATGGCTGCGAGGATGCTATTGCTGTAGATGCATGGCTACAGGACATTGAAGTTATCTTAGAGGCAACCAGGACTCCTGAAGCAGAGAAGGTGGCGGTGGTGCGCCTGCAGTTACTAGACCTAGCCCGCAGCTGGTGGGCTATGCAAGCAGCGAGTTTAGGTACGCCTGTCATGTGGGCAATATTCAGTGATATGTTTCAGACCAAGTACTTTGATGCAGTGGCTAGATATGACCTACATACCAGGTTTTGTAATCTCAGGCAGATGAACAGGACGGTCGACGGATATGCGGCCGAGTTTTCAAGGTTGAGTCGGTTTGCTCCCACCTTGGTGGCAACCGAGCTAGACAGAGCACAACGATTTCAGCAGGGGCTCCACTTGGAGATCATATTGGCAGTAGAGCAGTTCGAGCATAGAACTTTTGATACCGTCTTGCGAGCAGCGAGGAGGCATGAGTACACTTTCCGAAGGATAGCGGACCGGACCGGAGATCGAAAACGGTCTCACGACCAGATGAACCAATCCTCAGCACCGGCCCCGGCAGCTAGGGCCCTGACCATTGGAGCTACGAGGACAGATTCGGTTACCTCCTTACAGCATTCTGTCCCGACCTATCCACAGCAGCAGAAGCAGAAGCGGTCTTTCGCAATGGGTTGTTCTCATTGCGGGAAGCCGGGGCATGTTGTTACTGAGTGCCGCAGAGCACAGGGATTGTGCTTGGTTTGTGGTTCGCCGGACCACATGATGGGATCTTGTCATTTCAGAAACAGATCATCGTCGACAGTAACTAGTCCATCGGTTATGGGAACAAGACCAGCACCAGAATCAGCTCCAGTTCACCAACCACAGCAGCTCTCGTTCCCGGGTCCATTGCTGTCTCAGGCCCAGGCCTTCCAACAACAGAGGCCACAACAGTTCGCCCTGGCCCAGGTCCAGATCCAGAATTGGCAGAGAGGTATCTGTGTCCTGTTGTCTTGCTTTCCACCGTCGTTATGCGGGACACATGTCATGTTTCATGTATCCTAATTACAACGGTATATCCCGGCCCGAGCCATGTCCTAGATCATTCGAAAACGGTTATTGGTACCAACCTTTTCGTATGCGGAGAGGCCCGTGTCCCTGTTTGACCAAAGAGAGATACCTTAAGCGCAAGACTATCAGTTTAGTTCGTGTTGCTTGAGTTCATCGCTCCTTGGGAGAGTCAAACATAGGAGTGTGAGGATGATATCCGATCACGTTATCCCAATCGGTTTGGCTCGTGAGGTGTAATATCTTCATTATGCCTTGCACTTCGATTCCTTGTTTGCATGTATGATTGTATGATTGATTGGTAGCATAGATTGCTTGCGATAGTATAGCTGTCCCGACATCTCTAGCCTCTTGATTAAATTCTGAGGACGGAATTCTTTTAAGGTGGGTAGAGTTGTCACCCTCATTTCCCGTATTTCTCGTATTTCGTATTTATACTCGTATCTGGATTTTGGCATGTATTTTTATTTTTTCTCAACTTGTGGAATTTTAGTATTTCTCATATTTTGGGTTTTGTCATGGCTCGGTTTTAATTGGTTTGGGTTGGTTTGGTTTGGTTTAATGAGTATTGGAACACCTTAGCCTTTGCTCCACCCTCAACACACCACATCCCACCCTCATTAAAAACCCTACCAACACTCTTTCTCTTCATTACTTCCTCCATTAATTCTTCTTCTTCTTCCTCCACCCAACTCTCCACACCCATAGGCAAGTGCAACTTGCTTCTACAAGAGAGCCCATTTTATTGTTCCATTAGCTTCTCCTCATGTTTCTAAGACACATTAGAACTTGTCATTTTTCATTTTGAGGCTTTAAATCTTGTAGATCTAGAAATTAGTTATTTTCGGATTTGGTGGTTTTGATCTATCAAACTTCTTTGTTTTCAAGTTTTGATGGTTCCATGTTGTAGAAAATTTTCTTCTACCCAATTTTGACCTTTGAAAAGTTGGATTTGGACTTGTTTTGACCAAGTTATGAACTTTTGAAGCCTTGGGTTTAACCATGGAGTTCTTGCTGGTTTGGAGAAGACAGTGAGCAGTGTGCAGAGCTTTTTAGCTTATGCCACTGAGCTGCGCGCGCTCTTTAGCGCAGCGTACGCAGACTTGGGTACGCTTCCTGTTGGAAGCGTGTCTCTAGCGTACGCAGACTTGGGTACGCTTTCTGTTGGAAGCGTGTCTCTAGCGTACGCAGACTTGAGCGTGCCTTGGCCTGAGCGTACGCAGACTTGATCGTGCCCTGGCCTGAGCGTACGCAGACTTGAGCGTGCCCTGGCCTGAGCGTACGCAGACTTGTTCGTACCCTGGCCTGAGCGTACGCAGACTTGAGCGTGCCCTGGCCTGAGCATACGCAGACTTGAGCGTGCCGTGGCCTGAGCTTACGTATGCCCCTTGCGTACGCTGTCTTGAGCGTACGCATGACCCTTGCGTACGCTGTCCTGAGCGTACGCTACCCCTTGTTTCCCCCCCTTGAGTGCTTTATGTCCCCATATTTCCCTTTTATGAATTTGCATCCATTTTATATCCTTACGCCTTTGATGTAAACTTGACATGAACCCGATATGATCATGACAGTATTTATGAATGTTAATCGGAACAAGGCTTACTGATGGAATTGCATGATTAGTGACCCGCCGTGGTGCACTCTTGACAAGTAATTTGACATGATAATTCTTGATGGTGGTCCGTCGTGACGCACCCTTGCCTTGATAAGTAATCTTGATAAGTAACATGATATGATGGTGTCACGCCCCAGTACCGAAATACGGAGACGGACTAGGCCAGCTACTCCATATGAGGTACGTAACGTCATACGGCGATCGTGGCTGTCGAGAGACTTGGGGGTACATGCTACAATCAAGTCTCCTATGGTCCCACAGAGTTCTATGTCTCAATCAATCAAATCACATCAGCAATTAAATGAACATTAAAGATAAAGCAGTAAGGCGTCCCCGACGCTTCATCAAAATGATCATGAGAGACTAACTTTATAATTTAGCTATCTCAGAGAGTCAGGAGTACAAAATTATACACAGCTGTAGTCTGTTTAATTATAATTATGTACTGACACCAAAATATCGAGTAATCCGGCTAACAGGTGCCGTGGCCAAACGCCGCAAAAGTATAAGCAGGAGTGGTGGAGAAGAAACCCACTCGAGTCCCCGAACTGCCATGCTCCTAGTATGCACCATGGATGTCAGGGAGGAAGATAGTGTCCTCTGGCTCTGCTACGAGATCAGGCCAAACAAAACCAGCGGGGTCAGCCCGGAATAGCAAGTACCGCCAAAGGGGCACAAGAGTTAAGATTTAAAACCCAGTTAAATAGAATGATTGATAATAGTAATACTTATGCTACTATTATAGGGTGGCGCAACATCCTCGAACCCATATGGCACCATTACAACCAAACAAGGACAAAAGGTGCCGCATGGAGTCGGGACGTGTCGTACTCTATAACTTTCACATAAGTTAAAAAAAGGTAAAAACAATCAAATCTTCTGATCGTGGCTTCGGTTGATAGCCTATCGCAGCACAATAACCAACCCAACAATCAGACAAGAACATGGGTTGGATCATGTACCGAGATAGACCATGTTCCTCAGTCATTCACAGAAGTAGTACATCACAACCAGAAATAGTCTTCCGTTCATAACTTCGGTCCACAGCCTATCATAGTACGATAACCAACCCAACAATCAAACTAGAACATGGGTTGGATCACGTACCATGACAGTCTGCTTCCCTCAGTTATTTACGGAAGGCAATAGGATACAAGCAAGTCGTTTTCATGGCCAATCAAGTCTACGAGTTTCTAGTGGGACGAGGTTATCCTCGCATCATGTTAATAGGAATCCTCAGATCGTATCTTTCCAGCAAGGCTAGCCAACCCAGGGGTTCGCGTAGACAGGTATGATTGAGCACAGGTCCCTCGTAAGGCCACCTTGCTAAAATATATAATATATAGCAGGAATTAATCGGATACAGTCATCCACTCGTTGCAGATGACACAGTATCCGTGGAGACCAGCCGGCACGTCAAGACAGTATCTCAAGGCGGCTGGTGTAACACGATCTCGGGATTTTGCTCTCCCCATGCATCTAGTATATTTAGTTGCCTAATTTAACCCTAGGTGAAATCTTGAACTTTCATGCTGTGGCCTGCATGATTATCCTCCTAAAGTCGTACTTTAGTACGAGTACCCCAAAAAGGATCTATGTCAATCAGTATGTCAACATGTTCTACCCTCCTTAGTGTAATGCATCATTGCAAATATGCCACGTGGAGTTACGAGTCATTTGCCGAGCATGAACAAGAACTGGGACATTCAGGTACATGTATCAGGTAGAAACACTTTGTTCTCCGGGGTCACATTAGTGCTCATATCATGCTCGGGACAAAAGGCGTAAGGATATAAAATAGGCATATAATATATATATATAATAATAATAATAAGGTAACCAGATAGGGCACAAAAGTCCATGCGGCTCAAGGGGAGTGAGTCCATGCGGCTGGGTCAATACAGGTTCATGCGGCTGGGACTGCACGCTCATGCGGCTCAGGGAGCCCCAGGCGCATGCGGCTGGAAAGGCGGGTTCATGCGGACGAAGGGGTGTCAGCTTATGCGGCTGCGAAGGGAGCAATCGCCAGGCGGCCGGGGTTCAACATCATATGCGGCTAGGATTAGACGAAGTCCTATGCGACTGAGCATGGGCGATACATATGCGGCTGGATGATGGATGGGCCTTATGCGGCCCAAAACAGTAGCGCATATGCGACTGGGTGCAAAAGAACCCATGCGGCTGAAAGCTAGCCGCATGAAGTCCATACGACTCAAGATAACAGGAGCTCATGCGGCTGAGTCTGAACAAGGCTATGCGGCTCAATTACTTGCCGCATGAAGATTCATGCGGTCAAGTACTCAAGCAAGTCTTATGCGGCTAGGAAGGACTTTCCATGCGGCTGAGCTCGAACGAGTCTCATGCGGCTGGAAAGGCCATGCGGCCAGAGACTTGCCGCATGAAGATTCATGCGGTCAAGTACTGCTCTTCTTCTCCACTTGTCCGAGAAGAGGAGCCAAGCAACCATGGCTTCCAAACTACACAAAACCTTCATCCGGAGCCCAAATCGGAACTCCCTTAGGTCAAAATGGGGTAGAACGAGATCCTCTACAACATGGAACCATCAAAACTAGAAAATAACAAGATTAAGTAGATCAAAACCCAAGAAATCCAAAAATAAAGTAAACCTAGATCTACAAAAATCAAAGCTTCAAAATGGAAACTTCCAAGTTCTAAACTAGTATAGGTTGAGGAGAAGAACATGTTTTGGCAAATAGTTTTGTAAGAAATCATTGACAAATTATGGATCCATCTCTTGAGCAAGTTGGTACTTGCCTTGGTTGATGGAGGAAATATTTGGTTGGTGGAGGAAATAAATGAGAGGAAGTAAATGAGAGGAGAGAGAATGAGATGAGTTATATATATAGATCTTGGACCCATGGGTTCATGATGAACCATTGGTGAACCAAGAATAGGTTACCCAAATGAGCCAAAACTGTAGGCCCAAATGCAGAAAATAAATTAGAAAATAATATTTTGTCGAATATTTTTGAGAAATGCATGAAGAAAGACAGCATAATAAATATAGTATAAATACAAGGTAAATACAATTTGTCGGTATACGTATTAAATACGTATTCCAGGATCGGGGAGTGACATCTCTACCCTTCTTAGAAAAATTCCGTCCTCGGAATTCCAGCCAAGACAGGATAGTAAAATCAGGGCAAGCAGGGCATAATCATATATAAGTTAACTATCATCGCAGTTATTATCATACATCACAAAGTACAAAACAAGCAGGTGCAGATAAGCATGGAATCGTGTCAATAAGGTGCAAAAATATACCTTATTAGTCAAACAAATACGGATACCGAGATCTGATCTCGTTCTCGTGCTCCCAGGTTGACTCTTCCGGAGAGTGATGGTTCCAAGAAACACGGACAAGGCTTATCGTCCGATTCTTGAGTACCTTCTCTTGCTGGTCTAAAATAGACATGGGTTGTTCCTCGTAAGTTAGGTCGGTACCAACGACTAACTCAGAATGATCGAGGACATGACTCGGATCCGGGACATACCCACGTAATTGGGATACATAAAACACATCATGTATGCCAGTTAACGAAGGCGGAAGGGCAAGTCGATAAGCCACATCGCCTACCCGAGCGAGAATCTTAAAAGGACCAACGTATCTTGGACTAAGCTTTCCTCGGGTTCCAAATCTGATGATACCCCGAGTAGGTGAAATTCGCAGAAACACTTGGTCGCCAACTCTGAACTCTAGAGGCCTACGATGCTGATCTGCCCAATGACGATGTCGGTCCTGCGCAACTCGAAGGCGTTCTCTGACCAACTTAACTATCTCCACAGTCTGCGTGATCATCTCTGGTCCCAACAACTTCCGTTCTCCGACGTCGTCCTATGCCAAAGGAGACCTGCACTTCCTTCCGTACAATGCTTCGAACGGGGCCATCTGAATGCTAGCCTGATAGCTGTTGTTATAGGAGAACTCCACTAGATGAAGGTGGTCCTCCCAAGATCCGCCAAAATCCAAGGTACATGCCCGTAGCATATCTTCTAACGTCTGAATGGTTCTTTCTGATTGCCCGTCGGTTTGTGGATGATAAGCAGTACTGAATCTTAACTTGGTTCCCAAACTTTGGTGTAAGCTCCGCCAAAAATAGGAAGTAAACCGCGTATCCCGATCTGATACTATACTAACTGGAACACCGTGTTGTCTTACTATCTGCTTCATGTATATTTCTGCTAACTGCTCAGTAGTCTGTCCGACTCGGAAGGGAAGGAAATGAGCAACCTTCGTGAGTCGATCTACTATTACCCAGACTGCATTCTTACCAGTCGGGGATCTAGGTAAACCGGTCACAAAGTCCATCGTGATGTGCTCCCATTTCCATTCTGGGATAGGAAGCGGCTGTAGCAACCCTGCTGGTCTCTGCTGCTCAGCTTTCACCTGCTGACATACCAGACACTTGGATACAAATCTCGCTATCTCTCTTTTTATGCCATTCTACCAAAAGTACTGCCTGATATCTCGATACATCTTCGTTCCTCCTGGATGAATGGAGTAAATAGAACTATGAGCTTCGGACATAACTTCTTGCCGAAGGTCTCCACTCGGTACACAGAGTCTGTTTCCAAACCTGAGCGTACCATCTTCATGAATCACTAACTCCTTCCTACGGCCTGATTCACACTCCGACCGCAACTTCTGAATCTGTGGATCTCCTGCTTGTGCTGCCCTTATCCTCTCTACTAAGGTTGACTGAATCTGCATACTGGTCATTCTTCCTATATCCCTTGGCAAAACTACTTCGATTCCCATACTCTGAAGGTCTTCTAAAATATGCTTCTGCGAGGTCAGGATAAAGGCACTGTCTCTCCTACTCAGTGCATCTGTAACTATATTCGCCTTGCCTGGATGATACTGAAGATCTAAGTCAAAATCCTTCAGTAGTTCTAACCATCTTCTTTGTCTCATGTTCAAATTTCGCTGCGTGAACACGTATTTCAAACTCTTATGATCATTATAGATCTCTACCCGATCCCCGTACAAATAATGCCTCCACAACTTGAGTGAAAACACCACAGCTGCTAACTCCAAATCGTGAGTCGGTTAATTCTTCTCATGGTCTCGAAGCTGCCGAGACGCATAGGCTATCACCTTTCCGTGCTGCAGCAATACACATCCAAGACCCTTCCCAGATGCGTTACAATATACTGTAAAGCCTCCCGCTCCTACTGGAAGCGTCAAGATCGGGGCTGAGGTCAATCTCTTCTTCAATTCTTCAAAGGATGCCTGACAGCTAGCTGACCAAACAAACTCTACGTCCTTGTGCGTCAAACGCGTTAAGGGCGCAGAGATCTTAGCAAAGTCTGCCACGAACCTTCTGTAGTAATCAGCTAATCCTAAGAAACTTCGTACTTCTGCAACCGTTCTCGGGACTGGCCAATGCTCTACGGCCTCAATCTTCTTCGGATCTACTGACACTCCTGCCCCAGAAATTACATGCCCCAGAAACGAAATATGATCTAACCAGAATTCACACTTGTCGAGCTTCGCATAAAGTTGATGCTCCCTCAATGTCTGTAAGACAGTCCTAAGATGCTTCTCATGCTCCTCTTCACTGCTGGAATAGACAAGAATGTCATCTATGAACACCACCACAAATTTATCCAAATACGGCAGAAAGATGCGGTTCATTAAATCCATGAATACTGCGGGGGCGTTGGTTAGTCCAAAGGGCAATACTAAAAACTCATAATGTCCATATCTAGATCTGAATGCTGTCTTCGGTATGTCTTGCTCCCGGACTCTTACTTGATAGTATCCTGACCGAAGATCGATCTTGGAAAAGATGCTGGCCTTGCTCAACTGGTCAAACAGGTCATCAATCCTTGGTAGTGGGTACTTATTCTTCACTGTTACTGTATTCAGCTTGCGGTAGTCGATGCACATCCTCGTCGACCCATCCTTCTTGGGAACTAGAATCACTGGCGCGGCCCAGGGCGATTTACTGTCTCGGATGAATCCCTTAGACTTCAACTCTTCCTCATGTTGATACAACTTATCCTGTTCTGACGGCGACATTCTGTAAACTCTGTCTGCAATAGGCCTCGTTCTAGGGTTCAACTCAATGCTAAATTCTACCTCTCTGACTGGGGGTATCCCTGGGAGCTCATCAGGGAAGACGTCGAGAAAATCTTCGACCACTCTCGGAATCTGTCCTGGCTCTGACACTGCTGCTGAGATGACGCCTCCGGCCTGATTCTTCAAGGTTCGAGTAAAGATGAACTGCTCCATCCCAGGAACGCTGAATATGACCCTTCCTCCTCTACAATCAATTGTCGCATGACTGTCTCTCAACCAGTCCATGCCAAGAACGACATCAAAATTCTCCATAGGGAATTAAATCAATGATGCGGGCAGTAAATGCCCACACACCTCCACCGGACATAAAAAGCGTACTCTGCTAACTTCTACGAGCCCATTGCCGGTGAGTATATACATCCTCTCTGGCAATGCCTCAAACTCTAATCCAATCCGTGTAGCATATTGTGCAAAGATGAATGAATGAGTAGCGCCTGAATCAAATAATGCTACAGCGGGAAATGAGGTGACGAGAATTTTACCTGCCACCAAGTCACTAGACGCTAGAGCCTCTCCCAATGTCAATGTGAGAGCCTGGCCCCGCGGAGCCCCTATTTGCGGCCTTCCTCGACCATGCTGTTGCTACCTCTGAGGGCCTTCGGCTTCCTGTGCCTGGCGGAACATCTGAGCCTGCGTTGGTAGACGCTGGGCTAGGGGCCTTACTGCTAATACTGGCCCTCCACTCGGGGTTGCCACCGGAGCTGGCAATGCAGGAAACTGCTGAGCTGGCCCTCCTGGCCTCTGCATCATAGGACAAGTGGAAATACGGTGGTCTGAACTACCACACCTCAAGCATAAGCCATTCGCTGACCGGCACACCTCCCTCGTGTGCCCTGCCTTCCCACAGAATATACAGTCCTGGGGTGCTTCCTGACGCTGTTGCTGGTTTCTCGGCTGCTGATGCCGAACTGGCGCTGTATTAGTTGACACGACTGTCCTCCGCGGCGCTCCTGCATCATGAATACGTACACCGGGTGCTGGTGTCGATGTTCGCTGCATTGCTCCTCCTCCAACCTGGGAATGAGATCTCTTCTGACCTCCTGCCCTCGATGCCAACCTCTGCTGGGTAAGCTCATGCCTCCGGGCTGCCGTCAAGACAGCGTCAAACGTCTGGTAGTCGTGTCCCTCCATAAGCTGTAGTAGTTCAAAATGGAGTCCCTGCTGGAACCTTATAGCTTTCTCTGGCTCCGTTGCCACCATTGCTGGTACGAAATGGCACAATTTGCAGAAGTCTGCTGCATACCCATCTACGGTCTTGCCTGCTTGCTTGAGACTGATGAAATTTTGCTGGAGCTCATATCGAGCTACTACGCCAAAATACTTGGCCTTGAATCTGTCACTGAAGGTGGTCCAACAAACAGGGCATCTTATACCAACTTTTTCTGATGTCCACCAGTCGCGGGCAAGATCCTGAAGTACCAGTTTGACCTGATCAACCTTCTCATCATCTGGAACCTTGGCTGCCACAAGAATGGCTTCGATGTCTTGAATCCATGCATCCGCAGTGATGGCATCCTCCGTGCCATCAAAATACCTCGGGTTCAAGCGACGAAACCTTTCTGATGCTCCCGAGTCAGCCCCGACACTCCTCTCAAGAGCTAACTGAATCCCTTGGTTCAGCAACACGTTCTGCTCCTGCTGTCGAGTCTGTTGCTGTTGGTTAGTGACAAAAAACCCCCGGATGATCTCCATGAGTGCTACGACGTCTGGTACTGCCGTCGTTGCTGGTGCTGCAGGAGTTTTAATAACCTGCGGCTGCACTGCCTCTGGTTCCATTTCTGCTCGTGCCTACACTGGAGAAGGTTCTTTCCCCTGTTGCTGCCCAGTCGAGCCATGCTCTTGCTTCTCTTCCTCATGGGCCTCTCCCGCTACTGAGAATGAAGCACCCCTATAGAGAAGAATATAAGATTATCAAGTCCGGACGAGGAAGATTTCGAGGATGCAAGTCAGGTTAGAGATCGAGGCAGGGACAGAGAATTCAAAACAGAATTTCAAGGGGAACAAGTTTTGATTGAGACTCCTAATAATTTACAATACCCCACAAGTCTGAAAATCAGACCTGCATGGGCCACCACTAAAACCTTGTCACGTCCCAGTACCGAAATACGGAGACGGACTAGGCCAGCTACTCCATATGAGGTACGTAACGTCATACGGCGATCGTGGCTGTCGAGAGACTAGGGGGTACATGCTACAATCAAGTCTCCTATGGTCCCATAGAGTTCTATGTCTCAATCAATCAAATCACATCAGCAATTAAATGAACATTAAAGATAAAGCAGTAAGGCGTCCCCGACGCTTCATCAAAATGATCATGAGAGACTAGCTTTATAATTTAGCTATCTCAGAGAGTCAGGAGTACAAAATTATACACAGCTGCAGTCTGTTTAATTACAATTATGTACTGACACCAAAATATCGAGTAATCCGGCTAACAGGTGTCGGTGGCCAAACGTCGCAAAAGTATAAGCAGGAGTGGTGGAGAAGAAACCCACTCGAGTCCCCGAACAGCCATGCTCCTAGTATACACCATGGATGTCAGGGAGGAAGATAGTGTCCTCTGGCTCTGCTACGAGATCTGGCCAAACAAAACCAGCGGGGTCAGCCCCGAATAGCAAGTACCGCCAAAGGGGCACAAGAGTTAAGATTTAAAACCCAGTTAAATAGAATGATTGATAATAGTAATACTTATGCTACTATTATAGGGTTGCGCAATATCCTCGAACCCATATGGCACCCTTACAACCAAACAAGGACAAAAGGTGCCGCATGGAGTCGGGACGTGTCGTACTCTATAACTTTCACATAAGTTAAAAAAAGGTAAAAACAATAAAATCTCCTGATCGTGGCTTCGGTTGATAGCCTATCGCAGCACAATAACCAACCCAACAATCAGACAAGAACATGGGTTGGATCATGTACCGAGATAGACCATGTTCCTCAGTCATTCACAGAAGTAGCACATCACAACCAGAAATAGTCTTTCGTTCATAACTTCGGTCCACAGCCTATCATAGTACGATAACCAACCCAACAATCAAACAAGAACATGGGTTGGATCACGTACCATGACAGTCTGCTTCCCTCAGTTATTCACGGAAGGCAATAGGATACAAGCAAGTCATTTTCACGGCCAATCAAGTCTACGAGTTTCTAGTGGGATGAGGTTATCTTCGCATCATGTTAATAGGAATCCTCAGATCGTATCTTTCCAGCAAGGCTAGCCAACCCAGGGGTTCGCGTAGACAGGTATGATTGAGCACAGGTCCCTCGTAAGGCCACCTTGCTAAAACATATAATATATAGCAGGAATTAATCGGATACAGTCATCCACTCGTTATAGATGACACAGTATCCGTGGAGACCAGCCGGCGCGTCAAGACAGTATCTCAAGGCAGCTGGTGTAACACGATCTCGGGATTTTGCCCTCCCCATGCATCTAGTATATTTAGTTGTCTAATTTAACCCTAGGTAAAATCTTGGACTTTCATGCTGTAGCCTGCATGATTATCCTCCTAAAGTCGTACTTTAGTACGAGTACCCCAAAGAGGATCTATGTCAATCAGTATGTCAATATGTTCTACCCTCCTTAGTGTAATGCATCATTGCAAATACGCCACGTGGAGTTACGAGTCATTTGTCGAGCATGAACAAGAACTGGGACATTCAGGTACATGTATCAGGTAGGAACACTTTGTTCTCCGGGGTCACATTAGTGCTCATATCATGCTCGGGACAAAAGGCGTAAGGATATAAAATAGGCATATAATATATATAATAATAATAATAATAAGGTAACCAGATAGGGCACAAAAGTCCATGCGGCTCAAGGGGAGTGAGTCCATGCGGCTGGGTCAATACAGGTTCATACGGCTGGGACTGCACGCTCATGCGGCTCAGGGAGCCCCAGGCGCATGCGGCTGGAAAGGCGGGTTCATGCGGACGAAGGGGTGTCAGCTTATGCGGCTGCGAAGGGAGCAATCGCCAGGCGGCCGGGGTTCAACATCATATGCGGCTAGGATTAGACGAAGTCCTATGCGGCTGAGCATGGGCGATACATATGCGGCTGGATGATGGATGTGCCTTATGCGGCCCAAAACAGTAGCGCATATGCGGCTGGGTACAAAAGAACTCATGCGGCTGAAAGCTAGCCACATGAAGTCCATGCGACTCAAGATAACAGGGGCTCATACGGATGAGTCTGAACAAGGCTATGCGGCTCAATTACTTGCCGCATGAAGATTCATGCGGTCAAGTACTCAAGCAAGTCTTATGCGGCTAGGAAGGACTTTCCATGCGGCTAGGAAGGACTTTCCATGCGGCTGAGCTCGAACGAGTCTCATACGGCTGGAAAGGCCATGCGGCTAGAGACTTGCCGCATGAGGATTCATGCGGTCAAGTACTGCTCTTCTTCTCCACTTGTCCGAGAAGAGGAGCCAAGCAACCATGGCTTCCAAACTACACAAAACCTTCATCCGGAGCCCAAATCGGAACTCCCTTAGGTCAAAATGGGGTAGAACGAGATCCTCTACAACATGGAACCATCAAAACTAGGAAATAATAAGATTAATTAGATCAAAACCAAAGAAATCTGAAAATAAAGTAAACCTAGATCTACAAAAATCAAAGCTTCAAAATGGAAACTTCCAAGTTCTAAACTAGTATAGGTTGAGGAGAAGAACATGTTTTGGCAAATAGTTTTGTAAGAAATTATTGACAAATTATGGATCCATCTCTTGAGCAAGTTGGTACTTGCCTTGGTTGATGGAGGAAATATTTGGTTGGTGGAGGAAATAAATGAGAGGAAGTAAATGAGAGGAGAGAGAATGAGATGAGTTATATATATAGATCTTGGACCCATGGGTTCATGATGAACCATTGGTGAACCAAGAATAGGTTACCCAAATGAGCCAAAACTGTAGGCCCAAATACAGAAAATAAATTAGAAAATAATATTTTGTCGAATATTTTTGGGAAATGCATGAAGAAAGACAGCATAATAAATATAGTATAAATACAAGGTAAATACAATTTGTCGGTATACGTATTAAAATACGTATTCCAGGATCGGGGAGTGACAGATGATGACCAGTCGTGGTTCACCCTTGACAAGTAATCTTGACAAGTAATCTTGACACGATGACCTTGATACGCTGTTGCGACGACTAACTTGACATGCTAAGTGAATTCCTGACACCGTGGGTGATTGTATTGAATGTGCTTGTGTAAGCAACCAGTCTTGTCTCGCATTATGTCTAGGACATGAATTCCTGGTTTCCCACGGTCAGGGATTCATACTGAATCTGGCTAGGTTAATGACTAGATGGATCAAATAGTTCATAGAGAATTCCCCAGTTACATGTTGCCCCTTTGGTCCCGGCCTTATATATATATACATGGAATTTGTTGCTATCCGTCGAGATGAGCGCACTTCCAGTCCGCCGTCGAGTGTGGTACCTTAAGACACATGTATCTTACTACAGTGTGTTTGCTATATCCTGCTATCTTTTTCTTTTCTTGTTGGGATCACTCAGGTAACAAACAGGTAACTGGACTTAGAATTCTCATTGCATCTTGCTAGTAACTAGGCCTGTGATAACCCTAGTTAGTTAAAGTAGCAAGCCGTACTTATTGCTTGGCCGTGATTGATCGTATGAGAATAACCTGTCTAGTCTTGTCTTGATTCCTACACAAGAATTGCTACCTGTCATAATTTTCTTATATTTTGCCGATAAATGGTGGAAGAATCCAAGTTCTATTCAGACGAAGGGTTACAACCCCGGTCCTTGTTTGGTTTACGGGTTGTTACCTGGTTATCTGAATAGTTCCATGGTTATCTCATCGTATATCACCTGTTATATTTTTTTTCCTGTCTTTATTACCTTATTATTATTGTGCTAATTGCTGGTTTTGGTTCCTAAGTGAAGCCTCCTTTGTGGCACTTGCTCTTTCTGGGGTCTGACCCAGCTGGTTTTGTACGGCCAGATACCGGAGCAGCAGCAAAGGATCTACCTGCTTTCCAGCCAGATGGTGACCACTAGAGGGAATCCTGGCAACGAGTGGGTTTTTTTATTCTTCTACTGTAATTGTACATTATTCTTTTGAGGCATTTAGCCGACAAGCACCTGTTAGCTCGATGCACTTTACTTTCTGTCTGCCTACGGGCTGTAAACATGATTGGCAACTCGAGGTTGATCATGTATGACTTAACTCTTGCTAGTCCTTACATTTTGTACGACTAGCTTCATGATCATCTGGATATGTAATGTTTAGGACGCCTTACAATTGTATATTTGGTGATCTGATATCTTGTTACTATCATTACTTGTTGAGATTGGGACATTAGGCTTGTTATTGACCCTAAGAGACTGATGGCTTATAGATAAACCCTCATATTTCTAGACAGCCGTGACCGTATAGTGAGATGGATTCCATTTCATTATACGTAGCTGGCTATGTCCGTCCCCGCTCTCCAGTATTTTGGTTCTGGAGCGTGACAGATAACATGCTTGGATTATTGTTCTATCCTGGTCCTTCTTTAATATTCCTGATGTCATTGCTTCAGTGGCATCATTCATGTTGATCAGCAAGAAGAAGTTCGGCCGGCAGACCAACAACAACAAGAAGATCAAGATCAGTCCTCCGCAGCCGCCTCCCGAGCCATGCCTTCTGGAGAACCAATGCCCCCAGTCCAGCCAGTTCAGCAAGCAGGGTCAGAGGATGGGGTCTTGATAGGGCTCATCCGTGAGTTGCTTGCATCTCAGGACCGTCGAGGTGATGCCTTGCAGCAAGCAGTACAAGATGCTATGAACGGAATTGGTCCTCGAGGGAACAGTGCGGTCAACAATTTCAAGCGCCTGAACCCTCCCTTCTTCGATGGCAGCGAGGATGCTATTGCTGCAGATGCCTGGCTACAGGACATTGAAGTTATCTTAGAGGCAGCCAGGACTCCTGAAGCAGAGAAGGTGGCGGTGGTGCGCCTGCAGTTACTAGACCTAGCCCGCAGCTGGTGGGCTATGCAAGCAGCGAGTTTAGGTATGCCTGTCATATGGGCGGTATTCAGTAATATGTTTCAGACCAAGTACTTTGACGCAGTGGCTAGATATGACCTACAGACCAGGTTTAGTAATCTCAGGCAGATGAACAGGACGGTCGACGGATATGCGGCCGAGTTTTTAAGGTTGAGTCGGTTTGCTCCCACCTTGGTGGCAACCGAGCTAGACAGAGCACAACAATTTCAGCAGGGGCTCCACTTGGAGATCATATTGGCAGTAGAGCAGTTCGAGCACAGAACTTTTGATGCCGTCTTGCGAGCATCGAGGAGGCTTGAGTACACTTCCCGAAGGATAGCGGACCGGACCGGAGATCGAAAACGGTCTCACGACCAGATGAACCAATCCTCAGCACCGGCCCCGGCAGCTAGGGCCCTGACCATTGGAGCTACGAGGACAGATTCGGTTACCTCCTTACAGCATTCTGCCCCGACCTATCCCCAGCAGCAGAAGCAGAAGCGGTCTTTCGCAACGGGTTGTTCTCATCGCGAAAAGCCGGGGCATGTTATTACTGAACGCCGCAGAGCATAGGGATTGTGCTTGGTTTGTGGTTCGCCGGACCACATGATGGGATCTTGTCCATTCAGAAACAGATCATCGTCGACAGTAACTAGTCCCTCGGTTATGGGACCAGCACCAGCACCAGAATCAGCTCCAGTTCACCAACCACAGCAGCTCCCGTTCCCGGGTCCATTGCTGTCTCAGTCCCAGGCCTTCCAGCAACAGAGGCCACAACAGTTCGCCCTGGCCCAGGCCCAGATCCAGAATCGGCAGAGAGGTATCTGTGTCCTGTTGTCTTGCTTTCCACCGTCGTTATGCGGGACACATGTCATGTTTCATGTATCCTAATTACAACGGTATATTCCGGCCCGAGCCATATCCTAGATCATTCGAAAACGGTTATTGGTACCAACCTTTTTGTATGAGGAGAGGCCCGTGTCCCTGTTTGACCAAAGAGAGATACCTTAAGCGCAAGACTATCAGTTTAGTTCGTGTTGCTTGAGTTCATCGCTCCTTGGGAGAGTCAAACGTGGGAGTGTGAGGATGATATGCGATCACGCTATCCCAATCGGTTTGGCTCGTGAGGTGTAATATCTTCCTTATGCCTTGCACTTCGATTCCTTGTTTGTATGTATGATTGTATGATTGATTGGTAGCATAGATTGCTTGCGATAGTATAGCTGTCCCGACATCTCTAGTCTCTTGATTAAATTCCGAGGACGGAATTCTTTTAAGGTGGGTAGAGTTGTCACCCTCATTTTTCGTATTTCCCGTATTTCGTATTTATACTCGTATCTGGATTTTGGCATGTATTTTAATTTTTTCTCAACTTGTGGAATTTTCGTATTTCTCGTATTTTGGGTTTTGTCATGGCTCGGTTTTAATTGGTTTGGGTTGGTTTTGTTTGGTTTAATGAGTATTGGAACACCTTAGCCTTTGCTCCACCCTCAACACACCACATCCCACCCTCATTAAAAACCCTACCAACACTCTCTCTCTTCATTACTTCCTCCATTAATTCTTCTTCTTCTTCTTCCACCCAACTCTCCACACCCATAGGCAAGTGCAACTTGCTTCTACAAGAGAGCCCATTTTATTGTTCTATTAGCTTCTCCTTATGTTTCTAAGACACATTAGAACTTGTCATTTTCCATTTTGAGGCTTTAAATCTTGTAGATCTAGAAATTAGTTATTTTTGGATTTGGTGGTTTTGATCTATCAAACTTCTTTGTTTTCAAGTTTTGATGGTTCCATGTTGTAGAAAATTTTCTTCTACCCAATTTTGACCATTGAAAAGTTAGATTTGGACTTGTTTTGACCAAGTTACGAACTTTTGAAGTCTTGGGTTTAACCATGGAGTTCTTGCTGGTTTGGAGAAGACAGTGAGCAGTGTGCAGAGCTTTTAAGCTTACGCCACTGAGCTGTGCGCGCTCTTTAGCGCAGCGTACGCAGACTTGGGTACGCTTCCTATTGGAAGCGTGTCTCCAGTGTACGCAGACTTTGGGTACGCTTCCTGTTGGAAGCGTGTCTCTAGCGTACGCAGACTTGGGTACGATTCCTGTTGAAAGCGTGTCTCTAGCGTACGCAGACTTGAGCGTGCCCTGGCCTGAGCGTACGCAGACTTGAGCGTGCCCTGGCCTGAGCGTACGCAGACTTGAGCGTGCCCTGGCCTGAGCGTACGCAGACTTGAGCGTGCCCTGCCTGAGCGTACATATGCCCCTTGCGTACGCTGTCTTGAGCGTACGCATGACCCTTGCGTACGCTGTCCTGAGCGTACGCTACCCCTTGTTTCCCCCCTTGAGTGCTTTATGTCCCCATATTTTCCTTTTATGAATTTGCATCCATTTTATATCCTTATGCCTTTGATGTAAACTTGACATGAACCCGATATGATCATGACAGTATTTATGATTGTTAATCGGAACAAGGCTTACTGATGGAATTGCATGATTAGTGACCCGCCATGGTGCACTCTTGACAAGTAATTTGACATGATAATTCTTGATGGTGGTCCGTCGTGACGCACCCTTGCCTTGATAAGTAATCTTGATAAGTAACATGACATGATGGTGACCAGTTGTGGTGCACCCTTGACAAGTAATCTTGACAAGTAATCTTGACACGATGACCTTGATACGCTGTTGCGACGACTAACTTGACATGCTAAGTGAATTCCTGACACCGTGGGTGATTGTATTGAATGTGCTTGTGTAAGCAACCAGTCTTGTCTCGCATTATGTCTAGGACATGAATCCCTGGTTTCCCACCGTCAGGGATTCATACTGAATCTGGCTAGGTTAATGACTAGATGGATTAAATAGTTCATGGAGAATTCCCCAGTTACCTGTTGCCCCTTTGGTCCCGGCCTTATATATATATATACATGGAATTTGTTGCTATTCGTCGAGATGAGCGCACTTCCAGCCCGCCGTCGAGTGTGGTACCTTAGGACACATGTATCTTACTACAGTGTGTCTACTATATCCTGCTATCTTTTCCTTTTATGTTGGGATCACTCAGGTAGTAACAAACAGGTAACCGGACTTGGAATTCTCATTGCATCTTGCTAGTAACTAGGCCTGTGATAACCCTAGTTAGTTAAAGTAGCAAGCCGTACTTATTGCTTGGCCGTGATTGATCGTATGAGAATAACCTGTCTAGTCTTGTCTTGATTCCTGCACAAGAATTGCTACCTGTCATGATTTTCTTATATTTTGCCGATAAATGGTGGAAGAATCCAAGTTCCGTTCAGACGAAGGGTTACAACCCCGGTCCTTGTTTGGTTTACGGGTTGTAACCTGGTTATCTGAATAGTCCCATGGTTATCTCATCGTATATCACCTGTTATGTTTTTTTTCTGTCTTTATTACCTTATTATTATTGTGCTAATTGCTGGTTTTGGTTCCTAAGTGAAGCCTCCTTTGTGGCACTTGCTCTTTCTGGGGTCTGACCCAGCTGGTTTTGTACGGCCAGATACCGGAGCAGCAGCAAAGGATCTACCTGCTTTCCAGCCAGATGGTGACCACTAGAGGGAATCCTGGCAACGAGTGGGTTTCTTTTATTCTCCTACTGTAATTGTACATTATTCTTTTGAGGCATTTAGCCGACGAGCACCTGTTAGCTCGATGCACTTTACTTTCTGTCTGCCTACGGGCTGTAAACATGATTGGCAACTCGAGGTTGATCATGTATGACTTAACTCTTGCTAGTCCTTACATTTTGTACGACTAGCTTCATGATCATCTGGATATGTAATGTTTGGGACGCCTTACAATTGTATATTTGGTGATCTGATATCTTGTTACTATCATTACTTGTTGAGATTGGGACATTAGGCTTGTTATTGACCCTAAGAGACTGATGGCTTGTAGATAAACCCTCATATTTCTAGACAGCCGTGACCGTATAGTGAGATGGATTCCATTTCATTATACGTAGCTGGCTATGTCCGCCCCCGCTCTCCAGTATTTTGGTTCTGGGGCGTGACAGTACTTGTCAGGAGTGCGCCACGACGGGCCACTATCATGTCAGGTTGGTCATGTCAGGAGTGCACCACTACGGGTCACTGTCGTGTTATGCTAGTTCCTTGTCATACCATGCCATGTACAATAGTCATTCCAAACATATTAAGTAAAATCAAGTTCATGACAAAAGACGTACGGATATAAAATGGACGTAAAATATCTAATAAAATATCAATATACAGGGCTATAGAAGGGCCAAGCTTAAGGAAAAATAAAAACCAAATCACCATGATTGGACAGATCGCGCAAGGGTCCCTGGGGTCGGGTTGCGCAGGAGTCAAGTGCACCAGGGGCCAACTGCGCAGGAGTGAGCTGCGTAAAAGTTGGCTTGCGCAGAGTTGGTTGGCGCAGGGGACAGGTTGCGCATGGATGAAAGGCGCATGGCCAATGGCGCATGGCCGATGACGCAGGGGGCAAGCGCACTGGGGATCATGGGCGCAGGGAGCGCGGCCTTTAGGGTGCGCAGGGGGCACAGCCGCCAGGGCGCACAAGGGGGCAAGCGCGCAGGAGCATGCGCGCAGGAGGGTACGCGCAGGGGCGCAGCAGGCCGAGCACGCAGGCGGGTGCGCACAGGGGCGCAGCAGGCCGAGAGCGCAGGCGGGTGCGCGGTCAGCGACCAGCGCTAGCGCGGCTGGAAGGGGGGTCTCCTTCTCCCTCAAGCCGAGAGGAAGAACACCATGGCCGAAATTCTTGGAACATCACAACTTGGTCATCACAATTCCAAATCCGACCTTGCAAGGTTCTATCTTGGGTGAAATTGAATTCTCTCCAACATAGGAACATCAAAATCCACAAAAACTCAACTTAAATAGATCAAAACCATGTAAATCCGAAAATAATTAAAACTTAGATCTAGAACAATGGAGACTCCAAATCACAAAATGTCAAGCACTAATGTTGATCACCATGGCCTAATCTAGCTAATGAACAAATAAAATGTGGTTCTCATGTGGTGGCAAGGTGTACTTGCCTATGGTGTTTGGTGTTGTGTAGAGGAAGGAAGAAGAAGGAGATGAAGAAAATAAATAAAAGAGTTATGAGGAGAGAGAAAAGGTTGGTAGGGTTTTAATGAGGGTGGTTGTGTTGTGTTGAGGGTGGAGCATAGGCTAAGGTGTTCCATGCATATTAACCAAACTAAACCAATTCTCCTCCACAAAATAAAACCAAGTCATGCCAAAACCCGTTTTACGAGAAAACCAAAATTCCACAAGTCGAGCCAAAATACAATTACAGGCCAGAATCTGAGAAAATAAAATACAGGTCCAAGATACATACAGGCTTGATCAAAAATACGTATTCCGAGATATGGGTGTTACAGTTAGTAACTAGGCTTGTGATAAGCCTAGTTAGTTAAAATAGCAAGTCGTACTCATTGCTTGGCCGAATGATGGACGGAGTCAGTCCAATCCACTTTTGTTTTGTCTAGGCAGTGTTCGTATGTTTATTTTAGCACATCATTATTTATGTTTTACTTTTGTCGATAAATGATTAGAGACGAAGTTCTGTTCAGAAGAAGGGTTACAAACCCGGTCCTTGTTTGGTTTACGGGTTGTAACTTGGATTCCGGAATAGTTCCTAAGTCATCTTATCATTTGTCGTCCTATTCAGTACCCACACGCTATACATGCTTCTTATGCTAAACATTGATTAGAGATTAAGTTCTGTTCAGGAGAAGGGTTACAAGCACGGTCCTTGTTTGGTTACGGGTTGTAACTGGGCTTCTGGTAGTTTTCAAGTCATCTTATTATTGTCGTTCTATATAATTATCATAGGCTCTCATGCCCTAGTTGCATAACATGCTCACAAGTCTCAGTTATCTAACATGCTCACATGTTTCACTTACCGTACATGTTCGCATGTACCATTTCTCTTACATGGTTTAGCTATGTCACAAGTTCTCTGTTTAATTCACAAGTCCATAGTTTACATTATGTCACATGTTAATTATTTATGTTCCAAGTAGCTTACTTATTGTCTTTTCTATTTCTCGGGATGAGTGCATTGGTAGTGCACGAGTCTCGATCTGCATTTACTTATTGCTTACTCTAACCATTGCTATGTTAGCTATTGCAGGTTTTAGTCCATAGTTTGGCTTCCTTTGTGGTACTTGCTATTTGGGGTCTGACCCTACTGATTTTGTTTGGCCAGATCTGATAGAGAAGCCCAGAGGATCTTTCGTACCATCTAGTCGATGGTGACTATCCGGAACACCAGAGTACCTGAGTGGATTTCTTGTTTCATTCTCCCACTTGATATGTACATTATTCTTTTATGGCGTTTAGCCTTCGAGCACGTGTTTAGCTCGTATTTTGGTTCTTGATATTTAGCCTACGGGCCTAAACATGATGTGCGTATTCTAGACTATAGCTAGAGTTTATCATGTATGACTATTACTCTTGCTAGGTCTCCATTTTGTATTACTAACTTCATGATCATCCATGTATATATGGTTTGGGACGCTTTACTATTGTATGTCTGATGATCATACTTCTTGCTCTTTGTGTAATTGTCTGTGATTGAGATACCTAGGATTGTTTGACCTAGGATCGACTGTTGGCTTGTAGAAGTAATCACCATATCTTGATAGCTTATACATGATTTCAGACTACTGGCGTACTCTGGCATTACGTAGTTGGCCTTATCCGTCCCCACTTGCTAGTATTCTGGTTCTGGGCATGACATAAGATAATTGAACTAGCTTTATAAAAAATAACTAGAACCTGACATTAGGAAACAAATATTTATGCTACATTAAAAAAAATTATTATTATCTAACTACATAAACTTTTAAAAAAATTACAATCTATTACATTTATTAGTTGACAGTCAACTTGGACAACCAGGTGTAATTTTTTTTCGTCATTTTGCTCTCTAGATCCGTTGATCTCAAAATGCCCCCCCCCCCCCCCGGCCAAAGCAACTTTTGGTATCCATATTTATTTAGTTCCTTAAATAAAAAAATATATGTGTTGCATGCATAAAAAAGGTGACAAAATTGAAATCCTCATGTTGAGAACAACAAATATGCTCCCCCTACTTAACTCATTAACGTAGTGGAGAATTACCTCTCTCTTTCTCTCTCTACATTGTAGGATAATTGAGCTAGCTTTATAAAAAATAACTTAGAACCTGTCATTAGGAAACAAATATTTATGCTACATTTTTAAATAAAAAATAAAAGACTAATTTTTTAGTATCTAAATACATAAACTTTTTAAAAAATACAATATATTACCCTTTATTACTTGACAGTCAACTTTGACAAGCAAGCGTAAAAAAATTTTTGTTGTTGTCATTTTGCTTCCTAGATCCGTTGTTCTCAAAATGGGTCTGTCCCCACCTTACTTATTTAGTTCTTTAAATAAAAAAAAATATATGTGTTGCATGAACAGAAGATGTGACGGAATTGAAATTCTCATTTTGAGAACAACAAATATGCTCCACCTACTGCTACCACCACCACTCACACTAACCACTTATGTCACGACCCGCTCCCGAATAATCGGATACGAGTCGGACATGTCCAGCCTTCGTCGATGGACACGACGAAGTAAGCTGTAAAATACTAAAAAAAACTCCAAGTCACAATGTAATGTAAACAATCACAGTTTTTATAACGTTTCCAGAAAATCACCAATATCCATCAAGTCTTTTAAGTACAAAATCAGCCGGAGACAAATTCGGTCAATAAAATAAATATACAATAATGAATATCCAAGATACAATCTCCAGAAAAAAATAAACTAAAAGAAAAGCCGCAATATCCAATGCAATCACGAGCTCCATGTAATCTCTCACTCGCCTGCAACATATCCTGTCAGGAAAAGAGGAAAGTACAACCCTGACCAGACAATATACAATGTAATCTGTAGTACAGAATACAAGGTGAAACCAGAATACCAGAATACTAGAATACTAGAACATGAAATGAAACTACGGTACCAGAGATAAAATGTAAAAAACTGCAGGCAATGGGCGATAATCAATATGCTAGACAATGAACACGGCTATCAATGTACAAGGCAATGAATCACGACAATCAATATGCAAGTGTGACAATTTTGAAATATTAAACTAATGTGTGACCGGCTTAGGAACACAATCAATCAATGAGTCAATGAGTCAATCAATTCTACAAGGTACGGCTTTATCGTACGTGAATTGTACGATTAGGCTATCCACAATTACATATGTTGGGTGTGGTCACACAAAAGCTGATATTTCTCCCAATCCCCGCAATAATAATGACGCACAAGCAATGAACAATGTACAAGACAATCGTGTGTATCTCATGTCCGATATGAGAATATGACACATGAATGTAAGATAGAAAACAAGGTACAAGTCGAGTCAGTGTACTTGCCTCGGTTTGGTTGCACGAGAGTAATACTGCATGGTTGTAAATCGCCTGTTATATTTTGTACAATTGATCAGGGTTTTGAATTAACTACAATAACTATCTAATATTTTTCTAACCAACATCTAACTATTTACTATGAAAATAGTTTAATAACTTTTAAAATAGTTTAGTCACAAAAATACTTTTATAAGAATTTTATTAATTTATCATTTAGTAATAAAGGAAAGCAATTAATAGTATTCAATATTTAGCTAATAATATATTTTCATTTTTATTTTAGAAAATATAATACAGCTTTAATAATTACTAGAGGAAAATACCTTTTAACCATAAGAAAATTATTTATGTTTAGAAAATACACTGCTAGTCAAACCATTTACAAAAATATTGATATTTAAGATATTATCTAATACTAGTTAATAATATTTGTAATAATGATACTAGCAATTTTATTTTAACCAACAAATATATTATCTATTAATTAACTATTTTTAGAAGGGCAATCTAATCACTAACAATTATAACAATAATATTACACAACCTATTAGAAAAATACCAACATTTATTAAGCATGAAATGATAAAATTTAACCATAATATTAACAGAATTATTCTACTCAGAAATTCAGCCCAACACAGTCTGGCCTACATGTCAAGCCCAGTCCAGACCCAACTGTTAATAATCCTAACAAAATTTCCTACAGCTAATTTCCTACACCATAACCCAATTGGCCCGGCCCAGTTCATATATTCACTGCTATATTAACAATTTAAAACCTTAATTTAACCAACCCAGCCCATTCCTGTATCTCTGACCCATTCCTATTATTTCTTATTGTTAAAAAAACGAAGTAAACTAGAGCCCATCAACCAGTTTACAGACCCGGCCCAAACCATTTGACCTAACCATATAACCCTGCCTTCTTCTCTCTCCTCTCACATTTTTCTCTCAGCCGACAAGAACGTTCGAGAACCAAACCCAATCCTCTGCGTCTTCTTCCTCTGCTTCGTCTTCTCCGACCAAGAGCAAACCCTAACTCTAATGGTTTCTCTCCAGTCCTTCTTATACTTCACTTTTCTTCTTCACTTCACAGTTCAAAACCCTACCCAGACCCATCTTCTTCTTCTGTAAGCAACCCATGGAGGAAACCCTAATCCTAACATCAATCTCCTCCATGGCCTAACCCTAGCCGGAAACTCAGTCGACTAGCTTGGCCCACAACCCATCGTCTTCTTCCTCAGTCTCAGCCTAGTGAAACCCTAACCCTAAAGATTTCCTCCCCGGCTGACTCTTCCTCTTCCTTCTGCTCCCAAACCACAAAACCCTAACCCTCAAATAAATCTTAATTTCTAGGTCAACATCCTCACAGAAACCCTAGATTTTAGGATTTCAGCAACAAAAAGAAAGGGACGAGTAGATCGAGAGGGGCTCACCGGTCTGAAGGGGACGTCGATCCTCGACACGGCGGCGAAGTACAGCTCCGACGGCGAGATGGTGGCGCTCCGGCGTCTCGGTGAAGATCCAGTCGTCGGATCTGAGCTCTCTCTGGTGGCGAACGGCTACACGGTCTGAGGACGGCGACGAGGAACTGAAATCGAGGCGACGCTCACCACTGATGGCGGTGGCGTGAGGATCGAGACGTCGGCTCGAGCTAAGAAGAGTCGACGCGCTCCACGAGATGAGGGTGCGGTGCACAGCTCGGGAGTCGAAGCGGTGCTGTATGGCGGTGGCACAGTCCTCGAGGCACACGGTCTCCTAGATGGGCGGGTCCTGACAACGGCACGCGACTCGAGACTCTGCAGTCTCAACTCACGGGAAGACGGCTTCGGACCGACGACGGGGCTGGCTCCAGCGACGGGCGGTGAAGTCGAACACCAGCGACGACGGCGGTGGTGCTCGGCTGAGAATGGCCGGGAAATGGCCACGCTCGGCGGTGGTGCTCCTCGAGCAGAGAGAGAGAGTGTTGTCAGAACTTTGGAATGTGTGTACTGACAGATGTCGGAATTTCTTAGGAAACGTGCATTTATAATAAATAATGTGTGGGTGTGTGTGCAGAAGTGAGTGGCTTGTTTGTAAATTACAATAGATCTGGGGGTAATTATACAATGGCAGTTGCAGTAATTAGGTTCATATCTGGGGTCTAAACTGGAATAACTAGTAACAGAATTGAAATTTCAATTTTGAACAGTTTTTTTTCAAATTAAAACAGGTTTTCAAAATAGCTTCCCAAAATCAATATTCTCTCCAATAATTTTTTAAAAGAACAGATAAAATAGAAACAGATTTCAAATTCCAAAACAAATTTAGTTAATCTCCTAATTAATTAGAATGGGCCAGAAATAAAGCCCATAGAAAAATAGTTGAAGAATAAAATGAAGAAACTCCAGAATTTATTATTAAGGAAAATATGATCTTTATTACCCATAATAAAAGTATACATGACTAAATTATTTAAACTCATTAATTAAACTTTATACTATCAACTAAATAATCTGTATAGCTCATTATCAATAAATCTCTTAACATAATAATTATTAAATATTTACAAAATAGTTAATAACCAATATGACAGAAATAAAAGAGTAGGTTTGTCAATAGACCAATTTTCTCACTAGCATGGTGGGCCCAAGCCTATTAATAAGAGTATCAATAAAATAACTGAAATCCAAAGTAGTAATATTTACTACTAAAATAATTGTATCAACAGGATAAAATAAATCAAATTAAAATTTGGTTTTTCATAAGAAAATAATGTTAACCAAAAATAATTTAGGAAAATCTCAAAAATTTACCAAACTTGATTCAAGGAGTTACGACTTACCCCTCTTCTTGCACTCTCCCCCACTTCTTAACCACTCATCTTATTGACCATCTCAACCCTATCATATTTGAAAAATTATTCAGAGGTTCGGCCTCACCACGTGACAGTGGTGAGATTTTGCTCTCCTCCATTAGCAATATGCGACACCAGGGAGAGAGTGTAAGCCCCCTGAATTTCCCGAATTATTTTTCGAATTTTCTAATGAATTATTTTCAATAATTCATTTCTATATAATTAATTTCGATTTGATTAATTTTGATTTAATGCTCTTTACCGTGACTTGGATTTCTAGAGCATCAGGGATGCCAGTCTCTGGGAACTTCCTTCTTGGAGTTTGTAGTAGACGAGATTACCTTCACGTTGATATATCATGTCCCATTCCAACTTGTTCTCTTGTACTCTTTTTGCTTCGCGCAAGTTCGGGTCAATTTAGACCAATTTATCGTCTGTCGTAATTCGTGATTTAATTTCCAACTTAATTTTCGGGCCCGACATCGGTCCAATCCAGACGATCCAATTTATGGCCCTGGCCTGTTTTGAGCCTACTGTGCACGTGCCACTTGCGTGCCACCGATCTGATCTCCCTTGTGCTCCAATTCCATCCATGATTTTAATTGGTTTAATTTATAAATTAATTAAATCTTGGCTTCGACTTTGTCCAAACTTGGCCCAACGCCCAACCCAATTTAGTGTGGGCCCTGTCATGACTGTCCATACACCCCACTGGTGTTTTCCCATTTTTGCCTACTCGAAAATATAATTATTTTATTTTATATTATTATCTCTCTCTCTCTCTGCTTATTTAATCTTATTTTATCCCTTGTATATTATATATGTATATATGTATATGTGTATAAATATACATATGTATATACACTCACTCTCTCTCTCCTCACCCAAGCACACACACACCCCCATCACCAGCTCACCCCTCTCTCCATTTTCTCTCTCTAAATATCTCCCCCTCTCTCTAAATATCTATCTCTCTCTCCTCTCACCCATCACCTCACTCTCTCTCCTTCCCTCTCTTAACACCTACACACCACCTCCCCACTCCCCATCACGAGCAACTCCCCCCCCTGCTGCACACGAACACCCCTCACCCCCTTCTCTCTAAATATCTCTCTCTCTCTCTATTTCTCACTCCCTCACTTTCTATATATAATATATATATATATGCACACATACAACTCTCTCTCATTAACACACACTCACATCTCTCTCTCTCTCCCCTAGCCGACAGTAGCTTCCTCCCCATGGCCGACAACCACCCTCACCTTCTCCATCTCTCCATCTCCTCTTTTTCTTCATGTTCTTCTTCATCTCCTCCTCCTCCTCACGATCAACCCCATCACCACCTTCACACATCACAACCACCACCACCTCCGCCACCCTTACTCCTCCTCCTCCTCCACCTTTCTTTCCGTCGGCCCCGCTGCCTCGCAGCTGCGCCTCCGCCGTGCGCCACCACGTGGCCGGCGCGCCACCGCAGCGAGGCAGCAGCAGCTGCGACAGCAGCAGCACAAGGCGCAGCAGCAGCTACGGCCAACCGTGCGTCGTGCCGCCGCCGTGCGCCGCCGCATGGCCGGCCGCCCCCACGCCAGCGGGCCCCCTATGGCCGGGCGCACCCAGGCGCACCATCCAGTGACGGCCACCGTCCTCCGGGACGCGCCGTCGAGGCGATTCGTACATTTTCACGAAATTCCGTCGACGCGCGCGCGCGAAGTCCAGAATTGGTGCCTCGTCGCAGCAACTTCGCGCGTGTTTTCTGGGAGATCCGACCGTTGGATTGGCGAACTCCTTGTTCCGTCTCAATCTCGGTATATCCCTCTTCACCTCTGTCAAGTTTGAACCGTTAATTTCGTCGTTTGATACATCAAAACTGGCCACCAAGTTGACGTTTTAATTTGAACTGTTTTTGCACAGTTTCTTGACGCCAACTTCGCGGGTTCGTATCTTCGTCGTCGCAGCTCCGTTTTGCGCGCCACCAGTTCCGGTGCACAGCTGGTATAACCCTCTTCCTGCCTCCCTTTAGATTTCATTTCAGTTTGAGCTCGTTAGGTCGGTCGAATTCGACGCCAAAGTTGGCCGTTCGAATTCTTTAATTTACACTAGTTAAATTCCATTTTTGAACCCGGGACTCCGGATTCAATTTCTGACACCACCAGTAGACTCGTGGCGTCGTTCTGGCATGTTTTCATATAAAATTTGCTTAATTTTGAGAACGTGGGCCCTGGCACGCATTTCGGTGCAAAGCGGGTCCCACTTTCTGGGTCAACGGGTCATTTTGAGTTCGACTCATCGGAATCCAACTCTGGATATACCATTGAGTTCGTATCGTCATTCTGGACTCGTTGACATATAATTTGCTGAGTTTTGAAGACATTTGCTCCGGCACGCATTTCCGTGCAAACCGGATTCCAAATGTCCGCGTCAACGGACCATTTTGTGATCGGGACATCGAAATCCTATTTCGGACATACCGTTGGGTTCGTATCATCATTCTAGATTCGTAGACATATAATTTGTTAGGTTTTGTAGACTTCTATCCCGACACGCTTTTCGGTGCAAAGTGTGTCCAACGGTGGACATCATTTTGGCCCGAAATTACCGTTTTTGCCCCTGTGTCCAAAATGGACTTTTGGACAGGCTATCCTAGCTGATTTGACCATTCTGGACACGTTGGTGATATTTATTTTATCATCCGACAACATCTGTAGGTTTTACCCTATTATTATAATCATTCTCCTTTTGTGGTATTTTGAGTTCCATCAATTCCGGTGATTTCACAATCACTGAAATTGAATGGGTTGACCCTGTAGATGTTTATAGAGACTAGCCTTGACCCTGTTTGACCAAGGTTGACTGCTTTGACTAAACGTCGAAGTAGAGTCAACATTTGACCTAGGTTAGCCTAGTTTGACCTAGAGTTGACCAGTTGACTAAATGTCAACTGTAAGTCAACCATTGACCCAGTTTAACCTAGTTTGACTTGGTTTGACTTCTTGTGACCTAGTTTGACCTAGTGTGACTCAGTGTGACCTAGTTTGACTTCGTTGACTGAGTCTGACCTAGATTGCGTAGCTTATACTATAGAATCAAGCCTAACACTGTTGAACCCTAATTAGTTTATATATATCTTATCTTTAGGTCTGTGGCATCACTCTGAGCATTGACCCCATTTGACAGCTCAGGACCGCAGGCGAGTACATTCACTGATAGTTTTCATTGTCTTGATATCTACTATATCCGATTCAGTTGTAGTGTCTTACTTGATTCCCGACACGACAGTTCACGGACTAGTATACGTCGGATCCTGGCATGAGGTGTTATTCCTGGACTTTCTTGGTATATGGGTATGAGATATTTTCGTGTTTTCTGTACTTGTATAGACATGGACTTGGGAGTGGGCTGATCACCTGCTTTTGAATCCTGTGTCATGACGTGCCATGTCCGGATCCGTGATACTATTCGGAGGATAGAGGGGAATTATTAGGGGTTATGTGATCAAGCCTCCGTGATGATATTTCTGTGTTTTGCTGCCGCCATCCTCACCTCACGTAGGGTGTAGCAGATACCCCCTTCCGGTTATCCAGGTTGGCCGGCATGACCCTCTTCGGAGGCCCTCGTTAGAGGTTCCGTGTGATTGTCGAGCCAAGTGGATAACCGTTCCCTTGTTTCCCCAGCCGATCACATTTCGCCCTAATAATTCAAATCACTTTTTATTTATTTGTTGTCATATCTTACATTCCAGTTCACCTTTACTTACTGTACTTTCACCATGCTATGATTTATTTCTCATATGCTCTACCTGTCTTTTATACTGTACCATGATGATGGGACTAGGTTCTGTCCGGAAGAAGGGTTACAACCCCGGTCCTTGTTTGGTTTAAGGGTTGTAACTCGGCTTTCGAATGGTTCCCAAGTCGCCTATATCTTTGTCTTGTATTTTATTATACTGTCTCTTATAGTATTTGTCAATTCACATGGAACTGCTGTTAGTGTTTGTACTTGCTCATTTTCCTGACAGGATACCGTTGATAATATTTTAGGAGTTGTTATACCATTAGTGGACATCATGATGTTGCTAGCTGGGGTGGATCTCACTATTATTCTATGTGAGTTGCCTGGGAGTTATCCTTAGTTAGTCTTGTTGTTCCTTCTTTATTTTCCTGTCTTATGTTTCCTTCTAGTAGTTTCTAGTTGTTCTTGTGCTTTAGTTATCTTTCTTGTCTTATCATCCCTAGCTGTTGTGATGTGACTAGAGTATATTTATAGTTATAGGCCTTCTAGACGTAGTGTATATTTATTGGGTACTAGACAGCGTTCTACCGCCGATACTGCGGCGTAGGCTGGGCGTCGTCTACGTATTCGTACCCGTATATCCGGGTGCGGGTCGTGACACGTTTTTAGTGGTGGCCCATGCAGGTCAGTCTTTGCAATTAATACGAAGTCGTGGTAGTACTTGAGCTTTTCTGTACTACTGCGAGCCTGCCCTAGGATTAAGGTTGAGTCATGGAATATTTTAGAAAATTGGTACTCAGTCACATATTAGGAACTCTTGGTAGATTCCAGGGATGACCCCTGGGAATCTTATTTCGAACTTTTCGAAACTTTTTCCATTGTTCTGCCCGCCCTGATTTCTGAAACATCTGTCCGTTATCAACTTCATTCTTTCTTGGAATGAGTTTGTGGACCCCAGAGGGAAGGTATAAGTTGAACTTATATATCTCCTAGGTCGAGACGAGAATATGATTCGCCAGTCTCATATCAGGTTGAGATTGTTTTAGATTATATTCCAATGATTTCCCTTATCTTGACCTAGATAGTACCTTTGGACATCTCCTCAGAATTTATTCTAAACTTTACCTTGGGATCTGTTTCCGCTAGTTTCCATCTACTTATCCTTGATCCGTTGTTGAAAATTTTAAATCTTGATGTTCGTTCGTTGTTGACTTCGATTTTGATTTTGTTTGAAGATAAGTTTCTCTGGATTGTGTTAAGATATTCTGATAAACATATTTTATGAGGGCGACGGGAACGGTAAATGTCTACTTTATTCATGGGGTTTAGAATTTATCGCAGCCATATTAGCTAGCATGACAGGGACATGGAGCCTGATTTTGGATATACTATCCTAGTTATGGAATTTAGATTCTCTTGCAGCCATACCGGTTGGCGTGGTAAGAAATCTAGATGACATGATTATAGGGTGTACACCTTAGTTATGGACTCTATCGTTTATTGCAGCTATGCTTACTGGCGTGGCATAAATTCTGGCAGCATGGTTTTGGATAGACGTGTATGGTTATCAGATCGTATCTTAAATTGATTCACTTCTTTTGACCAAATGATGAGGACAATTCATACCCTTATTGTCGACTTATCATTCGTTTCTTTTCTCATCGTATGATGATTTCCTCATCTTGCCATCATTTTCTTGACTTGTTTAGCTATGTCTTGATTACACCAATCAGCTATCTCATATCTACAACTGTCATCTACACTTGAAAACTCTGAAATTTTAAAATTTTCATATCTCAATTATTTCTTAATTTTTGGTACTGTTAAGATTTTGATTCCCTTCTGTCCATGACCAATCAGTTTTCGTCGTCTTGTTTATCGTGCCAAAGAGCCTTGGTTGCTGACTAAACTCTAGATGACTTCAAATTCCTTTGTGACTTGGATTTTCATCCTTGGATTCTCGTGCCCAGCCTTCGTTGATCTTATTCTCCATCTAGCCCAAATTCTGATTTACTCAAGGGTTGATCAACTTAGATCGTGTTGAGACAAATTTCTTTATCGTGGTTGGATTTCAATGCTATTAACCCTCGTGCATTGCCTTTTGATTCTTATCATGTTTGGATTTTGAATACTCGTGCCTAAACTCTTTTCGACCTTGATTTGATTTTTTCTGATTGTATCTGAAATTTCCCTGTGCTTAATCACGCCTATCTCAAATCCTAAATCAAAATTCAGTAAGCTGAAATCCTATTATCAATATTTTGTTGATTGTAACCGGATGAAGCTCAAGTTTTGATTTTGTCGTCATACCTCTATCGTGCCAAGTGATCTTTTAGACTATTTCCAATTTTATTCACGCTCGAACTTGGAGCGTATTCCATGATTTTATTAATCATACTCTTCAATCTTGATAAGGTCAATAAGACCTTGACTTCGATTTTGTTGTGTCTGAAACTCCAGCTCGATCATGCCAAGCCTTGTTTTGGTCATGATTATCTCTCATCTTGACCAAGCATGTGTGACTTTCAGGCTGATTATCCGTTAACCCGAGTGCTACACGTCACCTCGTACGTGGACTTCATCTATAACTTTCTTCTCCTAAGTCATTTCTGAATCGTGTCCCAATGACTTAACTTATCTATAATCGTGCCTATATGATTCTGTTCCTATTTTGATTCTATCGTGCGGAAATTTTTCATCATGCCTGAATAATTGTGAATTGATTATCTTAATCGTGCAAACTTGTCATTCTATGATCGTGCCTAAGTTTTTGCCTAAAAACTTACTATCTTGTTTTACCCCTACTACAACCTTAATTTCGAGGACAAAATTTCTATAAGGTGGGTAGGATGTAAGCCCCCTGAATTTCCCGAATTATTTTTCGAATTTTCTAATGAATTATTTTCAATAATTCATTTCTATATAATTAATTTCGATTTGATTAATTTTGATTTAATGCTCTTTACCGTGACTTGGATTTCTAGAGCATCAGGGATGCCAGTATCTGGGAACTTCCTTCTTGGAGTTTGTAGTAGACGAGATTACCTTCACGTTGATATATCATGTCCCATTCCAACTTGTTCTCTTGTACTCTTTTTGCTTCGCGCAAGTTCGGGTCAATTTAGACCAATTTATCGTCTGCCGTAATTCGTGATTTAATTTCCAACTTAATTTCCGGGCCCGACATCGGTCCAATCCAGACGATCCAATTTATGGCCCTGGCCTGTTTTGAGCCTACTGTGCACGTGCCACTTGCGTGCCACCGATCTGATCTCCCTTGTGCTCCAATTCCATCCATGATTTTAATTGGTTTAATTTATAAATTAATTAAATCTTGGCTTCGACTTTGTCCAAACTTGGCCCAACGCCCAACCCAGTTTAGTGTGGGCCCTGTCATGACTGTCCATACACCCCACTGGTGTTTTTCCATTTTTGCCTACTCGAAAATATAATTATTTTATTTTATATTATTATCTCTCTCTCTCTGCTTATTTAATCTTATTTTATCCCTTGTATATTATATATGTATATATGTATATGTGTATAAATATACATATGTATATACACTCACACTCTCTCTCCTCACCCAAGCACACACACACCCCCATCACCAGCTCACCCCTCTCTCCATTTTCTCTCTCTAAATATCTCCCCCTCTCTCTAAATATCTATCTCTCTCTCCTCTCACCCATCACCTCACTCTCTCTCCTTTCCTCTCTTAACACCTACACACCACCTCCCCACTCCCCATCACGAGCAACTCCCCCCCCTGCTGCACACGAACACCCCTCACCCCCTTCTCTCTAAATATCTCTCTCTCTCTCTATTTCTCACTCCCTCACTTTCTATATATAATATATATATATGCACACATACAACTCTCTCTCATTAACACACACTCACATCTCTCTCTCTCTCCCCTAGCCGACAGTAGCTTCCTCCCCCATGGCCGACAACCACCCTCACCTTCTCCATCTCTCCATCTCCTCTTCTTCTTCATGTTCTTCTTCATCTCCTCCTCCTCCTCACGATCAACCCCATCACCACCTTCACACATCACAACCACCACCACCTCCGCCACCCTTACTCCTCGTCCTCCTCCACCTTTCTTCCCGTCGGCCCCGCTGCCTCGCAGCCGCGCCTCCGCCGTGCGCCACCACGTGGCCGGCGCGCCACCGCAGCGAGGCAGCAGCAGCTGCGACAGCAGCAGCACAAGGCGCAGCAGCAGCTACGGCCAACCGTGCGCCGCGCCGCCGCCGTGCGCCGCCGCATGGCCGGCCGCCCCCACGCCAGCGGGCCCCCTATGGCCGGGCGCACCCAGGCGCACCATCCAGTGACGGCCACCGTCCTCCGGGACGCGCCGTCGAGGCGATTCGTGCATTTTCACGAAATTCCGTCGACGCGCGCGCGCGAAGTCCAGAATTGGCGCCTCGTCGCAGCAACTTCATGCGTGTTTTCTGGGAGATCCGACCGTTGGATTGGCGAACTCCTTGCTCCGTCTCAATCTCGGTATATCCCTCTTCACTTCTGTCAAGTTTGAAACGTTAATTTCGTCGTTTGATACATCAAAACTGGCCACCAAGTTGACGTTTTAATTTGAACTGTTTTTGCACAGTTTCGTGATGCCAACTTCGCGGGTTCGTATCTTCGTCGTCGCAGCTCCGTTTTGCACGCCACCAGTTCCGGTGCACAGCTGGTATAACCCTCTTCCTGCCCCCTTTAGATTTCATTTCAGTTTGAGCTCGTTAGGTCGGTCGAATTCGACGCCAAAGTTGGCCGTTCGAATTCTTTAATTTGCACTAGTTAAATTCCATTTTTGAACCCGGGACTCCGGATTCAATTTCTGACACCACCAGTAGACTCGTGGCGTCGTTCTGGCATGTTTTCATATAAAATTTGCTTGATTTTGAGAACGTGGGCCCTGACACGCATTTCGGTGCAAAGCGGGTCCCACTTTCTGGGTCAACGGATCATTTTGAGTTCGACTCATCGGAATCCAACTCTGGATATACCATTGAGTTCGTATCGTCATTCTGGACTCGTTGACATATAATTTGCTAAGTTTTGAAGACATTTACTCCGGCACGCATTTTCGTGCAAACCGGATTCCAAATGTCCGCGTCAACGGACCATTTTGTGATCGGGACATCGAAATCCTATTTCGGACATACCGTTGGGTTCGTATCATCATTCTGAATTCGTAGACATATAATTTGTTAGGTTTTGTAGACTTCTATCCTGACACGCTTTTCGGTGCAAAGTGTGTCCAACGGCGGACATCATTTTGGCCCAAAATTACCGTTTTTGCCCCTGTGTCCAAAATGGACTTTTGGACAGGCTATCCTAGCTGATTTGACCATTCTGGACACGTTAGTGATATTTATTTTATCATCCGACAACATCTGTAGGTTTTACCCTATTATTATAATCATTCTCCTTTTGTGGTATTTTGAGTTCCATCAATTCCGGTGATTTCACAATCACTGAAATTGAATGGGTTGACCCTGTAGATGTTTATAGAGACTAGCCTTGACCCTGTTTGACCAAGGTTGACTGCTTTGACTAAACGTCGAAGTAGAGTCAACATTTGACCTAGGTTAGCCTAGTTTGACCTAGAGTTGACCAGTTGACTAAATGTCAACTGTAAGTCAACCATTGACCCAGTTTAACCTAGTTTGACTTGGTTTGACTTCTTGTGACCTAGTTTGACCTAGTGTGACTCAGTGTGACCTAGTTTGACTTCGTTGACTGAGTCTGACCTAGATTGCGTAGCTTATACTATAGAATCAAGCCTAACACTGTTGAACCCTAATTAGTTTATATATATCTTATCTTTAGGTCTGTGGCATCACTCTGAGCATTGACCCCATTTGACAGCTCAGGACCGCAGGCGAGTACATTCACTGATAGTTTTCATTGTCTTGATATCTACTATATCCGATTCAGTTGTAGTGTCTTACTTGATTCCCGACACGACAGTTCACGGACTAGTATACGTCGGATCCTGGCATGAGGTGTTATTCCTGGACTTTCTTGGTATATGGGTATGAGATATTTTCGTGTTTTCTGTACTTGTATAGACATGGACTTGGGAGTGGGCTGATCACCTGCTTTTGAATCCTGTGTCATGACGTGCCATGTCCGGATCCGTGATACTATTCGGGGGATAGAGGGGAATTATTAGGGGTTATGTGATCAAGCCTCCGTGATGATATTTCCGTGTTTTGCTGGCGCCACCCTCACCTCACGTAGGGTGTAGCAGATACCCCCTTCCGGTTATCCAGGTTGGCCGGTATGACCCTCTTCGGAGGCCCTCGTCAGAGGTTTCGTATGATTGTCGAGCCAAGTGGATAACCGTTCCCTTGTTTCCCCAGCCGATCACATTTCGTCCTAATAATTCAAATCACTTTTTATTTATTTGTTGTCATATCTTACATTCCAGTTCACCTTTACTTACTGTACTTTCACCATGCTATGATTTATTTCTCATATGCTCTACCTGCCTTTTATACTGTACCATGATGATGGGACTAGGTTCTGTCCGGAAGAAGGGTTACAACCCCGGTCCTTGTTTGGTTTAAGGGTTGTAACTCGGCTTTCGAATGGTTCCCAAGTCGCCTATATCTTTGTCTTGTATTTCATTGTACTGTCTCTTATAGTATTTGTCAATTCACATGGAACTGCTGTTAGTGTTTGTACTTGCTCATTTTCCTGACAGGATACCGTTGATAATATTTTAGGAGTTGTTATACCATTAGTGGACATCATGATGTTGCTAGCTGGGGTGGATCTCACTATTATTCTATGTGAGTTGCCTGGGAGTTATCCTTAGTTAGTCTTGTTGTTCCTTCTTTATTTTCCTGTCTTATGTTTCCTTCTAGTAGTTTCTAGTTGTTCTTGTGCTTTAGTTATCTTTCTTGTCTTATCATCCCTAGCTGTTGTGATGTGACTAGAGTATATTTATAGTTATAGGCCTTCTAGACGTAGTGTATATTTATTGGGTACTAGACAGCGTTCTACCGCCGATACTGCGACGTAGGCTGGACGTCGTCTACGTATTCGTACCCGTATATCCGGGTGCGGGTCGTGACAGAGAGTAAGCAACATAACACTACAAGAATAGTGTGCCATATTACTCTATTGGAAGAGAACAAGACATCACCATTGTCACGTGGTGAGCAGGGCCGGCCCTGGCCCAGGGCGACCGCCCAGGGCCCCATGGAATATAAGGGCCCAAAAAAATTAGTTTAAATATGTATACTAGTAATCTTGTATCTAAAATAGAATTAATATGTAACATAATCCTCTTTTATCATAGAACAATTGTGGTGTAGTGACTAGTGATTAGTATGTTAAACTTGCACACTAAAGGTCATAGGTTTAATTTTTGGTTGTAACATGTTTCAAATTTTACTTCAATTTTAATTTTTTTATATTATATACGGGTCCCATTTTAAAAATTTGTCTACAGCTTCCATGAGCTCAGGACCGGCACTGGTGGTGAGGCCGGACCACTAAATAACTCATCATATTGCCCCCTCCTATGTACACACACTCCGTACACTAGGGTGAAAATCTCTTTTTTGACATGTTTCAAAAACAGGTAATAGTTCTAGGTATTTGCATCCTAGAATCCTGCCTTAGTTTTGAACTTTTTAGTATGATATAATTTTCCTCTAAAATTATTAAGGGATTGTTTGAATCTGTATAGCTAACATATCTAAGGATTTAAAAGGGACTTTTTATTTGCTGAAAAAGTGTGATGTATGCGATTTTGAATTTTATATAGTTCTTGTATACTCGGACTACTTTCAATGCATGTTTGGGTGCATATCTTGAAATTGGAAAAATTCATGCTTTCGTATTTAAGTATTAATAATAAATCTAACTAAATCAATAATTATTTATTACTACTAATTATTGAACTTTTTTTTTATAACTTACCTATTGACAATTAATATCATCAAGTATTTTATTAAGTAATTATAATGTATTAAATAATATTAATATTGTGCCTGAAAGGTTACATGTTTTAATTATTAATTATTTTATGCTTAACATTAACTAGTATTATAAAATATTTGACACTGATAACACATGATAGAGTTGAGACACAGTGACACGAACATGGTACATATTTTGGTATGTTATATTATATTTTGGAGTGTCTAAAGATATTTTAGATATATTTTTGCTATGCATCAGACAACATAGTCCAAAGAAATTAAGTGTATATGTTTTCTAACTAATTATTTTTCTTCTTACAAATAAAAATATAGCTAAATTGGTAATTACATACTATTACTAATTGATAACCTTTAGTTAAAAGTGATAACCTTAACTAATCTTTTTTAAGCATCCCACTTTCAATTCATATCCATGAAAAGGAAATATAGACTTCAATACTTTGCCCACGTGTTCCACCCTACATAAATTAGGAGGTAACAATGGATTCGAGTTAATATGAAGCAAAATCAATATCAATCAAATGGTGGAACTCACACACACAGAGAGAGGTTTTGTTCGGTAAGAATGATGAAAAAATAGAAAGAAAAAAAGAAGTAAAGATTATTTTTTAATATTTTTTTTTGTTTGATAGGAGGGATGAAAAATGAAAAAAATAATATTTTTTTCCTCCAAACCTAAAAAATTATCTATTTTTTAGGCTTTTCTCCGTGCCACTTTTTTCCTCCGACCCCAGCACTTCCAAGCATCCAATTACATTTTGCAAAATAAAACCTAAATTAAATTACATATAAATTAAAAAAAAAATTAATGTTTAGTGTGTAGCATTGCCAAAGTAAATAATGGTAACAAACTAAGAAACCCTACAAGGTGAGAAAACAAAGAATTTTGTTATACATTGATAAACGTATATTTTATATGAATAGAGTTATTTACACTAACCACCCCTATGTTTTTGGTTTATAACAAGGGGTACCCTGCTTTTAAACAAATTACACTGACCACCCCTCCCTTTATAAAAATAAAATAAAAATAGGGGTAGTTAGTGTTACATTTTTTTATTTTTATCTTAAAGTAGGGGTACCCCGTGTAATAAACCAAAAAAGTAGGGGTGGTCAGTGTAAATAGTTTAAAAGTAGGGGTATCCAGTGTTATAAACCAAAAACATAGGGGTAGTTAGTGTAAATAACCCATATGAATATTTTTACAAGCATATTTAGCAGTGCACACATGGGCGGATCCAACCATGAGCTAGGGTGGGCTGGAGCCCACCCCAGAAATAAAATTTTGCTCTTTTTTTCTTATGTTTTAAAAAAAAAAATTGATTTTTTTTCTTATATAGATTAGTCCACCATAATCTATTGTAGCTCATCCTACTTTCAATTTCTGGATACGCCCATCAATGCACATCTTACATTTATCAATACACATTTTAAATAAATAAAATGTGCATTGATAAATGTACTATTAGAAGTATCCATGTGAATAATGTATTCATCCGTATGTTAACACGAGCCCTTAGGACACATGTTAACAAAGTCAAAACAAAAACAACCTTTTAGCAAAGGAAACATGGCCTAATTAGTGCATAGTAGAGCAAATAAGGAGTAACCTAGGGACACCCATGCAAAACACCCCCACCCTATTGCCTCCCATAAATACCCACCCCAAAACCCTCTCCCCTCTCCTCTCCTCTCCTCTCCTCTATCCCTATCCCTACCCCTCTTTGATTGATTCATTCATTCCCAACAAAGCAAAGCAAGAAATGACGGAAGAAGAATATTCAGGAGAGAGGAAGAAACTAACCACCAGCAGCAGCAGCAGCAGCAGCAGCAGCAGCAGCAGCAGCATCGGCATGGCGGTGGCGGAGGAGCTGAGGGAGCTGTGGTCCATGGCGGCCCCCATCACCGCGATGAACTGCGTGGTGTACCTCCGGGCCATGGTGTCGGTGGTGTGCCTGGGGCGGCTGGGCCCCCTGGAGCTCGCCGGCGGCGCCCTCTCCATCGGGTTCACCAACATCACCGGCTACTCCGTGCTCTTCGGGCTCGCCACCGGGCTCGAGCCCCTCTGCAGCCAGTCCTTCGGCTCCCGCAACTGGGACCTCATCTCCCTCTCCCTCCAGCGCACCTTCCTCGTCCTCCTCCTCGCCGCCCTCCCCATCTCCTTCTTCTGGATCAACCTCGGCCCCATCCTCACCTCCCTCGGCCAGGACCCCACCATCACCTCCGCCGCCGCCTCCTACTGCCTCTGGTCCCTCCCGGACCTCCTCACCAACGCCTTCCTCCAGCCCCTCCGCGTCTTCCTCCGCTCCCAGGGGGTCACCAAGCCCATGGCCGCCTGCTCCGCCGCCGCCGTCCTCCTCCACGTCCCCCTCAGCTTCCTCCTCGCCTTCCGCTTCGGCATCCCCGGGGTCGCCGCCGCCGCCGTCGCCACCAACCTCAACATGGTCCTCTTCCTCCTAGCCTACCTCCGCCTCTCCGGGGCCTGCGACCTCACCTGGAGGGGATGGTCCTCCTCCGCCCTCCGCGGCCTCTCCCCGCTCCTGCGCCTCGCCCTCCCTTCCTGCTTCGGCGTCTGCCTCGAGTGGTGGTGGTACGAGATCATGACCGTGCTCGCCGGCTACCTGCCCGACCCCGTCTCCGCGGTCGCCGCCACCTCCGTGCTCATCCAGACCACCAGCCTCATGTACACCGTGCCCATGGCTCTAGCCGCTTGCGTATCCACGAGAGTGAGTAGAGTAGAGTATGACTAGTACTCAAACTCTCGCTCGTTCAGTCATTTTGGCTGTTTCTTTACTATACTATTAAGTTTGTTGTTAGACTATTTATGTCGCCTACTACTACAACAGGTGGGAAATGAGCTCGGGGCGGGCAGGCCGCAGCGGGCGAAGCTGGCGGCAATGGTGGCGCTGGGATGCGCAGTCGTCATCGGGTTCCTCAACGTGATGTGGACGGCGGTGTTCCGCGAGCACTGGGCGGGGCTGTTCACCAAGGACGCCGCCGTGGTAGGCCTGGCGGCCGGGGTGATGCCGATCATGGGGCTCTGCGAGCTCGGGAACTGCCCGCAGACGACCGGGTGTGGCGTGCTGCGGGGGACGGCCAGGCCGGCCGTGGGCGCCAGGATCAACCTCATGTCCTTCTACCTCGTGGGCACGCCCGTGGCGGTCGGCCTGGCGTTCTGGCTCAGGGTCGGGTTCGAAGGGCTGTGGTACGGGCTGCTGACGGCGCAGGCGGCCTGCGTGGTGTCGGTGCTGACGGTGGTGGTGGGGAGGACCGACTGGGAGGTGGAGGCGCTGCGGGCGAAGAAGCTGACGAATGCGGGGGATTCGGGCGGTGTCGCGTTGGAGGAGAACAAGGTGCTCATTGGTGGCGGTGGCGATGCTGCTGACGAGGAAGTATAGGGAGTATGTATGTATGTATGTATGTATGCATGGGTGATCATTTTGGCATTTGCTTCTTTTGATGGGGAAAGGAAACATGAATTGGTTGGTTTCCCATTTTGGGGTTGGAAAACGATGAAGTGCTGCTGCGTACAGGATGATGGCAGGTTGATCTCTGGGGGGGGGGGGGGGGGGGGGGGGGGGGGGGGGGAGGCAGGCATGGGCATGGCCTCTTATTTTGTCCACTTCTAATGACTAGTTTCTTTCTTGGCTCTATGTCCATATGCTGTTTGCAATTTTGGCTCAGAATGGATGCAATTTGCAACTGCAATCACTACTCTACTTGCAGGATATGGCAGTGACCAACCAACAACAAAAAAGCAACAAAATTTGCATGTCTGTATTGTTTTCTCTCGATGTTCTAATTCATCCCGTCACGTCTTTCAGAATTAGGTTTCAGCCTTCAGCAGCTGGAGTTTTCCCCAAATGTTTTGATAATGAGATGAGCAAACTCGGAATCACGAATGTGGATAAGTATCATATGCAAAGTTAAAAACTCGCATCTCTTCGGGATAGATGCGTTGCGTTGCATCTCTCCTGAGTAGATGCGACACAGGCAGGCACTAGGCGCAAGTCCAAAAAAAAAAAGTGTGATTCTGTATAAAAAAAAAGGAATAACAGCTGAAACTCGATTTGCTCATTCACACATCTATAATTATAGCTGTCAATATTACTGTAGTACTTATCAACTGTTGTTGCATATTAGCGATTCCCGTTGCATACCATCTGAAATTAGGCTATGAAAGCAACATTACTACCACAAACTCATTAAGAATGGTTATGTGGTGACATGTAAGATAAATAATCTTGAAACATTACTACCAAACTTTCCTGCAGCATGGTCCATGAAAGTGGTGACTGGGTCATCCCACACTATTAGAGTATAGATAAACAAACAAGCCTGGCTGAAGACAATTTAGAAATGCTCCCCACTACAGAAGAGGCAACAATTATAGGAAACTATCTGGTGTTGTACCATAATGACCATGTTGCTCCAACCCTAGCAGCCACAAAGGGGACCAACAAACATTTAGGTACATGCACATCCCCACCATAGGCCCTCCCATGCCTAGTATTAAGTGGAGCCAAAATGTAGGATGCAGCTTTTTTTTTTCTTCCACAGGGGCGCGGGGAAGGGGTGCATTCACCAGGGGCTCCTCTTCCATAATTGGAGGTAAGAGTCCTATAAGAGAATAAAGTACCTGGAAGTGTCCCACAAGGAAGAAAGACTTGAAAGAGGCCAAGGGAGACAAAAATAATGATGCATTTACAATGCTTTCCACTCAGATCTGATCTATCTATCTGCAGGCAAATAACAAGTATTTTCACCACCAACACAGACTGGTGGAGACCCAAAACCAGCATGGGGCTGCTGAATAGAGAAATATCTGCTTGGAAAGTGTAAGATGTTTACATTTTGGAGAAAGCTGCTACTATTCAAGACTATTCCATACAGATGGAATGGCATCTGCTCACAGAAACAACCAAATAACAACACTAAATTACAAGCTCTTAGGGTCAGGGTTGAGGTTATCTTGGTCATGTATTAGTCTAATACTAGTTCCCTATAGCTTTGATACCCACTAATCATAGGCAATACCAAGAAGGGAAAACCATGCTCCTCGCTTGCCACAACTGGCAAAAATCAATGGAGAATGCAGTATAAGTTCCATCTTGGTGTCGTTCCAAATCTTAAAAAGAGTAAACGCAAGTCACTAAAAGAATTTGAAGAATAAAGGTGATACAACAAATACCCACTATAACAAAAGTGCAGGCACTGTTAGTGGACGAAGCTCACTCAGTCAAAATGGGCTGCAAAAATGACCGACTAGATTAGGGTTTTCACAATACATACTATGAAGAACAAGATCTTGTTCTCGATAAATAAGTAACGACACAATAAGTTGGGCAGTATTTTACAAGCAAATCAGTCTGTCTAACCTACTTACAGTATTCTAAGATGCTTCACCCACAAAAAAAGATTGCAATGGAATACTAAAAGCTAATGCCATATCCTAACATGCTTGTTTTACCATATGAAATTAAAGAGCAACAATCCCTACTCCGATTGTTCTGAAACAAATATACCACTGTTCTAGGTGCATTCCCTTCCAAAATCTTATAGGTTGCTAAATCTTTATCAATGAAATGGCATCCCTATCATCCTCAACTACTACTTTAAGAAGTCTTATCAGAGACTCCTTTCAGTTGGATGGATAGTTCCTACTTGGTCATTCATCACTTCATTATCGCCTTTATTTTCTGCACCTCCGAATATAAAATATTATCACGAGTTCTAACTATAATGAGATATTCTCATACCCAAATCCACCAAACTGTTCAAAATTCAAATCCTGTCAGCTAAAAGAGAAGGGATTACCACTGGCCATGAAGTGCATCACTAAAAAGGCATCGGCGTGAGCTGCTCTTAGTGAAGGACAAAGAACAAGTAGACAAAACTATCAATGATGTGCATCCTAACATAATCAAATGGATTTCGTTATCCTATATATACAGTTGAAACATACTTCTTAAATTTCAGCGGCTGATGGACCTCATCAAAGCAAGTCCACTGAAGTCTGTCGAACTCCTGAATTGACTTTCAAACTAACTACAAACATCTGCGTCAATTAAAGGCTCATGATGATAATTCGGGAAAGCAAGTAACATCAAACTTTCGACAGATTTGTCCAAGGCCCATGAAAGTAACAAGGCAGCATAATTACCTAAATATTCTGATACAAAAGGGCGGATGCTATCACAAACTCAGAATTTAATCTAAGCACCATCTGACAAGTACATAGCTGAAATTCACTATATAGGGGAGTTAGCGATCAGTTATACATAATGACAAGTGAGCGGAGAGAGATTTTGACATAACAAGGTACAGCTTTACTAGAGAGGGAAAAAAGATGGGAAACAGAAAAGAGCTGCAGGCACAAAAGTAATGACATTGCGTCACTAGACCATAACATTCACATTCAAGCAAGCCCTCAAGTAATTCATGAAAATTTCTTGCTTGCCACTTAAAATTAGCATTACTTCTGAAACTAAAAGAATCATACAACCTACTAATCCTGCATTGCTGTAAACATGACATATAACTATCGCTAAACTATCAGTGTTTCCCGAAGGCTTTGGGCAGCAGGATACATCAGTCAGCAAAATGATATTGGAAATATAACTCAATCATTTCTTGCAGAAAAAGAAGAAGAAAAATATTAATGATCAGGAAATGTAGAGTACACATCTGGGCCTAAATAGTTTCTAGTGTCTAATGGTGTACTTGAGATAAGTACTGCTTTTCAAGTGCTGTACAGGGCCTGGGACCACCTTAAAGTTACCATCTCATGGAAGGGGAAAAGGTGAAGGTGGTCCTGCAATGAATTCAACAAACAGCCTGTATATAGAGCTCAGAGGTTTTGGCGAAGTGTATCAGGCCCTCACAGACAACAGTGGCTACCCAAAAAAAAAAGAACTGCAGCTTTTCACATCTGATATCCATCAATACCAGATTTTTTTTATAATGATATGGAAACATATTTGAGCACAGAAATCTCCACAAAATACAGTAATTCAAAAAAAATATTCTCATAGGGGCAAACTTTGAGACAGAATCCACCGACAAGAAAACATGGCACCTACTTAAGGAAGGTTGATGATTCTATCAGTGACAAATATGATACTGCAAGACAAGTACCTAACTGGATTTGATCGGATATGCAACATAATGGTTAACCACAACATGAACATATGCATCTCCAATACATCTTCCTTTCTCAAAGGAAGGAGCAAAATTGAAGGTTGAAGTTATTTTCCTCCCTAAACTTATTTAATAATATCCAATAAATATCCATATTTGAAATTAATTATCAATCTCAATTAAGGTTCCTCGTATTGGATATCAGTCACATACCGGTTGGGTGTTAGCCGTACCGAACAATGTCGTAAAAATCGCTAGGCGGAGTCGGTACGCCGGAGGGCCGACTAGCGCCTAGGGCGCCTAGGCGCCGATATTTTTTTTTTTTTTTTTTTTATGTATATATATGTAGGGGGGAGAGGAGAGAGACAGCAGAAGCATCACCTCCCCTCTCCCCTCCTCTCCTCCTCCTCCCCTCCCCTCTCCTCTCCTCCCCTCCTCCTCCTCCCCTCCCCTCCCCTCCCATCCCACCACCTCCCCTCTCCTCTCCTCCTCCTCCTCTCCTCCTCCGCTCCCCTCTCCTCCTCCCCTCCCACCACCACCACCACCACCACCAACAGAAGCAGCAGCAGCCACCACCACCACCACCAGCAGAAGCAGAAGACGCCGCCGCCACCACCGGCGACTACGGCGGCGACGACCAAGGCGGCGGCAGCGGCGGCAGGTAAGTATGTAATTTTGTTTCCATTTTTTTTTTTTTTTGAATTTTTTAAAAAAATTGGCCGCCTAAGGGCCACCTAGGACCGCCGCCTAGGGGGTTTTCGGTGCGGCGGGCGGCCGCCTAGCGCCTAGGCGCCGCCTAGGCCGATTTTTAGAACACTGGTACCGAATATCGGATACCGGATGATATATATAGCAGACGTATCGGGAGATATGACACCATAGTAGTATAAATAATAATTTTCTTCATATATGCATTTATGATAAGAACTAACGCATTACTATAAAACTAAAAAGTATCCTTATATAATTATAATAATTAAACAACTAAAACTATCTTTCAAACTAATAATTAGACAAGTTATTCTCCATAAATTTCACCAAGCATGATAAACAAAAGAGACTCAAAACGGAATTTAAACTAAGCCAGTACTATGAAAAGACACCATCCATCATCTCATATCTCGAAGTAAGTAGTAAGTACAATATTTCAACTTGCAAATGTATCATAAAGTTCCAACTTTTTCTTGAAGTAAACCTTCCTTTTTTTTCTTTTTTCTTTTTTTACAGGAAAGCAAATTTTATGAAGCAAAAGCCTTTTTTTACAACAAAGCAAATTTTCAAGTATATTACAAGAGAAAAATTATAGTCAAAATAAGCAATTTTTTTACATGAATGGGCCAATGGCCAAACTAATATACTAGTCGCTTCACACCAAATTTCAATTGATATTTTGCTAATAGTGGTCAATATTTTTAATAACTGATTTTTCTGAATCGGATAGGCATATCGTATCATTGCTTCATCAAAAACGGTATGACGGATGTAATGTCCCACTCCACGCGGCACATTATGCTGGTTTGTTGGCTCGAAGGCCTGGTTGGACTTGAGTTCATGCAAATGTATGATTTAGAGATCCTTGTGTTCAGTGTATTGCCTCACTTGCTCTAGACGGAGGTGTTGAGTTGTTTCTTCATTTCTTGGTTTGTTTCTGATGTTTGGATTTGTGTCGTGTGAGGTATCGCAGGATTTGAGTGGTGATGCAGGCATGCTTAATTCGGTCGAATTTGGATGGTTTATGGAGCATGACTCGTTTGTATAATTTACCAATTAAGTACATGCATCACATCAAATCGTTTGTCTGAGACATGATTCGGTATCTGCTCGGTCGAGACAGATAGACGAGACAAATAGGCGTTCTTCATGGTGGGTAGTTTAGATGGTCCTTTGCTTCTTTATGATCACTCTAAATGAATTGATGTTGTATGTCTAGTCCTTTATGCTTGAGTTTATTGCATGGTAATAAAATGAACCAATATTAAAAGATTAAAAGAATTGTTGCTAGATACATATCACTGCGAATATAGTGTTGTTGTTATGCTGTATTGCATAGCATTGCATTTTATGTATCTGGTTGTATATCGTATTGTTTATAACAAAGAAGAAAAATGGCAAGGAAGTGGTGTGGTGCCACAGCCACAGTATGTTAAGTATGTGGCTCGTTGCCACAGTATAGTAAGAATGTGTGGCATGGTTCCACGGTATGTTTGGGACATGTGGATCGCTAATCGGAATATATAATGGAAGTGTTGAGTTGTGGTATGAAGCCACGGTATTTTTGGAACCTACGGGTCGTCAATCGGAACGTTGAATGAAGTGTAGATACGTATATATGATTTGTTGTACGCGTAGAGATGTATGATGTTAGTATTCAAATTTATGTACCGTGCATATGTTTTATAGTTGATAAACTGTTCATACATATTGTATGGTCATAGACAACTTGTGCACAAGATTATGCTTTTCTCGAACGGTTGCCGAGGGACACTGGAAACGATTTGGCCTAGAAAAAAATTATGTAGAATGTGCTTCATGCACGGGGATTGTGGGACCTTCAGTGGGACTTGCTATCCGAACTGAGAGGGCGTGTTGTAATACGAATATTTCGAGACTGTGGGTGTCACGTCCCGCTCCCGCAGGAGCGATCGTCCTCGCTAAGGCGTGATGCCGCACGGGCCTAGGTTGCGCCCGTGCAAGGCTAATCCCAGAAACGGCCGATTCGAGCTAGGCCACAGAGTCGCACAGAGTGTTCCCATTTGCAGCGAAAAGTAAACGAACACAAGTTGAAACGAATTCAAACTCTTTATTGATATTCAAGAAGTTTACAAGCGGCGCTAGGCCGATATTACAAATCGCTCAAGCTCTCTTTCTCTCTGAAACATAAAAGGCGTGCCAAGTGGCTTACAAGATGGAATGATTCATGGCGATGTTCCGATACATTATGTCCTGTATAGGGTGCTTCAGCTTCTTGCAACGTTCCAAGGCCCCATAGTTGGCTCCGCGCCTTAACACGTTCGATGGAAGCTCCACACCCGCCGGCGTCTCCTGCATCCTGCAAGCAGACTGTGGGATTATCAGTACATTGTTATGCACTGGTGGGAAGGCTAGCTCGCCCACAATGCTATCATTACCAAACACGTTCTATTTACTTTTGTGCACCATCTATCATTCATTGTCTTTCTAATCTTGCCTTAGGATCATTTACATGGCATATTTCATAACCTATCTCGTGTTGCCGAATTCAAGTGTGCATGGAAATGCATGCACGACTTACCCATACTTACCGTCCGGCCTTCCCTGTCCAAAGTAAACCAAGTTAGTCAACAATTCACATGTAGTAACTTAACGTGATTCATGTAAACATTCAATGTTAAGGGCGTGTCTCTGCCTCAGGTTCTAGCACGTCGTAGGCACGTTCTAGCACGTCGTAGGCATGTTCTAGCACGTCGTAGGCATGTTTAGGGTGTTACATTTCAAGCATGTTTAGGAGTGTTACATTTCGAGCATGTTCAGGAGGCACTTCATTTAGTTAACTTAGACTACTTGTTTCAATGCAAGGACTTGCACGTGGATTGCCACCAGCATAGTCCACTTAATCTACATGCATGGGTCGCTGGCATCACAAGCCATTTTGGACATATTCTTCCTTGGTATTTCTCAACTTAGCGTAGGGTGTTGGCTGGCACACCCGTTAAGTCTCTTGAAATACCCTGCACTTACGTCTCCTGGGAAGCCAAGCCCGCACCCAGGCAGCCCGTAAGCCCCGTTTTGATTCCGCCTAGGCCGGCCACGATCCTCCCTTTGATCGTGCCGCGGAATCCCTATCACCCGTGCACGGGTCCGTCCACGACCATTTCGTATTTTATTGTCACAGGCTAACCCTTAGCCATAATGCGTTATCGACCAGGTTGGCGTCCGTGCAGCGCGGGTAGCGAGCCCCGTTGCACGTGCCCGTCATACCTGTCGCTAACCATTCTTTCCTTTCTTATCTTTTATTCACTCTTTCATTTCTTTCTTTCACTTGTTCGTACATTCATTCATTCTTCACGTATTCATTCATTCACACGTTGATTCATTTATTCACTTATTCGTTCATTCATTCATTTATACATTATGCAACTCCCCGTGCGGGAGTCGTCTTGGCGACCCATCGGTCCCGAAGTCTTTCAATGTTGCTATATTCTATTCGGAACGACTATATCGATAGTCTTCTGTTTCATTGTTGTAAACCATTCATTGTTTGAACGCATAAGGGACTTGAACGTAATCTTGTGCCTTAGCACGAGTGCGGAGTGCGGTGTGAGAGTTCTCACATTTTCCATGTTCCTTTCCATATTCTATACAAGCATACAAGATGGGATTATTCCCTTAGCTAGGTGCGTTGAGTCATTTATTAGCATGCGCGGTGTTATCGCCTAGCGATTCTAGCAATAGTGTCCGTATTGTTATGTGTCTAGGCTAAACAAAGACGGGTTCATCGGAGCCACCCACCTTAGCGATGTTCGCATCGGCCAAGCGATACTCCGAGCGCGCCTTTGAAAGTCTAAGTCTGGATTCATCTTGACGGACCAATGTAAGCCTTGCATCGATTCTTCATCAGGTCGATGCCAACTTTTCGGGTCGACGGCTCGTTTGAGTCGTTGCACTTGCCGTTTGAATCGGCGTTCCGCTAGGGCGGAGCGGGTCGTTACAGTGGGGCTAGCTAACTCCACGCGAAGGATCGCTGTCTTACTAGGAAAATAGTCCAATATAACTTGTGATGTCAGTGGCCTTCATACAGTTAGACTGCACGCTAATTTCATCTGCTTGCAGGCTTAACTAGTTGGTCGTAGGGACGAGTTCAAACACACACATATATATGTATTTTCTGAAGGCTAACGATTGTCTTATGCAGAAACAGATCATAACATTTTATGTTTTATGTTTGATATCATTGAAATGATAGGGAAGGATGGTAAGTATTGGATAAGATCAATTGTTCTATGTGTGACACATTTATGCTTATAGACACAATACTTGTTATGCCAAGAAATTGATCCTAAGACAAGATTAAAAAGATTACATATATCTGCATGCACTCACTTATTTAACTGTGTTCGTTTTGGTTTAGTTGGCTAGAGGTCATTCAGCAGTACACAATACACGACAATGTACTGACCCCAACTCCCATGTACGGAGATTCGCTTGGACGTGACGATGGAGCTCAGTTGATGATCGAAGTATGAAACATCATTGTTGTATAGTTCTTGAGTTGTAAGCCTTGTGACATATTTCAATGTATTGAGAGAGGGAGTGTTTGTAATCAAGATGTTCTTGGCTTCGAGCCGTTGAAATCCTACTGCAATATTATTAATAGAAAGAATTATTTTGTATATCTTGTGTCTGTTCGGCATTCTATTTATTTCTGCTGCAATGGCCTATCTTCTGAGATAGTGAGATGTTCTATCGATTGTGTTTCGTTCTTGCCAAGTACAAGTGCAATATAAGCTTGTACGACATCACGTCCAGTGGCAACTTTCAGTCATACGGGATCGGAACGTAACATAATGGTATCAAAACACGGCTTTACTTCCTTAAACCTTAATTGAATCTACGAATCTGAGTTGCTTCCTTAATCGAAATCTTTCGACTCTCAATGTTCTGCTGAGTGTTCCATACAATAAATTTATATATTTTATGATTTCTGATGTGGGTATTTTGCGTATTGTTTAAGCAGTTTGTAGATGTTTGGAATGAGAATAAGTTAGATTTGGTTATGTTGGATGAACAACAATGTACCAGTGGAGGTACTGCATTCAGCTGCGAGGATTGTTGTTGCAAGTATCGGAGGATGTATGCCAGAGTAGCGTGGATGTAGTTGGATTTCTAGTAATTGCCCCGAGTGACGTGAAATTGGATGTTATGTTTATGGTAATTGGAAGCACCGTGGTAAGAATTGTTCGGAAGAGATGTTGATTCAGAATATTGGAAGATAGATTGTTTGTGTGCAGAATGGCTAGATCCTTAAGTGGTGTATCGAGTAATCCTAGTGGTGTATGTTGGATATTGGTAATATTTGGTGTCTATGAGTCTATCGGTTTGGATGGGTAGTGCAAGATCTCAGTTTAGAGTTATGTATAGTTGAGGCGATTTCAACTGTATCTTGATAGATTGGTTCAGATGATCGAGAATATTTTTTGGCAGATTAAAATTTGTACTGGATAAAGATTGAAATTATGAAATAAATGGTTCGGCTGAGAATCTATATGGATCGTGTATTAAACTGTGATTTGAATCAATCGGATTGAATTGTAAGTTAAGTACGAAGACTCGATAGACACCAATATTACCAAACTCTGAGTTATGTATTATGTAATGTCCCGTTCCACGCGACGTATTATGACTTTTTGTTGGCTAGAAGGCCGGGTTCGATTTGGGTTCATGTAGAGATATGTTTCAGAAATCCTTGTGTTCAGTGTTTTGCCTCGCTTTGGGCGGAGGTGTTGAGTTGTTTCTTAGTTTGTTTTTGATGTTTGGATTTGTGTTGTTCGAGATATCACTGGATTTAACAAGCTTGTTTAATTCAGTTGGATTTGGATGGTTTATGGAGCATGGCTTGTTTGTATAGATTACCGATAAAGAAGTTTGTGTATCAGATCAAATTGTTTGTATGAGGCATAGTTCGGTATCAGCTCGGTCGAGGCAGATAGACGCTCTTCATGGTAGGTGATTTCGATGATCCTTAGCTCATTTACTTTCACCCTAAATGAATTGATGTTGTATGCCTAGTCCTTTATGCTTGAATTTGTATGAACCAAGATAAAGAGACTAATAGGATTGCAGCTAGATATATATCACTGAAAATATAGTAGTGTTGTTATGCTGTAATACGGAACATTGCATTATATGTATGTGGTTGTATATCGTATTGTTTATGATAGAAAAAGAATGGTAAAGAAGTAGCGTGGTGCCATGGCATGGTAAGTATGTAGCTCGGTGCCATAGTATAAACATAAACTGCAGGATAATCATGCACAACATATTAGACATTGATAATGTTAAACCACTTGACTCCTACTAGGAGTTGTAGTCATCTTTTTCAATCTTACGTTAAGCATGTACTTGAACCTAAAAAGAGGAGCAAGACAATACATATGAAATTTGAATTTGAATTTGAATTTGTTTAGAAGAAAAACCATACGTTATAGAAAGCGGGTAGGGCACAATTTCGACAAAATTAAAATCTCGAATCACACATACATGCAAATACAAGGCCCAGGACTGGAGAAACTAAAAAAAAAACTAATGACCTGTTGCAAGTGAATAATAATTTATCATCCATCTTTCAAGTATGAGTTTGCATATACTACGTCATCAAAACTTGCCGATGAGTGAGCATCACCAAGTAGCACCGGCTAATTTAGCTGCCAAAAAGCAAGTAAATTAAGCATTACATGTCAGTTGGTAAGCACTTGAAATGCCATCATAGTGCAAAGTCAATAGAATTTACAGCCTTTAGAACAACCTGTGTCTGCGTCTCTTAGTACTATCTTCTGTATAGAATTCCCAACTCTTATGATCAAGGGCACTAATATCAGGAAGATCAGCAATAGCCAGCAAATATTGTGTGAGCTTCACTAGCTCCTGATCACTGCTACGGTTCAAATGGGCCTTCCTGAAAGGTCTAATTGTGAGACCATTTTGTGGGTTCATCACAAAATTCCTTTTAAGGTCATCAAACATAATGGTGTTCTTTGAAGTATAAAACTGCAGAATGTATATAAAAATAGATGTCAATATCTACCATTCACACAACAAATGCGTAACTCACTGAATTTCTCTCTTAATACAAACCTCTGGAAATTGTCCCCAAATTAGACCAAGTGGCTTACAATCAAAGGTCCCACGCGAATCAGATTGCACTGTGATCATGGCCAAGTGATCTAGAAGAGCCGTTATTTTGTAGTTAGGATTTCCCAGAACACCAAGTTGCCCCATTTTCAGCTCCACCCATCTCATACTGCAAATAACCATAATTAAGTAGAACAACCAGAAGTATCAAATGAACAAGTTCATTAGTTAGAGTTGACCAAAAATAACAACATTGTTTAACCTGGTTGCAGACCATATGATGATATCATACTCTGCATAGATAGCAGTGAGAAATTCATGAAGATCTGCAGAAAAAGCTGGTGTTATGCTGATACTAACTTCAATGAAGATGCGCACTGAAAAATTAAACATCAGTTTACTTACATGGCCGCATGAGCTCAAGTGGATTTTCAGCTGGAGACCTATGGTCGAATAGAGTATAATCAATGTCCAAAACAAGCAACTTCTTTCCTTCACGACATGGGTTCAGGAGTTTAATCTAATCAAAGAATTTAGCAAATATCAGAACGCTACTCTTCAAGAAAACAAAAGGATTTATTGCAATCAAACAACCATTTTGTCATGATTTAAGGGCTTCAACTCCAGGTGCCTGGCAATGATGCTACTTTGACCACAACACTTCCAGAAGAAGGTCAACATTAAGGTTTTGGTATTACGGAGCAGGTAGATAATGAAAATATATCATCTGGTAGAGTCAGAGAATTCCATGAAAATGGACCCAGAAATTATTATTTTTGTTGGTATGATAAACAAAAGATCAATAATAGATTATAACCTATGGGCAATCATATAGAATCTGCAGCCTACACTATCCCATTAAAGGTAAATGATGAAGCTCTATCCCACAATGATGTGATTAGTTTTAACTGCATTTGGTCAACTGCTGCCATAAAGCCCTGAAAGTAACGAACTATGGTTCCCCTCTTGAACCACCAGAGCCTAGCCTGCAATTTCTATCATCAGAAAGGCATCCCTAGGAGAATAAGGAATCAACAAAATTTTAAGCCAGATATCGGCCGGACCTCAGCCCTCTATAGTGGTGCGCAATTCCTACCAAGGTAGCTATGAACATAAGAGGCCCTGCCATAAACCAAACATACAGTTGTCACGTAGGTTCATTTACCTTCTAGGCAGATACAGAGAGTTACAACCAGCTAAGGATTATAATGAGTGAAAATGATTAGGATTGTGTGGTTGTGTACCACGATGGCATATGAACTGAGACTGTTACATAGTCATAGACTCGCAACACCGAAACAGCAGAACATGGACACAACCATAGCTCCAATTTGGCTCGTTCACACACATTTTGGTGTGTCCATGTCAGATTCGTGTCTCGACAAATCTGAAATCAGTATCAGGGATAAACACAGCACCGATTATGGCAAATTTGTGCTTTCATAAAGAGTGATATGAGCACAGTATGCTTACTAGAATAACAAGCAGACCTATAGAAACCTTAATTGTAATAGTGAAGACATAAATCACAACGTTCATTCAACTAAAAGCCATAAATAAAGATGAAAAAAGGCTTCATGCAGCTGACCAGATAAATCAGGTTATTTTACTGTTGTTGTTGTAAGCCATTAAAGCACAAGCAAACTTAAATTTTCGGCATTTTAAATACAATTTGCAGATCTAAGGTGATTAAGACACTTTCAAACCAAGAAGCAAAACTTTTCTACACGGAGATGGATAATGATTAAAGTCAAAACATAACCATTTGCTAACCACACGACATTATTGAAATACGTTTACCTTTTTGGTTATTGATATCTGATTAGGTGATTGTAATTTAATCCAAATGCTAGTACAGCACAACCTTCCGATCACAACACTTCACATATAAACAAAAACGCACACCTAAACCAGCATGCACAGCTTGACACTTCCAAATCATATCAGTGAAAGTACAAAGTGTACAATCTGATTCAGAATTCATATAAATGGTCCTGTCATATAAGATAAAAAGCCTAGATATTAGAAAGTATATAGTACGAAGAGATAAAAATTGATTGTGTACTGCATGCAAATAAAATAGCTAAAGTAATCTTGTTTATCTAATCACACCTATGTTACCTAGACTCGGGTACGGGTGTCGGATACGGGTACATATCCAAGAGTCGGACCCTTCAAACTCATAATTGAAGGACACACAGACTCGGCTAAAAATGATCCAAATTTTGGATGTGGGTACGGAGATATGAGTAAGGCTTCATGAGACATGTAAATGTAAACTACTAGTAAACTTTAGTGAACTAATTAAATATGTCCCCAAGGGATCGTCCCTTCAGCTCCCCTACTACTTTACTACCAGCCTATCGTATTAAAATAAACTATCTACTTCACTACCACATTAAAGTAAACTATCTACTTCACTACCAGTCTCCCGATTGTCACCATGGAGGATCGGATACAGATTCAATATCCATACCCATGTCCTATCGGGTCGACATGGGTACTTCTCCTTAGAGTCGAGAGTTCGGGTAACACAGAATCATACAACTCTCATAAGTGTCAAATTACTCTGCCTAATATATATATATATATATATATATATATATATATATATATATATATATATAAAGTCCTTAACCCTTTTACACTAGTTATGGATGAAATTACCAAGAATATCCAGCAGGAGGATGTTCCATGATGTATGATGTTTTTCTAATAAAATTATATTGGTCAATGAGAGTACATAAGGGTTAAACGCTAAAATATAAGTATGAAGAGAAACTTTGGAATCTAAGGATTTAAAAACTAGTAGGACAAAAATAGGCATATGAGATGTAACTTCAACAAAACGGCAAAGATAAATAATTAGGAAGTACATATAGATGGACAAAAGATACATAGGAGTGATAGTTTTACGTATTTAGGGTCAATCATTCATTATGATAGAGAGATTTAGAAGGATATCATGAACAAATTAAAATAAAATGGTTGAAAAAGAGTGCTTATGGAGTACTTAGTGATTGGAAGATACTTTTGATGTTGAAAAGAAAATTTCTATAAGATGGCGATAAGATCATCAATACTTTAGTGTTGGACAATTAAGAAATATGTCTATAAAATTAGCATAGCAAAAATGGGAATGCTAAGATGAATGAGTAGTTTTAAAAGATAGAATAAGAAATGAGTGTATTCGAGGGAAGTTAGAGTTGTCATCGATTGAGGACAAGATGAGAGAAAAAAGGCTTAGGTGGTTTGGACGTGTAATGCAGATTATAGATGTTCCTATAAGGAGGAGCAATAAGATAGTAGTTAAAAGGAGCCGCTAGGAATAGAGGTACGCCAAAATGAACATGGATTGAAGTTTTAAAGGATACCTCAAAATTTTGGGATAAAGGCTTTGTTGTTGTCAATGTTCTAAAAAGCGCTAGGCGGACTCGGTGCGGCGGAGGTCCGCCTAGCGCCTAGCCCGCCTAGGCGGCGCCTAGGCGCCGCCTAGGCGGCCGCCTAGAAAAAAAAATTTTTTTTCTTTTTTGAAATTTTTGAAATTTTGAATTTTGAAATTTGAAATTTGAAATTTGAAATTTCAATGTTCTAAAATCCAAATACTATCTTAAAACCCAAACAAATATCGAAAATACAACTAAGAATAAACAAAATCAAAAAAAAAAATCAAAAAAAAATCAAAAAATTCAAAAAACCGGCCGCCTAGGCCCGCTTAGGCCCGCCTAGGGGCGCCTAGGGCCCGCCTAGCCGCCTAGCCCACCGCCTAGGGAGTTTTCGGTGCGGTGGGTGGGCGCCTAGCGCCTAGGCGGGCGCCTAGGCCGATTTTTAGAACACTGGTTGTTGTTGTGTGTTATGTGTATGTGTTTGATAATAATGTCTCAAGAAATGGATCTTTTGAATATGACCCCGTAAGTCCTTTGAAACTCTGTGTATGAGTCTACCAACAAGCATTCCATCCTATTGTGTATCTTTCCTGAACTTGTTGGGAGTAGTGAAGGACTTACTGGTGTTGACCTCCGGCATTGGGGGACAGAGATCCATACACTGGATATTGTGTGGGCCCATGTGTATTTTGTGGCTCCCATAAGTTTTGGCTCCTGTGAGAACTTCACACTGGAGGTCCATGGAACTATGGCTCCACCGGAGATGTATGTGGACTTACTGGAGTTGTAGACCTAATCAGGTATTATCTGCAGACTTCTGTGGAATTCTGACTCCTGTTAAGACTGCCCCGGAGATACCCTGGACTCATGGGGATTGTGGAACAAATTGGTTCGCCAATCCGTACTATGATTTACACATGCTAGCTTTCTTGTCTACTTCCTATTGTTTTTCAGTTATCATGACTTCCAAATAACATTCTTATACCTGGTCTAATGTTATCGTAATTTATCAGTAAACAACTTAGACTACTACAGAATTTGTTTTCTATCGTGAGTAAGAAACCTCAAGTAACTAACTCCACAGCAATGTGACCAACTTGTTAGTACTGATAATCTAAGATCCTCCGGTTGTGGTGTTTTCTTACTGCTTGTTGACTCATCCAATATTTTCCAACTCAAATTAGTACAAGCTTGGACAGGACCATGGCATTTCAGAGTATAGTGATGTGGCCCCCAAAGCAAATATTAGTTTCATAATTTTTGGTTTGTGCAAATGTAATACCTTTAGTGTTTTGTTACACAAGGTAATATACAAGTGTAAAATAGCAAGAATTAATGTCTAAGTAATCTGAATGTATATGGTAATGGCTAGGCCGTGGTTCATTGAGTATGTTTTGGAGTGAACTTAGACATATTGGTTTGTATTTTGGATCATAATAATAACAGAACTTTGGACAAAGCTGTTGTATATATTAACCACTGTTAGTAGAGATAATTCAATACGATTATATTAGAGAGAAAAACTGGCAAGCTACAAAAACTGTGATCTCGGGATCTGAATTCTGAACTCTCTATCTTGGCTCATGACAGGGAAGACAGAGGGATGGTGAGAGGTTACTTCCCATAGCCCCTCCAAATTCTCTTTTTTCGATTATTTAAATGCACAAAGATAGGGTGCAAAAAAACTATTAGAAGTTCTTTTGTTTTGGCTTTCAAATTCTCATTTGGCAAACATGAGGGTCGAATTATGAATTTTTTTATAAGTTCCTAATTAGTAGGTTTAACAATGGGTGTTCCCTAAACTTCGGTGGCCTGTTATGGATAATTTACATGAACTTGTAACGGGTTATGGAGAATATACCTTCTTCTTCTTTTGAGTATATATATATATATATATATATATATATATATATATATATATATATATATATATATATATATATATATATAATTTGGTTAACCTAAACTTATAACAGGTTAAACCCCACTTTTGAAGTCTAGAAAAATTTATGGTTTCATAAACTAACCTAAACTCTAAAGCTGAACATGAACATATAACCCTTTTTAACTTCTTTCCAAACAACATTAACTGTTTGGGCAAGCGTCTCCTTTTAGACATTCTTTATTAGCTTCCAAGATCTCCAATGATGAAATCCAACATCTTTGTCGATGGTAAAAGCATCTTAGACGGCTTCAACAACCAGGACAAATGGTCCCCCCCCCCCCCCCACCCAACACCCTCCCCACACCAAAAAAAAAAAATTGTAATAATCCTCTGGGTTTATTTCGATTTCTTAAGCCTTCACCATGTTTTGTTTCCGGTCTTTCTTGGTGAGCTTTTTCATCTCCATTTTCTACATTTTTAACAAGATATTTCAGTAAGTTAAAATGATAACAAATTAACTTTTTGGATGTCAATCGAATAATTGGTAACGGTTAAGTTCTTGTTAATGCCACAATGTCATATTCATGAATAATGTCATACTAATACTATACTTTCTTTTCTTAATTACCGGCTTTACGATGAACTTGTCTGATGCTTGATAATTGTCCTTATCGTGCTCAATATGTTCAACATATCCATATATGCAAGATTATATTAATGTCCAATCAAATAGTTTATGGAATGATATATTTTATAATAGTGTAAATTATAGTAACACCCCTACAGTGGGTCATATTTATAGTTTTCACCCATAATGTTAGTTTGTTCACCCATAACGTCATATTTATATTATTTTTTTGCAGAAATTTCCCTTACCGTCCATTTTTGACTAAAACGGCTAGTTTAATGGTGACAAAAGACCATTACATCCCTATCTTAAATTTTTGTTGAATGAAAATTATTTACAACTATTAAAAAATAAAGATGTAATAAACTACAATTAAAAACCGTAAAAACCTAATTCTCCTCCTCCGCAGAGGGGGTGGTCGGAAGGTGGCACCGGCCATGTTGAGCAATGGTAGTTGCAAGAAACACGCAAAGGCAGGGATGGAGTATAAGAGGAAGAGCTCGATGGCTTACCACAACTTCTTGTTGGCCATGGCTGCAGTAGATGACATAAGGGAGGTGGGAAAGGGGAGATGAATTGAGGAGAAAAAAAGTGAGAGGGAAGAGGGATTATTGTTGTCATCGACTGCTGGGCTAGACCATGGTCAACAATTGGGGGCACTGATCGTCAACAACAATCATTGTTGTTGTTTTTAGGGGGTTTAAGAAGAGGAGTGGGAGGAAGACAGTGTTAATGGAAGGATGGAGTGGGGGCGGCGAAGGCTGACAACGGCAAGAGTTTGGAGATCAGCCAAGGACTGCTAAGGAGAGGCCAACTATGGCAAGATTGGAAGTAGTTAAGGAGGGGAATGAATAACTTGGTCGACCAACCATTTATACATTAGCCCCACAACCACCACCCCCTTCCCCTTCCTCCACCACCCCATGCGCCCACTACCACCACTTGCTCCAACTCTCCTGTTTTGTACGGATGGCTCTCCCTCCCTTTTGTTAATTTTTCTTTTCTTTTCTTTATTATACATGTTTTAAATTTTAAAATAATTTCTAAATCATTTTTGTTTTAAAATTTCAAGTTAGGGGCAAAACGATCTTCTTTTGGTCACTAAACTAATGTTTTTAATCAAAATTGGACGACATGGAGGAAGTCTGCAAAAACTCTAACGTTGGGGGGGGGGGGGGGGGGGGGGGGGGGGGGTTGTTTCTTGTAATTTACCCTATGTGATAATATAACAAATCGGTACACAATACACTTATCTAGACTAGACACCTTAATGAAACATGACAGTTGCCCACAGCCTAAAGAAGGCAGGTTTCTTTTGCAGGGTCATGATTGGTGTCACACGGATTAAATTGTAACATCCTCTCACAGGTGAGACTCGTCTCTAGTTATAAGGATTAAATTGTAACATTCTTCTCACAGGCGAGACTCGTCTCTAGTTATATCTACTTAGTTCCAAAACTTCAAAACAAAAGCGAAGCAATATTGAATTGGCAGAAGCTCCATACTAGCAAGCCCGCAATCATAATTGAAGTATCTAACAACCAAAATGGGAGACCCAGAAGCTTGCCAAGTTACCAATGGTATATCCATAAGACAGTAGTCTAAATGCTTAGAACAAAATTTGTTCATATTTCTTAGCAAGTAACTGGCAAAAACTGTTTGCTCGTGTTACAATTTGGTAAAAGAAATCATACAGTGAAATTATAAATTTGAGCATTTCATGTAAGTTTCATCAATAGGGACCTTGTACTGATTTATCCGTCGCCTTAGCTTCTGGATATTCACGTCTTTATCCTTAATATCAACAATCTCGTCTTGGCCGATCTCAAAATCATCAACAACCTCCGGTGAATCCACTTGGTCCACGAAAATTTCATCTTCAACAGTACTGTAAAACCAGTGTCAAGACCAAAAAAAAAAGTTACAAACATTACCTAAAGCAAAATCACAATTCCAGGCAAGAGAGAGAGAGAGAAAAGGCGTGATACACTTGGGCACTAAAATAACATGCATATTTTGTACAAAACTAATTAGATTAAAGACACTTATATACTATTTCAAAAATTCTTAAACATCCATATGAACTACAGGCTGACAGCATATCATTAGATTGTAGTGAAAATTTTAAAAAAGTAACGTTTGGTGATTGCATTAAAAAAAAATTGTATCGGTTGTCTTGTGTTATCTATTTTCATTCAACGATAGTGTATGACAGTACAAAAACACAAGCAATAGGTTGTTCTTTTTTCTTTGTAATTATGAAGTTTGTGGATTATTCTTCAAACTGCCAAGAGGCCCGAGATGCTTCACCAAGAAAAAGCATAACAACTATACCAATCCAATCGTCTGCCCACCGTGAATAACTCGGACAATACAGCGTCACACATTTTGTAAAATCCTATGTTACAAGGACACAAATTAGACACAATTAGGACACGGAAAAGCTTTTGTGTCGTAATGTATTGTTGCCATGTCTGACATTGTACGACACGGAAAAAACATCGATTTTTAGCGCGTGAATAACATTTGGTTAAATCAGAGCACATGTAACTTTCTTCAAAGCATATAAAGTGAAACTTCACAATGACATATATTGTTGAATATGTAAAGACGCTATCGTCTAGATTCAATTTCCTACCAATGTTCTTAGTCTGCCCAGCATACTGGTACTTATCCGGTTTATGCTGAAAAGGAAACTCAATGTTTATGCTGAAGAGTGGGAGTCTCACTTTGATTGTATGTTGTAAGATTATTGCATTGCTTTTGGAATAAAATTTGTAAGATTATTGCATTGCTTTTGGAATATATATATATATATATATATATATATATATATATAAAACCTGAGACCTGTGCTCGGACGGCCCCCATACTGCCACTAGGGTCTAGGCTAGTGCCTTTATCCAGTTTATGCTAAAAAGGAAACTCTCTCTCTCTCTCTCTCTCTCTCTATATATATATATATATATATATATATATATATATAGTTTCCTTTTTAGCATAAACCGGATAAAGGCACTATATATATCAGAATGACTCAGTCGGTTCAGGATTTCGTCTGGCGAGGGGGAGTCCATGCAATTTCCTGGGACAAGCTATGCCAACCAAGAGACGAGGGAGGGGTCGGCCTCAAATCTCTTAAGCATATGCGAAAAATAGCGGGGTTAAAGATGGCTTGGAGGTACATTCAAGGAGACTCCTTATGGGTAGAGTGGATGGCCAACAAATATATTCGCGACACAAACTTCTGGGAATATATTTCTAACAACAACGAGTCGGTAACGTTTAAGACTATCTGCGTCAGAGGCATATCATTACTCCGCACGTGGTCCGAATACTGGCCGACGGCAATGGGACAGACCTATGGCTAGATCCTTGGATCCACCATAGAAGCCTATTCCACATTATCGGCGCTCATATGGAGCGCGAGGCATGGAAGGGAGAGAAAGTTAGCAACATATTACAAATGGGAAGCCTGAACCCGGTCGGACATCGTTGGGCGAAGCTGGTGGAAGAAGACATAAGGCAGTGTATGGTGGACGCCTCCAGAGGGAGGGACGTGTGGGTGTGGACTGAAACCAAGGAGGCGGGCTTTGATACTAGGTTGGCTTACAACGTCATAAGGGAGCCGGGGGAAAAGCTAATCAACGCGAATATAATTTGGGCAAAATGGATTCCGAGAAAAATGCAGATGTGCATGTACAAGCTCATGCTCAAGAGATTACTGACCAAAGATAGACTACAGCGAATGGGAGTACAGATAACGGACAGCTCTTGCTCGCTATGCCTGTAACAGAAGGAATCAATCGAGCACATATACTTCAAATGTGATATGACAAGAGCTATCTGGCAGTCTCAACTAAGGAAATTGGGACTCCAACTGGGCACAGAGGAAGGAATAGAAGGCGTGACGCAAATGATTCGGGAGAGGAAGAGGCGCTCATTGGTACAAGGAAGCGTGTGCCCGGCTTTCTTCAGCAGTCTGACATATTTGGAAGGAAGCAACAACATGGAGTTTGAATCTTGTCGCACGGTGTTTATATGAATAGTCCACAATATAGAATATGATATAAAAGGGATGTGATTAGTAGGGGGGGACATCTGAAGATTGTAATTACACTCTTTTTCTTTGAGCAATAATATCACTTATCTGGTTCCAAAAAAAAAAAAAAATCAGAATGACTCAGTCGGTTCAGGATTTCATGTTATTTACTAACAATACCAATGGGAACACTATGCACACCTTCAGTGTCCTCATGGTCCAAAACAGATGCTCAAAATCTGGAGTTGGCCAAGACAATCACATACAGATAAGATCAAACAACTTCCAACTCATCACCCATGCTCGAACATCAAACCCTAACCTCAAACTAATAATCTGAACGAATTAGGCCAATATCCTAAACTATGATTGCCAAAACATGAATATGACACGGCATGATTCCGGACACTGAGACAAAGACTCAGCACCTACTCTGGCACCCCTATTGTATTTTGGAGTGTCCGACACGTGTCGCACCAGACACAAACATGGCACAGATTCTTTGTGTTCCCGTTCTTCCTAGGTCCGAAACAACCAGAAGAATACATGAATTTAAGCCAAAACGATGAGCATGAAAACCCCCACGAAGGGAGCAGAAGCAAAAAATAAAGGGTCAGGGTTAGAAAATCAAACTAATTGGCAACTAGGAATACCAAACGACACTATCTGGGCACTTGGGCCTACAAGGACTCGGCACCTACTTCCCTGTGTCGTTTCCGTGTCCGATGACAATCTAGGCCAAATTTATGAGCAATGACGAGACGAATGAAAGGGTTAGGGTTAGGGTTTTGAGGGGGAGGAGGAGAAGAGGACCCGATCATGGTCATCTTGACGTGGGGCTTGAGAGCCAGGTCGGAGAGGAGGAGGGAGTCGTCGCGGAGCCTGGAGGCGAGCTTGGGGTAGAGGAGCTTCTGGCGCTTCGGGAGGACCCCCGTGGCCTCGCATATCCTCCGCTTCAGCTCGGCGACGCTGTCGTCCCCGAGGACCCGAACCGTGTACTCCTTCCCCCCGCTCCACTTCACGGTCAGAGTCATCTCCTCCACTCCGGCTCCGGCTACTCCCTCCTCCTCCTCCGGCTTCGAACGGCTGCTCGATGCCGACTCCAACGGTGGTGCAGTTGCGGTCGTTACTGGCGGCGGCAGCGGCAGCGGCGGTGGTGAGGATTCCATTGGTTAAGAGTGGGCTCTGGTGGGAACGCTTGTTTGGTTGGTGAGTTGCAACTTTCTACTTGCCAAAATCTAAGTCTCGGATCGTCTGCGTAGGCCTTTTAGGCCCACTTTTAGTAATAAAAGCCCATACAATTGCATAACCATTATTATTTAGTTTTTTAGTTTTTTTTTCTCGTTAATACTGTTAATACTCCAGTTAGGAACATATACAAGACTAATATAAGACTAGCATATATACGCGTACCATGCACGTAATTTAACATTCTTTTAATTAATCTAAAAAGACTACTTAGAAAGACCAAAGGACAATTTTCGTAATTACTAAGTTGTTCTTATTAAAATTAATGAATTTTTTTAATTAGTATAGATATGTAAGGATACTTTTGGAAAAAAAAAAGTTCTAACCTTGCTTTCTCTATGCAGGAGAGTGCAAAAGGATAATGTGTGCATGTTCCATTGTCTCATATTACGCAAGAGAAAAGAGAGGTAACACTTTGGTTTTGTTTGATTTGAGTGAAAGTTGGGGGAAAAAATGAAAAACGAAAATCAATTTGTGATGTTGGGTTAAGAAGAAAAAAGAAAATAAAGGAATCTTAAGGTTGTAAAAGAGAATGAGAAAAAAAGGATAAAGGAAATCTTTTCCTTTCTTTGTTTGATGAAAGATTTAGAATAAAAAATTTGAGGAAAAAAAAGGGAAGAGAAGGAGAAAGAACTTGAAGAGGGAGTGACTTATAATGGGGGAGTGACTTATAATGGGATTGAACAAAGGGATGGATAAAGGGAGGAAGAGAAATAGAACACCTCCAATTTAGGAATATATATAAACATGGAAAAGAAAGACATAACTTTCCCTTTCCTTTCCTTTATTCTATTTTCTCTCTAACCAATTATTTTCCCCATTCTTGTAACTAAACTGTCGGGTGTTACGAAATTATCATTGCTGATGTTACAAGAATAAAAAAAGAAAGAAAAAAAACTTTCCACTTGCAAGTAACTTTTAAAAACAAATCAAAGCTAAACAGGAGAAGGAACAAATTTGATACGCAGATTTTGGGAACAACAGATATGCTCTCGCTATGTAGCTAGTCAACTAGAGTCAAAGTTGCACACTATCAAACTTGCAATCAAACTAAATCTCAGAAAACTCCCGAGGATTCCAGTACCGCCTTCCTGGAACCGTGCTGACTGTAACAGTCAGTGCCATATACATAATGACATCGAGACAAATATATTAACATGATACTTCTCTTTCATAACGAACAAATAAAATGTGTCAGGGCGTCCCAAAAAAAAAAGTGTTCGATCTGTTCCCTGGCATTCCTGAGAGTAGCTAAAGATGCGTATTGTAACCTGCAACCACGCAGTGACTGGAACTGTAGAACCTGCCCAGTTCAGGCTAAGGATGGTTTATGTTACATTTCAACAGAAACATTTCCAGCACAAACCTTCCATAAGAGGTAAACTGATAATATAGACGAGGTTGAGATCCATAAAACATTGTCCGTGACAAATAAGATCATAGTCAAACCGGGCATTCTTGATTGCAAGGTTAGATCGTTCAGCGCCATTCTCTCCATGCAAGACTGGACCCAAGCTATGGCTTGATCATATTGGGCGTTCTTCATACCATATCCAACTCGCTTAAGATAAATGCTGTGAATGCTCGCCAACAATATCTAAATCCACACAACGATCAGAGCAAGGCTACTGCTTTAGAGTTCTATCATTCTTGGTCAAGTTCTCTAAATCACTTCATTTGCGGTAGCCCTAATTGTAACCACAAATTGCAATCATAAAAAAGGACAAACCAGTTTATTGCAACAAACACAGGGACCACTTAGAATTGCAGTTATGCATCTCGTCTTTTATATCTCCTCTTCCTCCTCGAAGGGGTCTCGCTCAGGGTAGTTCCCAACCTGCGAAAGAAAATGTTGATAAATGATAAGTAATAATTTTAACTTCTTGCATTTCACATTTCTTTTAATTGAAATCTTATTCTTTCCAAATATTAATTTTGAATAGAATCAGTTTAGAAACAGCAGTAAATAATCGTCAACTAATCTCCCTTTGCACAATCACTTTTAACTAAGAGGCTTACAGAAAAGTCTGTGATTGAAGCCACTATTTTCCTCTTTCCACTAAGAGGGAGTTGAGAGTCTTTAAAGCCATCAAATCCAGGCCATAGAGGAATTTCATTCCACCATCGGTCATACAAATGTCATTGCTTTCAGCATGATATCGACTTAGTAAGTTTGCCATAAACAACTTTATCATTATGATAGAATGACTCGAGATATACTCTAGTCATAGATCGCAACCTTTTAAAACTACCAGGTGATTTTAGTAAACCTCTTTGTGTAACAATACTCTATTTAGGAGGTAAATTTAGTGGTTTAAATCGTTTGCTGCATGCATAACTATTTCTGAGGTAAGCTAATTCTCCCGCATGTGGAATTTATTAATGATGCTCTTCAACCCTGCGAAAGATTATAGCAAACATTGTTACCTTGACTTTGTCTGGCCTAAGCAGCAGACCATGTTGTGGAGGGCAAACAAAATATCGTTTACCTTTCACCCTGCAGCATATAAAACAAGGCATGGATTATATTGTAATATTAGGTAAACCAAAAATCAGCAAGAAAGGAGGGGGCAAATTAATAAAGATGGGCTACATTGTCGAAATAATGTTCTGGAAGCTATATTGCATTTCCAGAATTAAGTTCATAAAATAAGAAGACAAAATATTGCCGAAACCATAATTCGATTCAAGAAGAAAATAAATAACATACAGAGGTAAAAGGGGATGGGCATAATAAGAATGATTCTAGCAGCTCTAACAATAAGTGGGTTCCATCTAAAGAGCACAGTTACATAGACAATGCAGAGAAATGGAGTCATTAACTAACATTTAACTTGTTTTGCATCTTTACTTGGAATATTAAAAGACCTTTCTTGTGTTATTTGAGTAAAGTGCAGCATGAAAGAGAGAGTTTAGATGGGTTAGTTTCCTTTTCTCTTTTAGAAGGGTGAGACACACAGAGTGTAGAACAGAGTTTACTGTGTGGGATCGGAATCATGTTTTATCATGAGTGTTCACTACCGTATAGATATATAGTTGTGAACGTTCACAGACCCATCATCATTCAAAACGTGTGTTTATATATATTTTTTTCCTGAGGTATATGTAGAAATTTAGTCATGATTATGTCAATCTGTAAACAACATATACTTCGTAGTTTGTACACCAATAAGACCATTCTCTTTTAGAAGGGTGAGAGAGAGTATAGAACAGACTATTTAAAGGATGACAGAATCACGTGTTATCATGGGGGAATTCAGTCCTGTATAGATATATAATTGTGAATGTTCACAAACTCATCATTTGAAATGTGTGTTTTTGTAGAAATTTAGCCATTATTAGGTCAATCCAGAAAAAAAAAACATATACCTTACGACCGTATACTTATGAGGTCATTCTTATTAGTTACTTCGCTAATTTTGCAATGCTCATGTGTTATGTTTGTCATGGAAGTAACATAATTCCAAATTTCAGCATACATATAGATTGACTTTCTAGTTTGCTACTACCTATTCCGAAAGAGAAGGGCTAGTTTTTTTCTCCCCAAGTTCAACTATTTTCCTATTTCTACACCCACATCCAAGGGTCCAGAATCATCCTACACATGATTCTGGGATTTTTTTTCTAAGGTGGTACCCACCATCACGTGGTAAAGGCTATTACATCTGCTGTCCTCTTAGGAAATTAGATAACAACCTCTATAGTATTTGGTTCCCACGCTCTAATTAGGTTAAATTATGCCTAGGTACCAATTACTTCTGTAATTCTTTGGAGTTTGGAGATCCATATCTATTTAGTCCTAATTAACAATAGTCGCATTGGAAAGCATAGCATGTGATCAACCAAAATAAAAATTGAAAATTGTTTGAAACAACTGGTGTTATAATGTACTGATGTGTTAGCCATCAACAAATCCGACATACAAGTTCTTAGTAAAATTACTTCTCCAAGCTAAACCCGACTACCACAAACAACTGTTAGATTTCGCCCCGTAGAACTAAGTAGCTTGGAACAAGTAAAGTAATCTCAGACACAGTAATAAGTGGTGAGACGCATCACATGTCAAACTAATAGTAGTACAGCTAGTACTACTCTCCCACTAATTAGACCTATTAGAGCATCATTAGTAGTTGGGACTCTCCAATGCAATTTGGGGCCCAAAATTTCAAAAAAAGGTAAGTGTAGAATGGGTTGGAGTTGTATGAGAATAGTAGGAAATGATAAAGTGAGCTCCGGTCCAAAAGATTGTGGTCAAAAATTGATGCGAGAAAAAAATAATGTAAAATCTAGAATCTAGAAAGTTGGGCTCCAAATTGGGAGTTACTATTCTACAAAATGAGTTCCTACGATCTAGAATCTAGAAATTGGGAGGCCCAACCCTTCGCACCTATGAGTGGGATGGGACCAAAATTGTAGAAACTAGGACTAGCGATGGGACTTACTATTCTACAAAATAAGCTTCAAAATTCTGAATGTAGAAATTGGACCAGAGGATGAGCCTTACTAAGGATGCTCTTAGCATCTTCATTCAGATCCCAAAGCTTTAATAATCATTACGGTACAAGAGGAATAAGAATATAACAAATAGATACAAGAGGATTTAGCTTTTGATAAACATTTTTATGTAGAGTCCAGAGATAGCCTTTTAATAGATTGACAACATGCGGTTCATTACATCTTTAGCTACAGTCAACAATATCCGATAGTTGTGATTATAGACTAGTCGTGATTATAGATATTGTTTTATTGGGTATAAGATTTTCTGAAAGTAAATATAAACAAGACATGGAATCATACTATAACACAAATATAGTATTTTGAAAGGTCGTATTTAAGAAAAGGAGGGAAACTGCGTACGTTCCATCATGTTTACCCAATGGTTCATCTAACTGAATCCCAACCCAAAACCCTGGTGCTAAGGTCTCAGCTGTACCAACAAACTTGACAACTCCCCTTTTCTCTCCAGGCTCAACTTCACATCTGTCTCCCACCTACATGGAGAAAGCATGATGCATTAGGGAACAAAATTAGCATACAAGAATACAACAAAAGGTCTGATCAAGAGCTAGATTAAACATTATCCTTCACTCAATTTTAAGAATTCTGCGTAAGAATATGATAAAGCAATAGACGTTTAACCTTTTTCCGTCAATTTTTTACCTTGGTGAGTTCATTTGTGGGTGTTAGAGGTCACCGTAATTAAGGATGATAAAAGAGAGAATTGATTGACATGGTTTCAACTTTCATATGTACAACAAATGCCGATTTCATGTATCAGTTAGGAATCAGGATCTAAGTTGGACAAGCTGCTAGAAGTATGTTAGGTTGTCAACTCGCGTATCGTATTGTGAATCGATTTGCTTGTGTATCGCATATTGTGTATCATGTGATACAGTAACTCAAGGAGCTTTGGTCTATACTTCTAAATCCGTATAGGAACATCAATTAATAAAATTTTCCCATAAATGTTCTATATGTTTCATCTTTACAAGTTTATCTAGGTCCAGAATCCAAATTCTTAAGTATACATTACATGACTCAATTAAAAAACAATAAAGAATATTGTCTATCAGCCTATATGTATCGTATAGAATGAAGGAATACGAACGAAATGGTAGTATATCATATTGAATTGTAAGATATGAATTGTGTATCGTAAGATACTAACAACATAGGAAGTATGTAAACATAAATGTACATGGTTCAAGGTTGTGAAGAAGAATATGACAATTGATAACATTAGAGAGGAGATGGCGGCAAGAATGGAAGAAAAGAATTCAAGTAGCCAACCCAAAAGATTTGGAAAAAAGGTTTTATCTTGTCGTCGTCGGTGGTGGAAAAACCTGAGTGAATAGTTAAAGGGTGATAAAGACCGAGATGACTTCTATGATTCTCTCACTATGTGTTGCAAGGGCAAGGATGAGATCTCACAAGAGAAAGGTTCTCAGACCCTTCTTATAAGTATCAGTATCGACGTTTTTGGCATTCCCGTTCGGAGCTTCCGACTTAGCTATGGTTAGGCAAAAAATAATCATAAATTATTTAAGAAATTAGAAAAATAGTTGATACAATAGACAACCTTATGTACTATTTGTTGTTTCTGGTTAGTTTCAAGTTGAATAGTATTCAATATTGTTGATTTGTCTCACCCGGATATTGTTTATTTAACTTGCTTTTAGGCAAAGTACCTCCACAAAAAATAGTTATGATGGAATAACATTAAGATGTATAAACGTTGTTAATTCAAAGATATACAACTTCGACAAAAGGTAATGATTATATTGTGTTATAAAGAATTTTATTGACTCACTGGAGCATTTTTTATCTTCAGCACAACCAAGAATTGTGTCGACAAATATTTTCCATACTTCTCTATTTTCTTTTAATTGTTTTCTTTGCTAAATGACCAAGAAAGATCCATAATTTCAGTATTGGCCAATATCGATCGGTATCCACAGGGGTTATCGGATCAGGCATGCCAAACTGATACGATATGACCGATTACATAACGTTATCAGACAATACTATGAACCCTGCTCAAGAAATGTACCCTCGCATAACAGCAACCATAGAATAAACTAGACGAGATATGAAAGTCAACAAGGAGAAGGTTATTGATTTTCATTTGACAAGACCGTGAATGATAGACCAAGAGCTGTCAATGGGTTTTTTCTTCAAAAGTTGCAAGTTCTAGGTCAATCCAAATTAACCTATATTCCTACAAACTGTAAGATCCACTGAACCTGTTTGGAAACTCACTGTTCAATAGTATTAATCAGCTTAAGCACTTCCTATAGTATCATAATCCAGTAATTAACTCCTTTTTTACTTTCTCTGAAATCACTGTTTCCTAAGAACTAATTATAGATTGTATACCCCCTTAAATATTATTTCCTATTTTCATCAAATGCAAAGCCAATGCAAAGCCTATTTCCGTGCTTTATAAATTCTAATCTAAGATAGAACATCACCAGATCATTACAAAGCAATAACATTGATCATCACAAAAAACTTTACCTATTCATTCAATCCGTCTCATGATCAGATGTGTCCGAATGGAATATTGTTGGCAACCAGTCTCTTGCACAACTCTCAGAACATCAAGAAAAATTACCACCGGATAATCAGTGGGATTGAAATTTTAAGGTTTTAAGCATCCACAGATTTTCTGGAACTATATTTCAGGTATCTGCTCAGTTCCATTTGGTCATAACACATAATTACAATACTTAAAGTATGATCACCTTGACCTCATTTCTCATAATCTCATCATGCACGTCATTAACTGCTCAACACAAGCATCTCAATATGTCTTAGCATCTCAATATATCACTTTCATGATTCCTTGCAAATTGCAATTTGTAAAAGCTTAAGAAGTCATATAAATGGTAATTAAGAATGTATAACTGCGCTATTTTTGTTCCTTAGTTCCCATAGTGAGGAATCGGCAACTGAAGCCAAACAAACCCAGAGATATGCCCAAGGATTCCCAGTTCTGAAGTAAAAGTGACAAGAACAGCAACCCAAATAAAGGAGAAAAACAGAGGTAGAATAATGCGGTCAGTTGGATTCAGATTCTAACAGAAATATGGTAAACCAGGATTGTGGTTCAGTTAAGATAGTTTTGGTTAGGTTTTACTTTAGTATGAGTCGTTTAAATTCAATCCTACAAACCATTGAGGATAAGTGATCCAGAGAATTGTCACTTACCTTTGTAAATAATCAGATTTCTTTTTCAGCAATTTCAGTTCTGATAGTTATCTTATAGACCAAACCCCCATTGCCTATTGTGCATGAAGACCACAAAACATCAACTTCGGACCTAACGACTTTTAGATTATTCGCAATCGTTGATGACAGAAACCAACATGAAAGGTAATTGCTGCATTTGAACTACATAGAACACATCAAAGTGTGATTTCGGCTGTGTTCTTGGCATCTTGCTATTTGGCTGAGCCATCCTTTTAATTGAACTCATTCCAGATCGAAATGGACTGTGCATTTGGGCCAACTTGATCTGGGCAACCACCTTTTAGTGATTATTTCATTGGCAAAACCCCATTTTGCACTGATATTTACTCCTAATGGGTTAGGACTCTAGTCAGTAGACTCCTAAGTCAATAAGGATTCACTGACTTGGCCGCCAAAGGTTTTACATATTAAGGGTAGGGGTGACCATTATTCAGTTTTGGACCGAGAACGAACCAAATAAGATATTCGGTTCATTCGGTTCAGTTTGAAAATAATTCGGTTCGAATTCAGTTTTGAAATACTAAATTTCCTTTTTTTAGTTTTGGGTATCGGTTTCGGACCTAAACCTAAAAGGCGAAAACTGAATCAGACTTACGAAACTATGTAAATTCCTTCAATTCTATGCATACTTTATGATTAAAAATGTGTATATTTACTTTGAAAACAACAATTCTATGTATGTTTTTTGAAGCCCAACTTCGGTAACTTAACAACTAGTCCAACTTTGGGCCCAAGTTTGAAATACAACAATTGTATGTATAAAAAATTTATTTTTTAATATAATTTAATCACAATCCCAACTTTGGGTCCGTCCCATTAAACAATAAAATAGTCCAACCGAATAAACAGAATAAACCAAATCAATTATACCGACTCAGTATCGGTTATGGGTAATTTCAGTTCGGTTTGGATTTGGATTTTTTATAATTTCGGTTCATTCGGTTTTGACTATTTCGGTTCAGTTGAAACCGAATAAACCGAATGCCCACTCCTAATTAAGCGCCAGCCAGCCGCCTTTTCTTAATTTTGATAGTACACTTATACAACCTAAGAGGCCGTTGCCATGCAAGAGAGGGAGTTCTCTCCTTGTTCTCCACTTTTCCTTCCTCAGTCATCACAAAGTTCGCTTCCGTGAGTGTTCCTCTTGGTGCAACGATAACAGTCGAGTGGCAAAAACAGCATCTCCATAACTATGGGTAAGGCGGCGTACAACCCTTCCAAGACCCTGCATACGAGGGAGCTTCGTGGCAGTTGGACACCATTTATTGAGATTGCTTCCACTTTTCCTTTTTGTTCTCTCTTTCATTATCCACCCTTCTATCCTCCATATCTTCTATCGGGTTGTAAGCTCATTATGGAGGTCATGGAATATGACCACTTCCTCAAGCATCAAGCCATCAATAGGTATTCTCTGGGGACATTTCAGGCTCCTTCTCCAGCGAGATTGAGGCTTTTAAAAATATATAAATTTGTAACCTCCTGAGAAAGCTACTTCTAACCATAACCCAAACCCTACAAATCTCACGATGGGTCTCTTCTTTCCCCAAGTTTGTGTGAATTACTTTACCGTACAGTGTTGAATTTCATGATTGAAATGGAACTAGTGATGATGAGTTAGGATAGATGTATTGATTCTATTGAACTGAACCAAGTTTGATAAACTGGAACCCTATAATGCATGGATAAGTGGAACTTTCTTACAATAGATTGGGCCAAACATAGTTAAACAACATAGCAATTCCTGAATATCCAATTAAAACTAGGTTAATTCATAAGACTTCCTTATTCATGTCAACAAAAAGATGGAAAGTATGAGTTTATGTAACATGTAAATAAAACGAATTCTTCCCCAAAAAATGATTTCTTATTTTTAGCAGATTTTGATGTAGTTGTACAAGTGATCCAACAGTTCAAACCCACAAGGTTGATATAGAATTAAAAAAGGTAAATAGTTACCAACCTTGATATTCTCACATACGTCTTCCATGTAGTTGTCAGGTATCTGTAGGAAAGCCAAAATTTAGCTGAAGGAAGAACTTTATTTCAAAGAACAATGCATAAACAGGAAATAAGTAGAAGCTCCGAAAAAATAATCATCATGATGCTGAAAGAATAACTCTTACAAAAGAAGCATACCAACTTAGTGCTTACCTTACTTTGAGGACCCATTGCATTTTTAGATATCACACTCTCCTTAAATTTCCTGAAATTACCTGTAGCATAAAAAGAGGAAAAAGAGGTTTGACTTATGGTGATCCATAATAATAACATAGAAATGAATACAACCATAACTTGAAAGCAAAGAATACTCTCGTATGAATACTATAAATTCTAGTTGACAGAATGTAATTTCAATTGTTTTTTTCTTAAAGCAAAGATACCCATGGAGGCAGTTCATCCTATCCATATATTCACGGCCAAGGATCACCACATTGATTCTTGTTTCGCAATTTTATTTTTGAAACAAATGCATCCAGAGGTGCAGTATATGGTTCCTACAAGGACAAATTGTCCTAATCAACCAACTTCATTGAAAAAGATAACTTGTTGACACTAAGTGGTCACAGAATGTATCATCAGATACTCAATATGATATCCAAGCTCTATTCTCGTTCGAGTAATGAATATTATCCAATTGAAAGGATCTTTTAGATCACAGAGATCCTTTCAATTTCATTAGAAATGATTGTCATAATATTGCAGATTGATTGATGAAACAGCCAATCAGTAACTTAAAGTAAGAACAATTCTTTAAGATCCTTCCTTTGGAAATTTTAAAATCATGAATTGATTCTCTCCAAGGCACAAGATTAAAAGCATTATTACTATTATTTATTAACAAATTACAGTATGATTATATTATTTAAGGCAGCCCTCATTCTTCGGTATCTATAAGAAAGAGAGCTTAGTTATGGTGGTGGCCTGTATGTTAAAACAGAAATAGAACCATAAATATGTGAGGAAAGAATCCGCAAAATGATAACAGGATCATCCCAAAGAAACAAGGTTCAAAAACAGCAGTACTATGTGACTAACATCATTTACTATCAAATTACAATTTGAACTCTCTTGGCATCTCTTATTCAGATAGTCAATCTCTGCACCAGTGAATATTCAGTTAAATTGTTGTACGGTTGTACTGATGCCAAAACCTTGCAAACCAGAAGAAAGTTGGTCACTGAACTTTGATGTTCACATGATACCCTCGAGAAAATGCTAATGACAACGTGTTGAAGGCACTTACCTTCTCAAATTTGCAGCCAGTTACAACAACAACAAAGCCTTTATCCCAAACTTTTGGGGTCGGCTGTTTGAAGCCTCTTGCATTCGGCTCTGTTAAGGTCCATGTCATCTCTAATGCTAACAAAAAACATATCCTTCTTTGAAACCTCAAACCATACTTAGAAGAATTAATTATGGATTGGTAACTTGAAATTATAATTCAAGTGGTGCACAAATGTTTAACTGGATCCATTAATGTGATCGTGTAATATCCAAATAGATTCAATTTAGCCTAAGCCCAAGAAGACTAAATGAAAGAAGTCTCAGCCAAAATAAACATGGATCAATCAAATATTTAGATAGAATCAAAGATGATAAAGATGCATGTCAACTTAAAGGTGTCGACCCAGACACTTGAGGACCGATGGAGCAAAGAAAGTGGAGACAGAAGGGGAGGACCAAAGGCCATCACAGAAGCATCAATAGTACCAATGCGATTGATAACCCCCCTAATCATCACAACATCAAAAAAGTAGATAGTATGTCTGCTCGATGTTGCCCTAGTCACACTTAAAAATGCCAACACTAAAATAACACAGAAGTTACAGCCTTCTACCGCCATCAGATTGCAACCACCACAGAGTTTCATTGCATTCCTTCTTCCCTTCATCAAATCTCCGACATCAAGCACCCAACCGCCCCCAACAAGATCTTCTCTATCTTACCAGGATTTTTTTTCTTCTTTACACATTTGTCAAAATATTATAAAGGAAACCTCTCGAGTCTTTTGTATTAGGACATGGAAATTTTCTAGAATCTTCATTTGTATATAATTTCAGTAATCACGTGTCAGACTGTCATTATGTAACTGGTCCATATATGTGAACAGAAAAATGGAAGGCGTGGTCCGTAATATATAAACAACTTACAATTAGCCTAGAACCTCTGCAAAAGTGCTCGTCTTTTGAGCTTTGTCATTTATGTTTAATATTCTTCTTCTCAAGCCTACTTCCACATTAGTTATATGCATAGAGATCTCTCACTAGTTGTTCGAGAATGGGTCTGATCGACCAATCGGTGTGAATCCATTTTGTCGGGCGGATGATTAAGCAGAATTTCCAAGTGCGCATGTAACTGAGATTAATTGGCCCCTTAATCTGATTGATAATCCATTGTTCTCATTACCGATGGAGGAATTTGCATGACCATGGCTGCACAAGTGCTAGTATGGTTAATCGGATGTGACCGAAAGAATAATGAAACAACTTAATAACATTGTCTCTCATTCATACTGCCAGCAACTTGGCAATGCATGAGGAGACTGAAGATGCTGGAATAAGATCCCCATTTAGCTTGTCATCCCATCTCTTTCAACACATTTTTCAAATTATTTATCATTTACCAGCCGCACGTCATCGAAATTCGCAAATACATCTCTATTAAACAAGTTTGCTATCAATCATTTGTCTTCTATGTTGTACTTTATAAGCTTTCCATTATGGTGATTGTCACTCGGTTTAGCTATGTATAACAACGAATGGGAAATTGAAATTCCACAAGCATATACAACAAATGCTCACTATAACACAATTAAAATGGTCAAAGAGCTTACTGTCAAGTTTATTATAAGCTTCTTCAGAAATTGTATACTTCTCCACCAGTGAAGTGTCTTCCAACCAGCCACCAGAGGTTACTGATGAGGGATCCAGATCTATAATATGCAACCGGTACCTTTACATGATTAAAAACTATTCAAACAAAGGAAGAAAATATAGGATCTTACAAGGGAGATAAGGTAGCCTGAAAGATGTTAGGTCCAAGCTTGTAGCCAAAATAAAGTAACAATGTATCTTCTTGGATAAAAGGACTTTGCATATAGATTGTTGATTTGAAAAGTTTGGTAAGAAGATAAGATGTGGTATTTCTTGAAAACCAAACATTTAGCATACTTCAACAAATAAAGCTGATGAAGCTCAACCTTCTCATGATGATTTTGTTGATGTTAATCTCATTCCTCTTCAAGTGGTTCGTGACGACAAGTGAGACATCCAAGAAGATAATACCAGTGATATTTGTGGTGAAATATTTACCAATGATTTTGATTGTGAAGAAGCATGAGACAATCTAGGCAAAAACCACAAGCACCGAAATTGAGAAGATATGCTACTGACCAACAAGTTTAATTTCATAGAGGTAACCAAAGAAGAATGAGTATGTCATGCTCAGGGACGGTGGTGAACCAATAAATTGTGATGAAGCTCGAGAATATGAGCTTGCAGGATTAATTGAAAACTAAACAAGACGAGAACAGTGCTTGCATGCATAAGAATCGTACTTGTGATTTGGTACATCTTCTTAAGGCAAGAAAGCACTCGATAACAAGTGGCTCTTGAAGCAGAAGGAAGGAAGGTTCATTGTGAAATAATTTCAACAACATCAAGGTGTTGATTTTGATGAAATTGTCTTGTCAACATGGAAGATGACATGTATTCAAGTTGTGTCTGGCATGGCTGCTAGCAAGATTTGGTTTTGGAGGTCAAACAAGATCTCAAGTATGCTTTCGTCTGTGGTGAATTAAGTGGACAAAATAATATGGATATCAGAAAGGCTTTTAAGTCAAAGGAAAAGAAAACTTATCATGCAAGTTGAGGAAATCTCAAATAGGCTCAAGCAAGATCCTCGTCAATAGATTAAGAGGTTCAACTCTTCCGACCAATCATGGTTACAGAGTGAAACAATGTGCATCAGTCAAGAAATTTAGTGAGTCGTCTAATTCTCCTTCTCTTGGTGAATGACATGTAGTTTCAAAATTCAAATAGCAAGTAAACTTTGAAGAAGTCCAAAGAGGAGTTAAGAAACTCCTCTGTTATAAAAGACTTGTGTCCCACAAAGCAAATCTTAGGCATAGAATTTCTTCTGACAAAAGCTTGGCTGGTTATCACAGAGAACATTGGAGAGGTAATTAAAGAGGAATTGCATGAAGAAAGCAAACCAGGTGTTTCACTTCTTATGGGTCACTTCGACTTGGGCTCCAGGCAGAGCCTTATAGTGTGAGAATAAATGACAAAATGAATAATGTTACCTATGCTTCGGCGATTGGTAGCTTGATAGATACCATGGTGTGTTACGTGTGTACGTGTGTACATAGCTGGATATGGTGCATGTCAGTGATGTCAGACGCTTTTTACAAACTTTGGTTAAAGAGCACCCATGGTGGTAAACCATTACTGTAGTGCCCCGTCCCTACATCGTGCCCCGTTCTCCATCCACGGGGTGCGCGAGAAAGGAACACTGTCGCTATCGACTCGGTTGGGACCGATAGGTCGGGATCGATCGAATCGATCGAACGGGAACGGTTGAATTAAGATCCATTCCCCGTTATAGAATGGCTTCTTCGGAACCAAGTCCCATATTCAGCGGGTTGCGCCTCGAGGATTGACTCTGCGGCTGAGTCGGGAGAGACCTCCCGTTGCTCTGTTTTTCACGCCGCTTGCGTTGGTTTTGGCTTTGTTTTCTGAATGCGTTTTCGTGAATGCTTTCGATGGTTTTCATGGCTTACGTTTCGAACTTCGCATTCGTATCGAATTTTCTTGAATAACACAGTGTTCTAATCGATTGCTTGTACGATTTCAGGTGATCGCGTAGGCAACGTCTAGCGCGGCCAACCAGTTTCTCGCCTCAAGTAAATACTAAGGTGAGTGGCTGACCCTTCTTCCCTCGACCCTCTTCTCTAAAACATTTTCTATACGAGACATGTGCTATGCTAAATGTAATGCAACGACATGAATGATATTCCGACGAACGGTCACACGATGTCCCACGAACACGAACTATACAAATGCTTGTCATATAACCTTATCGTGCTTGCAATTTACCGTATCACATAGAACCGTGCTAAGGAAAGACGAATCGATTAAATGAATGTCGCAACAATACATAAAGATGTGCCTTGAAATTATGAATTAACTTAGCACGGTCATGGACAACTTGTCGACAAGGGCGATTGTTTCTTCGGACGGTATCCCGAGGCCACGGGACCGTTCCGGCCTAGGAAGAAACACGGATAGCTATGCCGGATGCATGCCATGGTAGGTAGTGGCTTTCAACGGGGCTCGCTACCTGCGCTGAAGGACCACTGTCTACCAAGCTATATTTCCAGGATGGCTTGTCGTGCCAGTGACCTTCACGAATGCACTCTATTACGTTTTCGTATTATCAACATGACAGGGAAGAACATGGTAAGTTACGCTACAACGGCGCGCTCTGCCGGGGGTAAGATCTATCGTCGTTATACGGTTGTGCCTTCAATATAAGTTGAATTGAGTAGGATGGCTAGAAACTTCACTAAATATTTACATGCACGCTCACTTAAATTCTTCAACAAATGAGAGCACGGGATTTAAATTGCCACGCACCAGCACAAAGTGTAAAGTGCTGACCCTCGCTCTCAATAGGTACTCGGAACCAGGATAGCGTGCCAAGGAACTGAAGGCGACGCTCCTTTCTTTTGAAGCCTTGCTGGCGCGAAGGCTAATTCTGCAATATTTTGAAGACTCCAACCCAACTGCATCATGAGTCACAAACTCTCGCCGATCCCAGGTCTTAGAGAGTCGTTTTGATGTTTGTAAAAAGGGACGTAAATGTATAGAATGACTATCTCATCGATGTCGGTTGTAAGCCCGAGAGGCCTCTTTTGTAATCGAGTCTGTAACCTAACCTATTATCAATGAAAATACAAGTTTTCTTTTCTATATCAATTTGTTGAATTTCTCTGCGTACTCTTAAATATGCTGTTGTTTCGGGTAACCTTATGAACCGCCTTGTGTAAGCGCAACTTAGGCTTGAACGGCATCACGCCCGGGGGACGACTATCGATTCTACCGAATCGGGGCGTGACACAATGGTATCAAAGCACGGCTTTACGTCCTTGGCCTCCAATGTCGAGTTTTTAGTCTCAAAATCGTCGATCTCGTGTCGATGAGATATGTCGTTCCATACGAGTTAGCCCGTAATAAGTTTTGTGACTAATGTATTTTGCCTTCAAAAATCCCAGAAGGCATGTCGGTGAACGTGGCGGCGAACGAAGAAAGTGCTTCGAGCGGCTCGAGTAGCTCGAGACCCGGACCCTCTAACGATGCCATGGAGCGGATGTTGCGCATGCTGGAAGCGCAACAACGACAAGCTGAGGAGAGTGAATGAGCAACATCGACGGCAGACGGAGGCACGCCAGACTCAGTTCGAGGCCCGATTCGATGCACAATTCAAGCTGCAGCAGAAGCAGCTCGACACTCTTCAGCAGATCGTTCAAACAGTGGTGGCCAACAACAACAACTCCGCGACAACCCATGCCGTAACCGAGCCTGCGGCCAGACAAAGTGAAGTCGAACCGGAGGTACGTGAGCCTATGCCTACAGCACCGAGAAGTTCCAACTTCGACGTGTCAAAATTCACAAAGAGTTGCCGCACTTCCTTCAACGGCACAGAAGATCCCTCCGTGGCGATCGACTGGTTAGAGGAACTGGAAGATAAATTCGAGCTTCTGGGTGTCGAAGAGTCCAAGAAAGTCGCATGCGCTCAACTTCTACTCCGATTGAACGCGCACGACTGGTGGGCCGTGCAAAAGCGAGCGATCAGACGCGACGACGAGACAGCAGCGATTTCTTGGACCACCTTCCGAGAGGCGTTCGAGATCGAGTACCTTCCCGAAACCGTTCGACAAGAAAAGGAGAATGAATTTATGCAGCTAAGGCAAGGGAATATGACGGTGCGGCAGTATGCAGCAGAGTTCAACAAGTCAGCCAAATTTGCTGGAGAATTTCTGCCCTCCCTGGCGAGTCGTGCTCGACGGTTCGAAGTGGGTCTACGACCATCTATCTACGCCCATGTGTCTGTTCCAAAATACAAAACGATGGGGGAGTCTCTCAACCACGCCCTCCGCCTTGAACGCCAATACCCTCCAGGTATTGCCGGCGTTGTGCATACCTACAATCACAAACGCCCTAGCCACGCGGGAGGAAACAACGTGACCAAGCGTCCGAACAACGGACACCAGGGCGGACACCAGGCGCGGAACCAGGGACCTCACTGCACAAAATGCAACCGGAACGGACACCTTGCCGTTGACTGTGAAGTTCAGAATGGCGGGTGTTTCATCTGCAAAAAAAGGGGTCACTTTCATGGAGACTGTCCGAACCGTAGAAGAAACAACTTAAACACGCCTCAGCATCAACAGCACCGTCCGGGGAATCAAGTTCCGGCGCCTCGAGCACCTCAAACCGTACCGCAAAATGTCCAAGACCGTCGCCCCAATGCCCAGGGCCGCGTCTACGCCATGACCCGAGATGAAGTGCTTGCATCAGATACGGTCGTGATAGGTATACTAAATTTCAATAATGTGCATGCTCGTGTACTATTTGATTCAGGTGCTTCGCATAGTTTTATATCGGCGGACTTTGCCGCCGAGCACAAATTTCCGATAATATCACTAGATCTCGACCTTAGCGTAAGTACACCTTCGGGCACACCAATACTCACTAATTTAGCCTGCGCCGACGGGATTATCTGTATCGGCGGTCAAAAGATCGGTCTTGATGTGATAGTTCTAGACATGAAGGACTTTGATATCATTCTGGGAATGGATTGGCTCGGGCCGTGCAACGCAACCATAGACTGCGCTAGGAAGACGGTCACCTTCCGCATACCAGGAGTGCCTGAATTCTGCTTTTCGTGTGGTAAGGCGTCGTCGACCTGCATGCTGATTTCGGCAATTTCTGCTCGGAGGATGCTGCATTCTGGGTGCGAAGACTATTTGGCGTCCGTCCGAGACATGCGACAGGAAGGTGCAAACGCGGGTCAGACAGACGTTGTGGCAAAATTCCCCGATGTGTTCCCGGACGAGCTACCCGGCATGCCCCTCGACCGAGAAATCGAGTTCAGCATCGATACATTCCCCGATACTCGACCGATTTCCAAGGCCCTGTACAGAATGGCTCCCGCCGAGCTGAAGGAACTCAAGGTCCAGTTACAAGAGTTGCTCGATAAAGGGTTTATTCGGCCTAGTGTTTCACCGTGGGGAGCGCCCGTGTCGTTCGTGAAGAAGAAGGATGGGTCCATGCGTCTGTGCATCGATTACCGAGAGCTGAACAAGGCCACCATTCGGAACAAGTATCCATTGCCCCGCATAGACGACTTATTCGATCAACTGCAAGGCGCCTCGGTATTTTCGAAGATTGATCTCCGCTCGGGCTATCATCAACTCAAGATCAAGTCAGACGACGTGCAAAAGTCAGCCTTTCGCACTCGGTACGGCCACTACGAGTTCCTGGTGATGCCATTCGGCCTGACGAACGCCCCTGCCGCCTTCATGGATCTAATGAATCGGGTATTTCGACCCTTTCTTGATAAATTTGTGGTAGTCTTTATTGACGATATTCTCGTCTACTCGAAGGACAGGGCGCAGCATGCAGAACATCTACGGGCCGTGCTCCAGACACTTCGAGAAAATGAGTTGTATGCAAAGCAGAGTAAGTGCGAATTTTGGCTAAGCAGCGTATCCTTTCTTGGTCACATCATTTCGTCCGAAGGCATTGCAGTCGACCCGAAGAAAGTGGAAGCTGTTGCTGATTGGAAGCGGCCTGCGTCTGCTAGTGAGATTCGAAGCTTTCTTGGTTTGGCGGGATACTATCGACGCTTCGTGAAAGACTTCGCGAAGATTGCATCACCATTGACTCGCCTCACTCAAAAGGGAGTCGCGTATGAGTGGTCGGATGACTGTGAAGCTTCCTTCCAGGAGCTAAAACAACGACTAATTTCGGCACCTATACTCGCACTTCCGGATGGACCAGAGGGTTTTCAGATATTCAGCGATGCTTCAGGCCAGGGCTTGGAATGTGTGCTCATGCAGCGAAACAAGGTGATATCCTTCGCCTCCAGACAGTTAAAGCCGCACGAGAAGAACTATCCTACGCACGACTTGGAGTTAGCGGCGATTGTGTTCGCGTTGAAATTGTGGTATCACTATCTATATGGCGTGGCGTGCACGATCTATACCGACCACAAGAGCCTCAAGTATCTCTTCACCCAGAAGGAATTGAACTTGCGACAGAGGCGCTGGCTCGAACTGAGCAAAGACTATGACTTGACGATCGACTACACTTCGGGCAAGGGAAATGTGGTGGCGGACGCTCTGAGTCGAAAATATCTTGCATCGCTATCCATCAACCGCAGACTACTACAAGATCTAGAAGAAATGGGCATCGATCTCCAGGTTCGATTCAGGGATGTACGGTTGGCGCAGCTGCAGTTAGAGCCGAGTTTGCTGGAAAAGATCATGGCCGTTCAGAAGGATGATCCGTACCTGAAGAAAATGTGCGAGCAAATTTCGACAGGTAGTGCGACCGACTTTGCGAAATATAAGACCGACGTGCTGAGATTGAATGGCCGACTATGTGTTCCGGATGATTCAGAACTACGAAAGGAGATAATGTCGGAGGCGCATTATGCGAAATATACCTTGCATCCAGGCAGTACCAAGATGTATAAGGACCTCCGCACGACCTTCTGGTGGCACGGGATGAAGAGAGATGTGGCGCTCTTCGTGTCGCAATGCATGGCCTGTCAGCAGGTGAAAGCTGAGCATCAGTGACCGGACGGGAAGATGCAGAACCTCGCTATTCCAGAGTGGAAATGGGATCACGTCACTATGGACTTTATTGTTGGCCTGCCGAAGACACCACGGGGGAACGACGCCATCTGGGTCATCGTCGATCGATTAACCAAGTCAGTGCACTTTCTTGCCATCAAAGTTACTTGGAACGTTGATCACCTGGCGCAGATTTATCTTGACGAGATAGTACGACTGCACGGAATTCCAGTATCCATCGTCTCTGATCGGGATTCACGGTTCATGTCGCGATTCTGGAGTAGCCTTTAGTCATCGCTGGGTACCAAGTTGCAGTTCAGCTCAGCTTACCATCCTCAGACCGATGGCCAAACGGAGCGCATTAATCAGATTCTCGAAGACAAGCTACGACTCTGCGCAATTGACTTCAAATCAAGCTGGGACGTCCACCTACCGCTGGCGGAATTTGCATACAACAATAGCTATCAGTCCAGCATCCAAATGGCACCGTATGAAGCTTTGTACGGCCGGAAGTGCAGATCGCCCATTTGCTGGGATGAAGTCGGGGAACGGCAGATACTCGGCCCGGAGCTGGTAGAACAGACTGTGGAAAAAGTCAAGCTAATTCGGGAAAGACTGAAGATTGCACAGAGTCGGCAAAAGAGCTACGCCGACACCCATCGAAGACCGCTTGAGTTCCAGGTGGACGATCACGTGTTCCTGAAGGTGTCGTCCATGCGAGGAGTTACTCGGTTCGACGCGAAGGAAAAGCTGAGTCCGAGATTCGTTGGGCCGTTCGAAATACTCGAGCGGATCGCCCCAGTGGCCTATAAAATTGCCCTACCGCCGGCGCTTGAAGGTGTGCACAATGTCTTCCACGTCTCCCAGCTGCGAAAGTACGTGCACGACCCTAGCCATGTGGTGGATTTTGGCCAGCTTGAGCTAAAGTCCGACTTATCCTACGTTGAAGAGCCAGTTCAAATCTTAGAACGCAAGGATAAGCTGCTGCGAAATCGGGCGATCCCTCTCGTTCGCGTACTCTGGAGGAACCATGCGGCAGAAGAGTCGACATGGGAACTCGAGTCAGAGATGAAGGAAAAGTTTCCTTCATTATTTTCATAGAGGTAGGTTATGTTCTTAAGTTTCGAGGACGAAACTTTTTCTTAGTTGGTTATGGTGTAGTGCCCCGTCCCTACATCGTGCCCCGTTCTCCATCCACGGGGTGCGCGAGAAAGGAACACTGTCACTATCGACTCGGTCGGGAACGATAGGTCGGGATCGATCGAATCGATCGAACGGGAACGGTTGAATTAAGATCCATCCCCCGTTATAGAATGGCTTCTTTGGAACCAAGTCCAATATTCAGCGGGTTGCGCCTCGAGGATTGACTCTGCGGCTGAGTCGGGAGAGACCTCCCGTTGCTCTGTTTTTTACGCCGCTTGCGTTGGTTTTGGCTTTGTTTTCTGAATGCGTTTTCGTGAATGCTTTCGATGGTTTTCATGGCTTACGTTTCGAACTTCGCATTCGTATCGAATTTTCTTGAATAACACAGTGTTCTAATCGGTTGCTTGTGCGATTTCAGGTGATCGCGTAGGCAACGTCTAGCGCGGCCAACCAGTTTCTCGCCTCAAGTAAATACTAAGGTGAGTGGCTGACCCTTCTTCCCTCGACCCTTTCTCTAAATCATTTTCTATACGAGACATGTGCTATGCTAAATGTAATGCAACGACATGAATGATATTCCGACGAACGGTCACACGATGTCCCACGAACACGAACTATACAAATGCTTGTCATATAACCTTATCGTGCTTGCAATTTACCGTATCACATAGAACCGTGCTAAGGAAAGACGAATCGATTAAATGAATGTCGCAACAATACATAAAGATGTGCCTTGAAATTATGAATTAACTTAGCACGGTCATGGACAACTTGTCGACAAGGGCGATTGTTTCTTCGGACGATATTCCGAGGCCACGGGACCGTTCCGGCCTAGGAAGAAACACGGATAGCTATGCCGGATGCATGCCACGGTAGGCAGTGGCTTTCAACGGGGCTCGCTACCTGCGCTGAAGGACCACTGTCTACCAAGCTATATGTCCAAGATGGCTTGTCGTGCCAGTGACCTTCACGAATGCACTCTATTACGTTTTCGTATTATCAACATGACAGGAAAGAACATGGTAAGTTACGCTACAACAGCGCGCTCTGCCGGGGGTAAGATTTATCGTCGTTATACGGTTGTGCCTTCAATATAAGTTGAATTGAGTAGGATGGCTAGAAACTTCACTAAATATTTACATGCACGCTCACTTAAATTCTTCAACAAATGAGAGCACGAAATTTAAATTGCCACGCACCAGCACAAAGTGTAAAGTGCTGACCCTCGCTCTCAACAGGTACTCGGAACCAGGATAGCGTGCCAAGGAACTGAAGGCGACGCTCCTTTCTTTTGAAGCCTTGCTAGCGCGAAGGCTAATTCTGCAACATTTTGAAGACTCCAACCCAACCACAAACGCTCGCCGATCCCAGGTCTTAGAGGGTCGTTTTGATGTTTGTAAAAAAGGACGTAAATGTATGGAATGACTATCTCATCGATGTCGGTTGTAAGCCCGAGAGGCCTCTTTTGTAATCGAGTCTGTAACCTAACCTATTATCAATGAAAATGCAAGTTTCCTTTTCTATATCAATTTGTTGAATTTTTCTGCGTACTCTTAAATATGTTGTTGTTTCGGGTAACCTTATGAACCGCCTTGTGCAAGCGCAACTTAGGCTTGCACGGCATCACGCCCGGGGGACGACTATCGATTCTACCGAATCGGGGCGTGACAATTACCAATATCTTCACAACACTATTTATGTAGCGATGGTGGTCCACAGTTGTTGGTTGGTTTCACAAGTGCAGATATGGCCAAAGATGTTTAGTCGACGAAGTTTGTATCGGGTACTAAGTCAAATTTAAATTTGATCAAATAATTTATTTAGATGTAACAATAAATTATTGTAGGGACTAGGGAGCACTAGCACCGAGAACTGGGGTCATGGCTGTGTAGCATCATGTCGGACACGTCTCGACCCTCCGAAATCAGCGTTGCATTGCATCCCTATTGTATTTACTATTTATATCCGTGGAAGATAGGTGGATGCTTAAGCGGGCGGCACAACTAACCTCTACGTTTAATCTATCCACATTAAGAACGTCATTTCCGCCTAAAATTAATGCTTCTTAAGTTCTTGTCATCTGCTCCTATTTCTATATTAGTCTTCCAGATTGTTCTGACCAGTTGTTCTTGGTTTAGGCGCTACAACTCGATATTATCACTATCATCATCCACCCAACAGAACCTGATATATATGTGATATGTCATAAATGACATTAAGGGTCTGCTTGGCAATTGTAGGGTAGTGGTTATGAGGTATTTTTAGAGTACCGGTTATGAGCGGTTATGAGGGATCCAGTTTTGGGTGGTTTTTAAGTAGCAGCTTTTAAACCTGTCCAATTCATGCTTGGTAATTCACTAACAAGCGGTTCTGGAATTTTTTTTCCCACGAATAAAATTAAATAGGGAAGGGTATTAGTAGTTATAATTATATATTTTTGGTGAGGATATAAATGGAATAAAATAATAAAACTCCTCAAAACCCACCGATTTGGGGTGTTTATAAAGCCACCCAAATTTACATTACACCGGTTTTGGAGGTTTTTTGAGACGACTAAAACCGGTGCATCAAAAAAATTAACAAGCAGAGGTTTTCATAAACGGTCGGTTCAAAAATACTCCAAAACCGGTGAAAACACCTTTACCAAGCAGATCCTAAAATGTTCAAAATATCAGACACTAAATAAATGATACTGGTCTAGGAAGCATGGATACTTGGCATTGTTTCGGACACAACTCGGACGCTCCTAAGTACAGTAGGAGGACCAAATCGAGAAACAAAGAGAGCGAACCAACCAACCCGTTCTGCGGAGAGTAGAATCCGAAGGGTCTAGTGTTATCGCTGAGATCGCACACTTTGGCCCCGAAGTCGTCGTAGAGCTCGAGTCGCATCGAGTCGACGGAGGTCCCGCACTTCTTCCAGAGCTTCTCCTTCACCGACTCCACCGTCATCTGGGGGGGGCGGATCGAACGATTAGGGTTAGGGTTTCGGTGAGGAACGGAAGGGGACGGTAAGGTTACCTCCGGGGAGAAGCGGACGTCGGAAGCGAAAGTCTTGATGTTGGAGTGCGTCACCTGGAGGAGCACGGAGTCGTCGGTCGGAAGCTGGAGAATGGAAGCCATTTCTTCTTCCTTTTTTCCTTTCTATATTTTTTTTTTTCGATTTCCTCTCATTTTGTTGGGTCGGGGAGAGAGAAGTTATACATTGGACTCCCTCCAAATTTCGTTATTACAGATCTCTCTATTGAAAATGTTTTTGGAGATTTGGTACGGCCCCTGCACTTTATCCATTTATTAGAGGGCCCTTCTAATGTTATTCGTACTAGGCCTGTCAATGGTAGCTTATTGGTCGAATATTGGCATTACCATATTCGAACCATTAACTATCGGATATATCCGACTATCCGATATCCGATCGGATAGAAATTTTGGCTACCGTATCCGTGACCGATAATTTTAATGGATATCGGATAATATCCGAACCAATAAGATTACTAAAAAAAATATTAAAAAGGGAAAAAAAAAAATCAGAACTAGCAGATTTTGTCAAGAAACAAATGACATATTTTGTCTAGAAACAGCAAATTTCTACATTGAAATATCAGAAGCAGCATATTTTCACATTGAAACAACAAATTTTGTCAGATATATGTGCAGATTTTCACATTGAAATATCATAAGCAACAGATTTTCTTGCATACATTGAATACATTTGCACCAAAAATTTCTCTACACAAGCACACATCTAACTAATAGTCCCATGCATAAATTAAATATATTTTAAATTTATTAAATAATTTAAATATTATTGGTTAGGATATTATTGGTCCGGATATGACACTTACCGTATCAGCATCCGATATCCAATAAATATCCGATATGATATCTGTATCCGTATCCGTATCCGAAATTTTGAAAATTTTCGGTTCGAATATAGATCGGATACGAATTTTCGGTCTACCATTGACAGGCCTAATTCGTACCTCCAAATTATTCCTCCAAATCATTCTTCCTTATGTGGCAGCTGACGTGGCATATTAAATAATATTATGTGTCATCTGACATGACAGATGACATAGCAAATTTAAACCCCAAAAGTTAATTATCCAAAAAATCATCTTAATATTAATGTTAATGTTAATATTATGTTAATTTAATGTTAATTTTAATTCTAATTTTAAAATTTGGCACGTCAGCTGCCACATCAACTGCCACGTAATGAGGAATTGTTTGTTAGAAGGATAATTTGAAGAGAGACAAATAGCATTATTCTTTTACTATATAGACGTATAATCCCTCATCTTGTACAAACAGCATACAAACTTTAATAATTGTTATCAACACCCAATAATACATAACTTTTAACTTTGGAAATTGTTATCAACATCCAATAAATGTTAAAAAAAAGTATTGAAAAATGTTATCAAGACTTAATGCAAAAAAAATGCATTGAAAATTTATTTTATTGGAACTTGATGACATTTTTCAATGCGTAAAACTATTTTTTTTTATTTATTGCATGTTAATAACCATTTTCAATATATATATATATATATATATATATATATATATATATATATATATATATATATATATATATATATATATATATATATATATATATAGCAAATGACCTCTAGCCTAGTGGTTAAGAGAGATGCATGCGGCCCAAGTGGTCGGGAGTTCGAGCCCCCAGTGGAGGCGAGTTCACCACAATTAACCATTGCTTCAAAAATATATATATATATATATATATTTATATATATATATATATATATATATATATATATATAAATATATATATATATATATATATATATATATATATATATATATATATATATATATTAGTAAAAGGCATTGAATTATTTGAATACACTTCATATTTTATAAAATTAAATGGATCACGTCTGAATTTTAGTAGCTCCACTATTAATTGAAGGAATAATATACTTTCCAATACAAGTCAAAACTTTTGTAAAATTGCAACTTTGTCATATCTATGTTCTCCAAATTTATACGAGTATAAACTATCAAAGTTGTCTTTGGTTGTATAAAATGATTGGCAATTGTTGGTAATCGTTATGCATTGCTTTTAAAGTACCTATTATTTAATATAAATATGAGATATTTATTTATATATGAACCAATTTAAATTTGTAATAAAATAATAATTCTAGGCTAATTATAAGGGCACATATCTTTTTGATCGGAGCTATCCAGGATTAGGGCTAGCCAGGTTGGGAGGAACTTTTACTAGGGCTATCAAAATATTTCACTCAGGGGGCTGTCCAAAGCCCACATCCCACCAAACCCAAAAAATCACTCTCATTTCTAAATTTCACTCTCTCTCTTCACAAACCCTAGCTTTCTTCTTCTTCTTCTATCCATCTTCTTCTTCTCCACCATTTCCATTCTCACATCTTCATCAAAACCCTAATTTTTTTCTCATCTTCATCTTCTTCTTCTTCTCCACCATTTCCATCATCACCATCTCCATCAAAACCCTAGTTTCCTTCTCTTTCCCAATTTCGATGGCACCAAAAAAATTAAATAAACCCTAAAATGTATGAAAATAAAGGTTAAATACTTTTTTCCTCACAAATAATGCATGAAAATAAATCCTAAAATGCATATTTCACTCTATTATCAAGATTGAAATAAACCCTAACATATTTTTTTTCATTCGGGAATGTCGACTTTAGGACTGCCAGAAATTGTGGCAGTCCAGAAAAGAACTTGCTGTACAGCAAGTATCTTTGTCACCCCCGTTTTTCGTTCTACGTATTTTCAGTATACGTATACGGAATCCTGACATGTATTTTATTTTTCTGCCTGGCTAGCTAATTTCAGTTTAATCATGATTAGGTTCATCATGGCATGTAATGGTTTAACTTGGTTTATTTTGGATTGGCTTGGTTTATTCCTTGGTTCATCATGTTAAACCCACCACCATCCCCCTTTATAACCCACCTAACTTTTCTCTCTCCTCCACTTTCTCATTTACTCCTTCCTTCTCCATTAAACCCACCACCAACCAAGAACACCCCTTAGGCAAGTGCAACTTGCTTCCACAAGAGAACCCATTTTTATTGTTCCATTAGCTTCTCCTCATGTTTCTAAGACACATTAGAACTTGTCATTTTCCATTTTGAGGCGTTGATTTTTGTAGATCAAGAAATTGGTCATTTTCGAATTTTGGTGGTTTTGATCTATCAAACTTCTTTGTTTTCAATTTTTGATGGTTCCATGTTGTAGAGAATTTCATTCTACCCAATTTTGACCATTGGAAAGTTGGATTTGGACTTATTTTGACTAAGTTATGGATTTTTGAAGCTTTGGGTTCAACCATGGAGTTCTTGCTGATTTGGAGAAGACAGTGAGCAGTGTGCGCGAGCTTTTTAGCTTGTGCCACTGAGCTGCGCACGCTCTTTAGCGTAGCGCAGTCTGACTCGTGCGCAGTCTGACTCGTGCGCAGTCTGACTCATGCGCAGTCTGACTCAGGCGCAACCTGAGGCATGCGCAATCTAGCCTTGTGCAGTCTAGTGCCTAGCGCAACATGACTTGGCCTGACTCTTCCTGGCGCAACTTGACCCGACCTTGTGCATTTTAGTGATTGGCACCCCTAGTGCCTAGGCGCAACCTGATGTTCAGACGCAACTGGACTTGACCCTACTTGCCTTGGCGCAACCTGTTACCCTGGCACAACTTGGCTAATGCCACTTGTTGGCCATAGTACCCCTTGCTCCTCCCCCTTGGGTGCATTATGTCCCCATATCCCCCTTTTTAGGATTTTTGCACCCATTTTATATCCTTACACCTTTTTGATATAAACTCGACATGAACCCGATGTGATCATGACATTATTTATGAATGTTAATCTGAACACGACTTAGTTATGGAATTGCATGATCAGTGACCCATTGTGGTGCACTTACATAAACACGAAATGGCATTATGACCTTACAGGTTAACTCTTGATAGTGACCCGTCGTGGTGCACTCTTGACAAGTAAATTGACATGATAATTCTTGATGATGGTCCGTTGTGACGCACCCTTGCCTTGATAAGTAATCTTGATAAGTAACATGACATGATGGTGACCCGTCGTGGTGCACCCTTGACAAGTAATCTTGACATGATAACCTTGATACGCTGTTACGACAGCTAACCTGACATGCTAAGTGAATTCTTGACACCGTGGGTGATTGTATTGAATATACTTGTATAAGCAACCAGTCTTGTCTCGTATCATGTCTAGGACATGTATCCCTGGTTACCACGGTCAGGGATTCATACTGAATCTGACTAGGTTAATGACTAGATTGATCAAGTAGAGCATATAGAGAGGTATTCCGGCTACAAGCAATCCCGTTATCTGGGCACCTTCCTTGATGGACTTGTAGCCTACCGACGAGTAGGGCACATTTCCAGCTCACTGCTATATGGGGCACTACATGAAACGATTACTATGCACACTGTCATGTGTTGCATCCAAGTCACCTAACAAGACATGATAACTCTAATCTTGAACCTTGCGTCTGGATAACCTGGATAGTCTGCAGGGCTTGTGGCTGTAGGCGTACCTCATTGCATCTTGCTAGTAACTAAGCTTGTGATAACCCTAGTTAATTAAGTATCAAGCCGTACTCTTTGCTTGGTCGTACCTCATTGCATCTTGCTAGTAACTAAGCTTGTGATAACCCTAGTTATTTATTTCCCAATCTCTTTAGCGCAGCGCAGTCTGACTCGTGCGCAGTCTGACTCAGGCGCAACCTGAGGCATGCGCAATCTAGCCTTGCGCAGTCTAGATACCGGAATGTCAAGCTAGAGTCGAGAGTAACGAATCATGAGATCAAGGGGAAACATGTGTGATTGAGACATCCTATAAATTAAAACACCCCACAAGTCTGAAACCAGACCTGCATGGGCCACCACTAAAACCTTGTCACGCCCCAGAACCAGAATACTAGAGAGCGGGAGAATGACTCAGCCAGCTACGTATTACGGGTAGATGAATACCGTATAATACGATCAATGCTGTCTAAAAGACAAGGGGGTACATACTACATGAAAGTCTCGCTATGGTCACTTCACATCTATTGTCTCAATCATTCAAACAATAAGCAATAACAAAGAACATTTAAGATAAAGCAATAAGGCGTCCCAAACGCTTAGTCAAAATGTTCTTGAGATCTGGCTTTACAAAACATAGCCAGATGATATAGCAACATATACACAATTGTTATCAGCTGCAGTCTGACTTAATTACAATTATGTAAAAGTAAGTGCAAGACTATCCGACTAATATGTTGGTGCCAAGCGGCAAAATGTAAAGTAATTAACAAAACGAGCGGGAAAATAAGGAACCCACTCGAGTCCTCCTGCGATCATTCCTCTAGTATTGACCATCTTGGAGGTAGAAGTAAGCTGAGTCCTCGGGGACCGGCTCTAAATCTGGCCATACAAAACCAGAGAGGTTAGACCTCTAATAGCAAGTACCGCAAGGAAGCACGATATGAGGAATTTAAACCAGTGAATAAGCGAATATAATAATAGATCTCTGCTTGCTACTGGGATTCACGTAACATCACGACACTTCGAACCAACTTCCCAACCAAACAAGGACAAAAGTTGGCCCGTCATGTCCTGATGCTCTGATCATCTCAGTTAGGTAACAGAGTAGGTACAGTACACAAACAAATCAACTTAAACGGCCATCCAACTCCTACGGCTTACTACTGTGAGTCCTAAGTTATCCTGGAATTATGCAATAAGGATTTCTCAGTTCTTACTATGGGCAAGCAAGGCTAGTCTATCCAATCAATCAATTGCGCCAATCATGAATTAGACGAGTCCCAGCGGGACGCCCGTCATCAATATATAATATACAATAGTATAAGCAGATACCGCCCCCTGCCCGTGTGGCAGATTTGCAGTATCTGTGGGAACCAGCCGGCCTGTTGGGCACTAATAGTCCCAAAGAGGGCTGCCATGTAAGAACTCGGGAATCCATTCTCTCCATGCAATCATTATTTTATTTAACTTAGTAGCCTCTATGTTAAGTGAAATCCCATGCCGTAGATCATGGTCATTTCAGAATGAGTACTTCCGTACAAAGTACGATATGCTCAACTCTACAACGATACCCGTGCGGTTAGGTTGTAGGTCTTACATAGCGTAATACAACAATTAAAACTAACCACGGAATAATTATGCCTTGACCATAAAGTACACATGCTGCCTTCGTAAAATAAATAAATAAATTGTAGCCTGCATGTATCTATATGTCAATATTCGGGATTGGCCAATTGATTTCAATAGTTCATAGTTGATATGAACGTGTCTTATTCCATTCAATTCAATAAGACGACTAGCCAGTCTCTTAGTTCCAACTAGAAACGCATGTCAATTATAAATCAAGATAACAATCAATGTTAATTAATGCCAAATTCGGAAAATAAAATCCATCTCATGCGATTGGGAAATAAAAATCTCATGCGGCTGAGGAATGTGGTTGAGAAATAAATAATCCATGCGGCTGAGAAATGAGATTGGAAAATAAATAATCCATGCGGCTGAGGAATGAGATTGGGAATAATTAATCAATGCGACTGAGAAATGAGATTCTCATGCGGCTGTGAAATGAGATTGGAAAATAAATAATCAATGCGGCTGAGGAATGAGATTGGAAAATAATTAATCCATGCGGCTGAGAAATAAGATTGGAAAATAATTAATCCATGCGGCTGAGAAATGAGATTCTCATGCGGCTGTGAAATGAGATTGGGAAATAAATAATCCATGCGGCTGAGGAATGAGATTGGAAAATAATTAATCCATGCGGCTGAGAAATGAGATTCTCATGCGGCTGTGAAATGAGATTGGGAAATAAATAATCCCTGAGGAATGAGATTGGGAAATAATTAATCCATGCGGCTGAGAAATGAGATTGGGAAATAATTAATCCATGCGGCTGTGAAATGAGATTGGAAAATAAATAATCCATGCGGCTGAGGAATGAGATTGGAAAATAATTAATCCATGCGGCTGAGGAATGAGATTGGAAAATAATTAATCCATGCGGCTGAGAAATGAGATTGGAAAATAATTAATCCATGCGGCTGTGAAATGAGATTGGAAAATAAATAATCCATGCGGCTGAGGAATGAGATTGGAAAATAATTAATCCATGCGGCATGGCTGTGAAATGAGATTGGAAAATAAATAATCCATGCGGCTAAATAAGATTGGGAAATAAATAATCCATGCGGCTGAGGAATGTGATTGAAAAATAATTAATCCATGCGGCTGAGAAATGGGATTCTCATGCGGCTGTAAAATGAGATTGGGAAATAAATAATCCATGCGGCTGAGGAATGAGATTGGAAAATAATTAATCCATGCGGCTGAGAAATGAGATTCTCATGCGGCTGTGAAATGATAGACCTATCTTCTCAGAAAACCTGAGAAGGATGGTCATGAAACCCTTGGCTTCCAAGCTCCATAAAACCTTCACCGTAAGTCCAAATTTGGACTTCCATAGGTCAAAATGGGGTAAAACAAAATTCTCTACAACATGGAACCATCAAAACTTGGAAATAACAATGTTAAATAGATCAAAACCCAAGAAATCCAAAAATACTATAAACTTAGATTTAGAAGAATTTAGCCATAGAAATTAAAAATGCCAAGCACTAAAGTATCTTAGAATATTGAGAGGAAGACAATGGAACAACAAAAATAGAGATCCATCAAGAAGCAAGTTGGCACTTGCCTATCTCTTCTAGGTTGGTGGGAGAGTTATGAGAAAGAAGAAGAGTAATGAAGAGAGAGAAAGGGGATGGACTTTTAAATGAAGGAGTAGTGGTAGGTGGAGGTTTATTTCGGTTCATGATGGACCAACATAATAAAACCAATCTGAGCCGAACCCATAGCAAAGCTAAAGCAGAGTATAAAAGCAGAAAGTAAAGTGCAGGAATAAAATTGCAGAAAATTAATTAACATGAAATTTAAAGGAATTTAAATACAGAACAATATATGATAAATACAAAATATTTACATTTAAACAGTACATGCATTCTAAAAATACGTATTCTGGGAATGGGAAGTGACATCTTGTAATGCTTGTGGTCCGTATTACGTATTTCTGGAATACGTGTACGTATTTTATTCTGTATTTGCATGATTCCTTGTTAGCTTGTATCTTGGCTTGGTTATTTTTTGGCTTGGTTCGGCTTGGCTCGATTTTCTTTGGTTCAATATGAACCAATGTGAACCCCTACCTACCACTACTATTTGTATTTATTAGCCCATTCTTTTCTTTCTCTTCATTAATCTCATCTTCTTCTTCCTCATTACTTCTTACCTACCAGGGAGAGAAGAGAGAGGTCTAGGCAAGTGCAACTTGCTTCATGGAGGAACTCTAATTTTATTGCTTCATTCTCTTCCTTACAGCATTTTAACTTACTTTAGAACTTGGCATTTTCACTTTCCATGGCTAGATTCTTCTAGATCTACGTTTACTTTATTTTCAGATTTATTGGGTTTTGATCTACTTAATCTTGTTGTTTTTGTGTTTTGATGGTTCCATGTTGTAGAGAATCTCGTTCTACCCCATTTTGACTTATGGAAGTTCGGATTTGGGCTTCGGATGAAGATTTTATGGAGCTTGGAAGCTTGGGTTCATGGTGTTCTTCTTCTCTGAAATTCGGGGAAGAAGAACAGTGCTTGACTTGACCGCATGATAATTCATGCGGCAAGTGATTCAGCCGCATGAGGCTTTCAGCCGCATGGGCTGAGTCTCATTTTTAAACCGCATGAGGCCCTTGCTCCCAGCCGCATAAGTCCGCCTTCATCCTTGGCCACATGAATACGAATTAAACCTGACCGTATAAGCCTGCATTCAACCTGATCGCATAAGTCCTCAGTTCCTGCTTGCCGCATGGGGTCCCACTTGCCGTCAGCCGCATATGCGCCTATCTCCTTGAGCCGCATGAACTCTAGTACTAGCGGACCGCATAGGCTTGGTTCCCGCTAGCCGCATGTGCCCCTACCCTGAGAGCCGCATGAGTCCAATTCATCCTGGCCACATGGAGCCTTCCTTCCTGCTTGCCGCATGAGAGCTAGTCCTACTCCCAGTCGCATAGGCTTCTGCCCTTCAGCCGCATGCGCACCCGTTCCCCGCCAGCCGTATGAACCTCCATCTCAACACTTCCCAGCCGCATAGACCCGAACTCCTTCTTAGCCGCATGGGCTATTCTCACCCAGCCGCATGAGATCATTCCTGGCCGCTTATGACCTAGTCGCATGGCTCTCCTATAGCCCTGAATATTGATATTTTATTAGATATTTTACGTCCATTTTATATCCTTACGCCTTTTGTCATGAACTTGATAATTATGAATTCATTTGATATGTTTGGAAATGGTACCTGAGCATGACACGATAGTGACCTGTAGTGGTGCACTCTTGACAAAAAAACCTGACATGACCTGATAGTGGCCCGTCGTGGCGCACTCCTGACAAGTATACTTGACATGATAAACCTGACATGATTATCCTGAATAGCTGTTGCGACGGCTACTTGACATGACATGACCTGTATAATTAATCTGGACACCGTGGGCGATTGTGCTTGTACAAATAAACTAGTCTTGTCTTGCATCATGTCTAGGGAGGAACTCCTGAGTACCACGGTCAGGAGTACCTACTAAAATGGACTAAGGCTAATAACTAGATTAATACAGTAGTCATGAAGAGATTTTCCAGCTACAGGCAATCCCGTTACCTGGGCGCGCCTGGGATCTGTAGCCTGCCGTCGAGTAGGGCATATTTCCAGCACACTGTCATGTGTTGCACCCTTCAAGCTACTTAAGGGTACATTCGTTTCCTGGACGATGTACCCACCTGAATTCAACCATAATCTTTCGTCCTGGGTAACCTGGATGGTCTGCAGGACTTGTGGCTGTGGAATAATCTCACTGCATCTTGTTAGTAATTAGGCTTGTGACAACCCTAGTTAGTTAAAGTATCAAGCCGTAGTTCTTGCTTGGCCGTGAAATGATTGGATGGAGTCTAACCAGTCTAGTCTTGTCCTGATCCTGTTCCAGATTACTACATGACCTGAATGACTGTATTTATTTTACCGATAAATGGTGAGAAACCAAGCTCCGTTCAGACGGAGGGTTACAACCCCGGTCCTTGTTTGGTTTACGGGTTGTAACCTGGTTATCTGAATAGTTCCATGGTTATCTCGTCGTATATCATCCTGATGTGTTTTCCTTATTTTCCAGTTCTTACTTTTATTTATATCTTGTGCTGATTGCTGGTTTTAGTTCCTAAGTGAAGCTTCCTTTGTGGCACTTGCTCTTTCTGGGATCTGACCCAGCTGGTTTTGTATGGCCAGATTTCGGAGCAGCTCCAGAGGGTCTACCGCTTTTCCAGCCCGATGGTGAACACCAGACGTAACCCAGGCAACGAGTGGGTTTATTTTTGCTCTCCCACTTTATTGTAAAAATATTCTTTTGAGGCGTTTAGCCTACGAGCACCTGTTTAGCTCGATTGTACTTTACTTACTGTCTGCCTACGGGCTGTAACATGATTGACAGATCCTAGGGTTGATCATGTATGACTAAACTCTTGCTAGTCCTCATATTTTGTAACGACTAGCTTCATGATCAGCTGAATATGTAATATTTGGGACGCCTTATTATTGTATATTTAATGATCATACATCTTGTAACATTTACTTACTTGCTTGTGATTGAGACACTAGGCTTGTTCATGACCATAGGAGACTGTTGGCTTGTAGTAAACCCTCATGTATCTAGACAGCCGTGACCGTATAGCGAGATGGAATCCATTTCAATATACGTAGCTGGCTATGTCTGCCCCCGCTCTCCAGTATTCTGGTTCTGGGGCGTGACATGGTTTAAGTGGTGGCCCATGCAGGTCTTGTAAATCAAGATATGTGAGGGTTTACCGGATAGATGTCTCAATCAGTATTCGTCCTTAATCTCTGCTCGTATCTTCCGAATCCCTGGATTCTTGCCCTGATCATATGCTTGTATCGTTGATCTGTCCTGGTCCTTCCTTATTATTCCCTATGTCGTCTTCTTCAGCGACATTGTTCGTGGTCCTACCGACCAGCAAGGCGGAGCACCTCCCGCGGACCAGCAGCAACCCGGAGATCAAGCCCAGCATTCCGGAGTAGCCTCCAGAGTCGTGCCTTCTGGCGGAGAGCCACCAGTCCAGCCAGTTCAGCCTGCCGAGCCTGATGATGGCACATTAGTAGGACTCGTCAGGACCTTGATAGCTTCTCAAGATCGTCGTGGAGATGCCTTGCAACAGGCAGTGACGGATGCTTTGACCAGAGGAGGTCATCAGGGTAACAGCGCGGCCAACAGCTTCAAGCGCCTGAACCCTCCATTCTTTGACGGTAGTGAAGATGCTATCGCAGCAGATGCATGGCTTCAGGATACTGAAGTGATTCTTGACGCAGCCAAGACTCTAGAGAATGAGAAGGTAGCCATGGTGTGCCTGCAATTGTTAGATCTTGCCCGCAGCTGGTGGGCAGCACAGGCCATTGGATTAGCAGCACCTATTGCTTGGGCGGTGTTCAGAGAGAGATTCCAGACCAAGTATTTCGATGCCGTGGCTCGGTATGATCTGCAGACCCGATTCACTAATCTGAAGCAAGGAGGCAGGACGGTCGACGGATATGCGGCCGAGTTTTCGAGACTCAGTTGGTTTGCTTCCACCTTGGTGGCAACCGAGTATGATAGAGCCCAGCGATTCCAGCAAGGGCTTCACCTGGAGATCTTGTTAGCGGTCGAGCAGTTTGAGCATCAGACTTTTGATGCAGTCTTGAGAGCAGCCCGGAGGTATGAGTATACCTCCCAGAGGATTGTGGATAGGGCCGGAGGTCGGAAGAGATCCCACGGCCAGATGAACCAGTCTTCAGCACCAGCCCCGACAGCCAGGGCTTTGACTATTGGAGCTCCGAGACGAGCGGCCTCCGTAACGTCGGTTCAGCATTCCACCCCGACGTACCCTCAGCAGCAGCAGCAGAAGCAGAAGCAATCTTCCGCAGTGGGTTGTTCTCATTGTGGGAAGCCAGGCCATGTGATGGCAGAGTGTCGTAGGGCACAGGGATTGTGTCTGGCTTGTGGAGCAGCAGACCATAGGGTTAGATCTTGCCCGAATAGGGGTGGTTCATCATCATCCAACCTTTCTAGCTCTTCGGTGAGAGGACCAGCACCGGTCCAGCAGCAGCAGTACCCATTACCGAGGCCCTTGCCGCCTCAGTCCCAGATGTTCCAGCAGCAGAACCCCCAGCAGCATGCACAAGCCCAAGCCTTGAGTCAGAATAGGCAGCGAGGATTTCAGCAGAGGGGACCAGCACCCCGAGGGCACGGTCAGGCTATGGTGATGACCGTAGAGGAAGGATTGGCACCAGGAGAGGTAGTGGCAGGTACTATTCTCGTCAACTCATTTCCAGCTTCAGCTTTATTTGATTCTGGTGCATCGCATTCTTTTATGTCTGCACGATTCGCGACACGGGTAGGATTGGAGCCCGAGTCATTATCAGTAAGGCTCAATATACCTACTGGTAACGGACTTGTGGGAGTAGATAGAGTGTTTTCCTCGTGTCGGATCGTAGTTAGCGGTAGAGAATTTTTCGCTAGATTGATAGAGTTCCCGATGGCCGATTATGATGTGGTCTTAGGGATGGATTGGTTAAGGAACCAGTATGCTAGAATAGACTGCCATGTTGGTAGGGTTATTTTTAGCATTCCAGGCGAGCCGGAGTTTTCCTTTTCCAGAGGAGCAGTTGAGCCTTCTCCTCCAGTATTGCGGATGGCAGTAGCAGCAGTACAGTTGCCCAGGATAGTGGATGAGTTCCCAGATGTTTTCCCAGAAGAGCTTCCAGGTATGCCTCCAGAGCGGGAGATCGAGTTCACTATAGACTTGATTTCCGGAACAGCCCCAGTGTCAGAGAGAGTCTACAGGATGGCGCCGTCAGAGTTGGAGATATTGTACAAGATGATTGAAGAACTCAGAACCAAGGGATTCATTCGTGCTAGTGGATCGCCTTGGGGAGCCCCGATGCTTCTTGTGAAAAAGAATGATGGTACGTCCAGGTTATGTGTTGATTATCGTACCTTGAACTCAGTGACAATCAAGAACAGATACCCTCTTCCGAGGATAGATGACTTGTTTGATCAACTCAAGGGGGCTTCAGTATTCTCGAAGATTGATTTGCGCTCAGGTTATCATCAGATCAGAGTCAGAGAGCAGGACGTCCCGAAGACAGCTTTTAGGTCGAGGTATGGGCATTGGGAGTTCCTTGTTATGCCTTTTGGAGCAACCAATGCGCCGGCAGTATTCATGGACCTCATGAATCGCATCTTCATGCCATACTTGGATCAGTTTGTGATTGTGTTCTTGGATGACATCCTGGTCTACAGCAAGAGTGAGGCGGAGCATGAGCAGCATCTCCGTGTGGTTCTTCAGATCCTCAGAGAGCACCAGTTATATGCCAAGTTCAGTAAATGCGAGTTCTGGCTTGATCGTATTTCGTACTTGGGTCATATCATCACCAGAGGAGGAGTGGAAGTGGATCCCCAGAAGATTGTGGCTATTGAGTCGTGGCCGGTGTCCAGCACAGTTGCAGAAGTTCGTAGTTTTTTTGGATTGGCCGGCTACTACCGGCGGTTTGTTTCGGATTTTGCTCGAATTTCAGCGCCATTGACCCAATTGACCCGTAAGGATGCACAGTTTGCTTGGACAGCAGAGTGTCAGAGTTCTTTTGAGCAGTTGAAGCGAGGCCTGACAACAGCTCCTATTCTCACGCTTCCAGATGGAACCGGAGGATTCTCAGTGTATTGTGATGCTTCAGGCAGAGGTTTAGGATGTGTTCTGATGCAGCATGGGAAGGTGATAGCTTATGCATCACGACAACTTCGTGATCATGAGAGGAATTACCCAACCTATGACTTGGAGCTGGCAGCAGTGGTGTTTGCACTTAAGTTGTGGAGGCACTACTTGTACGGAGATAAGGTGGAGATTTTCACCGACCACAAGAGTCTGAAGTATATTTTCACTCAGAAGGATCTTAACATGCGTCAGAGGAGATGGCTGGAACTTCTTGTAGATTATGATGTCAATTTGCAGTATCATCCTGGGAAGGCCAACGTCGTAGCAGATGCATTGAGCAGGAGAGCAGGAGTTTATTTTCTAACAGCACAACCAGAGCTGTTAGCGGATCTTCAGAAGATGGGTATAGAAGTTGTTCTCCCTTCCAGTGTAGCATTGATGGCCAGTATGCAGGTTCAGTCTACTATAGTCGAGAGGATCCGAATGGCGCAGTCAACAGATTCTAAGCTTCAGCGACTCAGGGCAGAGTGTGAGACAGGACGAAGACCAGAGTTATGCATTCATGAGGACGGTACACTTCGACATGGGAAGCGTCTTTGTGTACCCAGCGGAGATATCAGGCAGGAGATCATGTCAGAGGCGCACAGTTCTCAGTATTCTATCCATCCTGGCAGTACGAAGATGTACCGAGATATCCGTCAGCACTTCTGGTGGAATGGCATGAAGCGGGAGATAGCTCAGTTTGTCTCTCGGTGTTTGGTTTGCCAACAAGTTAAGGCCGAACATCAGAGACCGGCTGGACTTCTTTAGCCCTTACCGATTCCAGAATGGAAGTGGGAGCATGTAACCATGGATTTCGTGACTGGATTACCTAGATCCCCAGCTGGTAGAGATGCTATCTGGGTTATAGTTGATCGGCTCACGAAGGTGGCTCACTTTCTCCCGTTCAGAGTTGGTCAGTCGACGGCGCAGCTAGCGGAGATGTACCTCAGACAGATTGTCAGGTTGCACGGAGTGCCAGACAGTATCACCTCGGACCGAGATTCTAGATTTACGTCGCACTTTTGGCGTAGCCTGCAGGAGAGTTTGGGGACTCGCCTCCAGTTCAGTTCAGCTTATCACCCGCAGACAGATGGTCAGTCGGAGCGCACGATCCAGACTCTTGAAGACATGTTACGGTCTTGCACACTTGACTTCGGTGGTTCATGGGAAGATCACTTGCACCTGGTAGAATTCTCGTACAACAACAGTTTCCAGGCCAGTATCCAGATGGCACCGTTCGAGGCACTATATGGTAGGAAGTGCAGATCCCCGCTAGCCTGGGATGATGTTGGGGAGAGACAAATGCTTGGTCCAGAAATGATCGCTCAGACAGTTGAGGTGGTCAGGAGAGTCCGAGATCATCTTAGAGTTGCCCAAGATCGTCAGCGTCATTGGGCCGATTCTCATCGACGCCCTCTCGAGTTTTCGGTCGGTGACCATGTATTCCTGAGGATTTCGCCTAACCGTGGCGTCATTCGTTTCGACGTGCGGGGAAAGCTTAGTCCTAGGTATATAGGGCCATTTGACATTCTGGAGCGAGTAGGAGATGTATCCTATCGTCTCGCTCTTCCGCCGTCGCTAAGCGAGGTGTATGACGTGTTCCATGTATCCCAATTACGACGGTATATCCCAGACCCGAGCCATATCCTGAATCATTCGGAATTGGTTGTTGGTACCAACCTTTCGTATGAGGAGAGGCCCGTGTCTATATTGGACCGGAGAGAGAAGATCCTCAAGAACAAGACTATCAAGTTAGTCCGAGTTGCTTGGGGTCATCACTCTTTGGGGGAGTCAACGTGGGAGCGTGAGGATGATATCCGATCGCGATATCCCGACTTGTTTGACTCGTGAGGTATAATATCTTTCTAATGCCTCATGCCTTCGATTCCTTGCTTGCATGATTGATTGATTGTCTAGTATAGCTTGCTTGTTATTAGTATAGCTTGTCATTGCTCCTCTAGCCTCTTGATTAAATTCCGAGGACGGAATTCTTTTAAGGTGGGTAGAGTTGTAATGCTTGTGGTCCGTATTACGTATTTCTGGAATACATGTACGTATTTTATTCTGTATTTGCATGATTCCTTGTTAGCTTGTATCTTGGCTTGGTTATTTTTTGGCTTGGTTCGGCTTGGCTCGGTTTTCTTTGGTTCAATATGAACCAATGTGAACCCCTACATACCACCACCATTTGTATTTATTAGCCCATTCTTTTCTCTCTCTTCATTAATCTCATCTTCTTCTTCCTCATTACTTCTTACCTACCAGAGAGAGAAGAGAGAGGTCTAGGCAAGTGCAACTTGCTTCATGGAGGAACTCTAATTTTATTGCTTCATTCTCTTCCTTACAGCATTTTAACTTACTTTAGAACTTGGCATTTTCACTTTCCATGGCTAGATTCTTCTAGATCTACGTTTACTTTATTTTCAGATTTCTTGGGTTTTGATCTACTTAATCTTGTTGTTTTTGTGTTTTGATGGTTCCATGTTGTAGAGAATCTCGTTCTACCCCATTTTGACCTATGGAAGTTCGGATTTGGGCTTCGGATGAAGATTTTATGGAGCTTGGAAGCTTGGGTTCATGGTGTTCTTCTTCTCTGAAATTCGGGAAAGAAGAACAGTGCTTGACTTGACCACATGATAATTCATGCGGCAAGTGATTCAGCCGCATGAGGCTTTCAGCCGCATGGGCTGAGTCTCATTTTTAAACCGCATGAGGCCCTTGCTCCCAGCCGCATAAGTCCGCCTTCATCCTTGGCCGCATGAATACGAATTAAACCTGACCGCATAAGCCTGCATTCAACCTGACCGCATAAGTCCTCAGTTCCTGCTTGCCGCATGGGGTCCCACTTGCCGTCAGCCGCATATGCGCCTATCTCCTTGAGCCGCATGAACTCTAGTACTAGCGGACCGCATAGGCTTGGTTCCCGCTAGCCGCATGTACCCCTACCCCGAGAGCCGCATGAGTCCAATTCATCCTGGCCACATGGAGCCTTCCTTCCTGCTTGCCGCATGAGAGCTAGTCCTACTCCCAGTCGCATAGGCTTCTGCCCTTCAGCCGCATGCGCACCCGTTCCCCGCCAGCCGCATGAACCTCCATCTCAACACTTTCCAGCCGCATAGACCCGAACTCCTTCTTAGCCGCATGGGCTATTCTCACCCAGCCGCATGAGATCATTCCTGGCCGCTTATGACCTAGTCGCATGGCTCTCCTATAGCCCTGAATATTGATATTTTATTAGATATTTTACGTCCATTTTATATCCTTACGCCTTTTGTCATGAACTTGATAATTATGAATTCATTTGATATGTTTGGAAATGGTACCTGAGCATGACACGATAGTGACCTGTAGTGGTGCACTCTTGACAAAAAAATCTGACATGACCTGATAGTGGCCCGTCGTGGCGCACTCCTGACAAGTATACTTGACATGATAAACCTGACATGATTATCCTGAATAGCTGTTGCGACGGCTACTTGACATGACATGACCTGTATAATTAACCTGGACACCGTGGGCGATTGTGCTTGTACAAATAAACTAGTCTTGTCTTGCATCATGTCTAGGGAGGGACTCCTGAGTACCACGGTCAGGAGTACCTACTAAAATGGACTAAGGCTAATAACTAGATTAATACAGTAGTCATGAAGAGATTTTCCAGCTACAGGCAATCCCGTTACCTGGGCGCGCCTGGGATCTGTAGCCTGCCGTCGAGTAGGGCACATTTCCAGCACACTGTCATGTGTTGCACCCTTCAAGCTACTTAAGGGTACATTCGTTTCCTGGACGATGTACCCACCTGAATTCAACCCTAATCTTTCGTCCTGGGTAACCTGGATGGTCTGCAGGACTTGTGGCTGTGGAATAATCTCACTGCATCTTGTTAGTAATTAGGCTTGTGACAACCTTAGTTAGTTAAAGTATCAAGCCGTAGTTCTTGCTTGGCCGTGAAATGATTGGATGGAGTCTAACCAGTCTAGTCTTGTCCTGATCCTGTTCCAGATTACTACATGACCTGAATGCCTGTATTTATTTTACCGATAAATGGTGAGAAACCAAGCTCCGTTCAGACGAAGGGTTACAACCCCGGTCCTTGTTTGGTTTACGGGTTGTAACCTGGTTATCTGAATAGTTCCATGGTTATCTCGTCGTATATCATCCTGATGTGTTTTCCTTATTTTTCAGTTCTTACTTTTATTTATATCTTGTGCTGATTGCTGGTTTTAGTTCCTAAGTGAAGCTTCCTTTGTGGCACTTGCTCTTTCTGGGATCTGACCCAGCTGGTTTTGTATGGCCAGATTTCGGAGCAGCTCCAGAGGGTCTACCGCTTTTCCAGCCCGATGGTGAACACCAGACGTAACCCGGGCAACGAGTGGGTTTATTTTTGCTCTCCCACTTTATTGTAAAAATATTCTTTTGAGGCGTTTAGCCTACGAGCACCTGTTTAGCTCGATTGTACTTTACTTACTGTATGCCTACGGGCTGTAACATGATTGACAGATCCTAGGGTTGATCATGTATGACTAAACTCTTGCTAGTCCTCATATTTTGTAACGACTAGCTTCATGATCAGCTGAATATGTAATATTTGGGACGCCTTATTATTGGATATTTAATAATCATACATCTTGTAACATTTACTTACTTGCTTGTGATTGAGACACTAGGCTTGTTCATGACCATAGGAGACTGTTGGCTTATAGTAAACCCTCATGTATCTAGACAGCCGTGACCGTATAGCGAGATGGAATCCATTTCAATATACGTAGCTGGCTATGTCTGCCCCCGCTCTCCAGTATTCTGGTTCTGGGACGTGACACATCTCTACCCTCCTTAGAAAAATTCCGTCCTCGAAATTTCAAATCCAAGCAGGATAAAAACATCAGAGCTGGACTACTACAGGTATAAACAATTTAAGTAAGCAATCATTCTACAATGTCAATAGTAAGTAACATACCTATGTTGAACATTTTACGACACCAAGCAATTTTACTCATAAGGTAACAAGCATGAGGAGTTTAAGAAAATCAAGGTATACAGAAAGAGATATACCTTGTGAGTCAAACAGGTGCGGATACCGTGATCGGATATCATCCTCACGTTCCCACGTTGACTCCCCTAAAGAGTGATGACCCCAAGCAACCCGGACAAGGCTAATTGTTCGGTTCTTGAGTATCTTCTCTCTTCGGTCCAAAATAGACACAGGCTGTTCCTCGTAAGACAGGTTGGTACCAACAACCAGCTCAGAATGATCAAGGATATGGCTTGGGTCCTACACATACCTTCGCAACTGAGATACATGAAATACGTCATGCACCTCTCGTAACGAAGGTGGAAGGGATAAACGATAAGCAACATCGCCCATCCTATCAAGAATAACAAATGGGCCCACGTACCGCGGACTCAACTTCCCGCGAACGCCAAACCTAATGACCCTACGGGTAGGTGAGATCCGCAAGAACACGTGGTCCCCAACAGAAAACTCTAGCGGCCTACGATGCTGGTCCGTCCAACGACGATGCCGATCCTGCGCAACTCGAAGTCGTTCTCTAACTCCCTTAACCACTTCAACGGTCTGGACAATTATTTCTGGGCCTAGCATCTTCCTCTCCCCGATATCGTCCCATGCTAGTGGCGACCTACACTTCTTACCATATAGTACTTCAAATGGCACCATCTGGATACTGGCTTGATAACTGTTATTATATGAGAACTCGACCAAGTGTAGGTGGCTCTCCTAAGATCCTCCAAAATCTAGGGTGCAAGCTCGCAACATATCCTCTAAAGTCTGAATTGTTCTTTCTGATTGCCCGTCCGTCTGTGGACAGTAAGCCGTGCTAAATCTTAACTTGTTACCCAAGCTATGATGTAAGCTCTTCCAAAAATGTGATATAAAATGGGTATCTCTGTCTAAAACAATACTGACTGGGACCCCATGTTGCCTGACTATCTGCTGCATATGCAATTCTGCCAACTTCTCCGTAGATTGGCCTACTCTAAAAGGAAGAAAATGGGCCACCTTCGTAAGCCGATCTACGATTACCAAATAGCATCCTTACCACTTGGTGATCTCGGTAAACCGGTCATAAAGTCCATTGTAATATGTTCCCACTTCCATTCCGGGATAGGAAGCGGTTGCAATAACCCAGCTGGCCTCTGCTGTTCTGCCTTCACTTGCTGACATACCAAGCAACGGGAAACAAATCTAGCTATCTTCCTTTTCATCCCGTTCCACCAGAAGTGCTGCTTGATATCTTGGTACATCTTGGTCCCTCCAGGGTGTACAGAATACCGAGAACTGTGAGCTTCTGTCATAACCTCATGTCTGATATCTCCACTAGGCACACATAGACGTGACCCAAACCTAAGTGTACCATCCTCATGAATCTGTATCTCCTTCCTGAGTCCTGACTCACATTCTGTCCTAAGCTTCTGATTCCTTGGGTCTTGTACCTGAGCTGCCTTGATCCTGTCTACCAAGTCGGATTGAACTTGTAGACTCGCCAGAACTCCTATATCACTAGGAAGTATAACCTCGATGCCCATCTCCTGAAGGTCTTATAAGATATGCCTCTGTGTTGTTAACATAAATGCGCCGCCTCTCCTGCTGAGAGCATCTGCTACCATATTAGCTTTGCCTGGATGATACTGAAGCTCCACGTCGTAATCCTTTATCAACTCTAACCATCTTCTCTGTCTCATGTTCAGTTCCTTCTGGGTAAAGATGTACTTCAGACTTTTGTGGTCTGTGTACATGTCCACTCGGTCACCATATAAGTAATGCCTCCATAGCTTCAAAGCAAATACTACTGCTGCCAACTCCAAGTCATGAGTTGGATAATTCTTCTCGTGGTCTCGAAGCTGCCTAGATGCATATGCTATCACCTTCCCATGCTGCATGAGGACATACCCAAGTCCTTTACCTGACGCATCACAATAAACGGTAAAACCTTCGGACCCAACTGGCAATGTAAGAATAGGTGCTGATATCAACTTCTGCTTCAGATTCTCAAACGATGCTTGGCATTCTGCCGACCAGACGAATGGTACATCCTTCCGTGTCAAGCGGGTCATGGGTGCTGAAAGCCTCGCAAAGTCTGATACAAACCTTCTGTAATATCCTGCCAATCCTAAGAAACTCCGCACATCTGCTACGGTCTTGGGTACTGGACAACTTTTTACTGCTTTTATCTTCTTGGGATCCACTGCTACTCCAGCTCCTGATATGATATGACCCAAAAATGAAATATGATCCGACCAAAACTCACACTTGCTGAGCTTGGCATACAACTGGTTCTCTCTCAGAACCTGTAACACCTTCCGGAGGTGATCTTCATGCTCCTCTTCACTAGTTGAATATACAAGAATGTCATCGAGAAACACAACGACAAATTGATCCAAGTACGGCATAAAGATGCGATTCATTAAATCCATAAAGATTGCTGGAGCATTGGTCAAACCAAACGGTATTACTAAGAATTCATAATGCCCATACTTCGACCTGAATGCTGTCTTGGGAATGTCCTCCTTCCGAACCCTCCCTTGATGATATCCTGAACGAAGATCTATCTTGGAGAAAACTCTAGCTTTGCTCAACTGATCAAATAAGTCGTCGATCCTGGGTAGTGGGTACTTGTTCTTCACTGTTGCCGCGTTAAGCTTCCTGTAATCGATGCACAATCTGGATGACCCATCCTTCTTCCCCACAAGTACCACTGGTGCTGCCCATGGTGATATGCTAGCTTTGATGAACTTCTTCTCCTTCAATTCCTCTATGTGCTGATATACCTTGGCCTGCTCGGAATCCGCCATTCTATAAACTCGATCTGATATCGGTTTAGTTCCAGGTGCCAATTCTATACTGAACTCAATATCTCTAACCGGTGGTAGACCTGGAAGTTCTTCAAGAAATACGTCTAGAAACTCTTCAACTACCTTCGGGACTTGAACTTCTTCCATTGCCGTCACTACTCCCTGCTCTTGTTGAGTTGCCACTGATCTGACTAAGGTGAACCGCTTCATGCCTGGAATATCAAAAAATACACTCCCTCTACGACAATCTATTGTCGCATGACTGTCTTTCAGCCAGTCCATGCCTAAGATAACGTCAAAATTTCCAACAGGAAATTCTATCAACCGGGCGGGTAAGGAATGCCCGCAAACTACAACGCTACATGCTAGAATAACTCTACTAACTCCTACGAGCCCATTACCAGTGAGTATATTTAACCTCCCTGGCAATGCCTCGAATTCCATTCATAGCCGTGTTGCAAATTGTGCAGATATAAATGAGTGCGATGCTCCCGAATCAAACAATGCTACTGCGGGATATGAGGCGACGAGAATGTTACCTGCCACAACATCTCCTGATGCCAATACCTCTTCCAAGGACAGAGTGAATGCCTGCCCTCGACCTCCTTGTTGGTTCCCATGCTGCGGCCTAGCCTGGTGCTGCTGCTGGCCCCTTCCTTGATGATGCTGGGGTGGTCTATGCTGGTGCTGCTGCATCGGCGGTCCCTGCTACCGAAACATCTGAGCCTGTGTCATGAACGGGCGCTGTGCCAACGGTCTTACTGCTACCGCTGGTCCTCGATACTGTCCTGCCCCTGGTGCTGGCAGAGCAGGAAATTGTTGCCCTGGTCCTCCTGACCTCAAATTCATGGGACAGGTGGTAACCCGATGATTTGGATTTCCACATATCAAACACTGCCCGTTCAATGTCCGACACACATCTCTAGTGTGCCCTATCTTCCTGCAATAAGTACAGCCCGCTGGGGGTTGCTGGTTCTTCCTCTGTTGCTGTTGTTGCTGCCTGGGTGGTGGTGCTGGTCCTCGCAGTGCCACATCGTGGATACGAATGCCAGGGGATGATGCTGTTGTTCGGGGCGCTACTGCCCCTCCTCCTTCAATCTGACTGTATGATCTCTTCTGACCCCCAGTCCTGGCCGCAATCCTCTGAACGGTTATCTCATGCCTTCGAGTCGCCGTCAATACTTCATCAAAAGTCTGGTAATTGTGTCCCTCTATCAATTGCAAGAGCTCAAGATGAAACCCCTGCTGGAATCTCATAGCCCTCTGGCTCTCTGTTGCTACCATTTCTTGGGCGAACCTACTCAATCTGCAGAACTCTGCTGCATAAGCATCTACAGTCTTGCCAGCCTGTCTAAGGTTGATAAACTTCTGTTGTAGCTCAAACTGCACCATAACTCCATAGTACTTTGTCTTGAATCTTGCTGTAAAATCGTTCCAAGCCACAGGACGTCTGATGCCTACCTCCTCTGATTCCCACCAATCACGTGCGAGATCCTGAAGTAACAACTTCATCTGATCCACACGTTCTTCTGCCGGCACCTTAGCGGCTGTCAAAATAGCCTCAATATCCTTAAGCCATGCATCTGCTGAGATGGCATCCTCCGTGCCTTCGAAACGGCGGGGGTTGTACTTACAAAACCTGGCTGACGCTCCTGAATCTGTCATTGTCCCTCTTTCCAAAGCTGTCTGCAATCCTTGGTTAAGTAGTACATTCTGCTCTTGTAACTGAGCGTGCATACGTTGTTGGGCTAACATCTGATGTTGCTGAGTAGCCATCATCCCTCTCATGATCTCCAGAAGGGCTGGTGTGTCTACTTCCACAGGGGTAGGTGGAACTGTTGTTGGTGGTGGAACATCCGGATACTGCGGTCCAGCTGCTGCTCCCACTATTACTTCTTCTTGGATGGTCTCTTGAGTTAGTATCGGCCCTTGTTACTGACCAACATGGTCAGGTTGTCCGTGTTGCCCTTGTTGTTGTTGCCCAGTCCTGACAGATACGGACGAGGTGCCCCTAAAAAAAAGGACAAGAGAACAATCAAACGATCGGACTGGAAAGATCAATGAAGTCAAAGGATACCGAAATGTCAAGCTAGAGTCGAGAGTAACGAATCATGAGATCAAGGGGAAACATGTGTGATTGAGACATCCTATAAATTAAAACACCCCACAAGTCTGAAACCAGACCTGCATGGGCCACCACTAAAACCTTGTCACGCCCCAGAACCAGAATACTGGAGAGCGGGAGAATGACTCAGCCAGCTACGTATTACGGGTAGATGAATACCGTATAATACGATCAATGTTGTCTAAAAGATAAGGGGGTGCAAACTACATGAAAGTCTCGCTATGGTCACTTCACATCTATTGTCTCAATCATTCAAACAAGAAGCAATAACAGAGAACATTTAAGATAAAGCAATAAGGCGTCCCAAACGCTTAGTCAAAATGTTCTTGAGATCTGGCTTTACAAAACATAGCCAGATGATATAGCAACATATACACAATTGTTATCAGCTGCAGTCTGACTTAATTACAATTATGTAAAAGTAAGTGCAAGACTATCCAACTAATATGTCGGTGCCAAGCGGCAAAATGTAAAGTAATTAACAAAACGAGCGGGGAAATAAGGAACCCACTCGAGTCCTCCTGCGATCATTCCTCTAGTATTGACCATCTTGGAGGTAGAAGTAAGCTGAGTCCTCGGGGACCGGCTCTAAATCTGGCCATACAAAACCAGAGAGGTTAGACCTCTAATAGCAAGTACCGCAAGAAAGCACGATATGAGGAATTTAAACCAGTGAATAAGCGAATATAATAATAGATCTCTGCTTGCTACTGGGATTCACGTAACATCACGACACTTCGAACCAACTTCCCAACCAAACAAGGACAGAAGTTGGCCCGTCATGTCCTGATGCTCTGATCATCTCAGTTAGGTAACAGAGTAGGTACAGTACACAAACAAATCAACTTAAACGGCCATCCAACTCCTACGGCTTACTACTGTGAGTCCCAAGTTATCCTGGAATTATGCAATAAGGATTTCTCAATTCTTACTATGGGCAAGCAAGGCTAGTCTATCCAATCAATCAATTGCGCCAATCATGAATTAGACGAGTCCCAGCGGGACGTCCGTCATCAATATACAATATACAATAGTATAAGCAGATACCGCCCCCTGCCCGTGTGGCAGATTTGCAGTATCTGTGGGAACCATGTAGGAGCGTAAAAAGTGCTTCAAAGAAAGAGTCATCTCATTCATAAGTGGCCCGCTTTACGCCTAACAGAGCGGGTAATTTCTTTACGCCCAAGACAAGGCTACTTGTATTACGCCTAAGCAGATTGACCTTTTTACGCTTGGGTATACACCGGTGATTTTACGCCAAGGACTGAGCAGCCTCTTTCACGCTGGACAAAAGCTATCAAATCTCGCATTTAATGCAGACTTTGACATGAAGATATCAATGATGGCATTTACCACAGGATTCAATAGAATTTGTCTCATACAAAGACCATTGTTGTCGTTTATAGAGATCGAGCTACTTTACGCTCACTGAATGGTTTCTTTTACGCACGAGATTTTACATGAGTCCTTACGCTCATAAGAAACAATGTGTGCATGAAGTCTATTTGAGCCATTTTACGCTCAAGGTTATTCGATAACCACTTTACGCTGGAAACCTATGACAGAGCTAGTTTACGCTCATCTTTTTACGCCCGATTCGTTCTGGCCAGTTTGGAACGTGGTGTGCCTACGTGGTCTTCATGCCACCTATTTCGAAAAACGTGTGTACATGTATCCTATTCTTACTGAAATGATGGGACACGTGTCAGCACATACAGAGGATGATTCTGATCGTGGAGGGCAGTTGTTAGCATAAAGACAGATGTTGATGCTCTTTTACGCAGGAAAGCTCCAGTCTATAAATAGACTCATTTTTCTCATACAGACAGAGACAAACAGGGAGAGACAGGAGAGAATACAGAGATCAGAGCTTCGAGATTTTGATTCTCTAGAGCATCCTTCTTCAACTTTTCTTCCAGAACAAAGTGAAGCAAAGCAGGAAAGCATTCGACCTCGCCATCAGTGCCCAAGTGCGTCGATACCTTTCTGGTGCATTAGTTCTTCCAAGTTGTTCTACTTCAAGTAGTGATCTTCATCATCATCATATGGTCCAAGGAACAAAGTGATCGTTTACGAATCAGACTTCCATAGCAATACTTTTTCAGAATCAAATTTGTACTTCTCATACTTTTCTTCTTGTTTTTGTTTTCAAAAGCCAATTCCTCAAAGGCATTTTGTTAATCGAAACAAAAATGGCGACTCTGCTGGGGACGACCTTCTCCTCTGACGAGGAGGTGATTGCTCAATATGATGATGTTTCGGTCGGTTCGACCAAGAAGATTCTGGTGGTACACTTCGACCAGACTGCCTATAAAGAAATGCTCCGAACTGGGGGTGGTTCTCGCCATTCCAATGTTCAAAAGTCTCGCAAAGCACGAAAAGTTTGGATTCCCAAATCCAAAGTGATTTCTGATCTCTCTGCTGCTTCTGATGACAAAGGGATTCTTCTCACTCCTGTCGTAGGGGCTCTCGTTCATAACGAGGCAGTCCCTACTTCAAAGTTGCACTCGAAGTGTGACGATTTTTCTCCCGTTTGTAACGGTGAAGATAATCAGGTTTCACGCCCACTGCGTAAAAATCAAGTTTCACGCTCAGTGGGTAAGAACCAAATTTTACGCTTAGTTCATAAGAATGAGACTCCCATTCGTAATGGGGCAGACTCTAAAGCTTGTGCTTCTGGGTGTAAGAATCAGTCTTCCGTCGGTGACGTGGTAGGCCCAAATAAATTACGCTCCTCGCGTAAAACAAAATCTCCCGTTGGTAACGTGGTAGATAACAAGGATTTACGTTCCATGCGTAAAGATCAATCTCCTGTCTATGACAGTGTAGATGAAATTCACAATGATGCTCACATGTCGAATGTGAATGTATCTAAACATTGTTGGTACAACTTCTGTTCTACACCAACAACCTTCTTATACTGCTTTACGCAAGGTACCAAATTTACAAATCACACGCCAAGAAAATGGAGTCCTACGTGCTAAATCTCAAGATTTACGCACACAACTCCAAACGCGTAGAAATGTACAAATTGGTTCTGCGAATGCAGCCAGTAATCTTCTTTATACACAAGGCACTAAACGTTTTTCTACCCCCAATGTAGTAAAGAAGAATACTTCATCCACTCCTTCTGATTTACGCGAATTGCTAATGCAAAAGCGTAAGAATAGACAATCTCCGGTGACATTCTCCCAAAAAAAACATCTTTGTGAATACCACCAGGTTGTGATCAACTGTTGTTGTTCGGCTTCAAGACGATCAGTTTTTGATCGATTGAGTTTCAATGTACCTCCACATCAAGCTGAAGACCAAGAACATGAGTTGCCATATGTGTCAGTCAACATGGCATCTCATACTAACAGAGGACGACATCCCAGACGGAATACGTCCCAAACTCCAAGTCAACAACAGTTCAACAGGCTTCTTGATTCCTTTGAAGGAGTATATCAGAATACTCGATCAAGAAGACGAAGACAATTGCAGACTTCTGATTCAGAGGCTGGGGGTACTCAATCTTTTGAGTCTGATACCGATAGCGTAGATTCGTACTTCTATACAAACCCTTCTGTATCTTCAAGAGAGGTTGAATCCACGCTGTTGGAGATGAACCAGAGACGTCATCTGCTAATACAGAACAACGTCTCACTGCTGTTGAACAATCACTGAAGGATATGCTTAATATGGTGCAAAGCATGCATCAAATAATTTTGAATCAGCAAACTGCTCAACCGACAGTAGTGACACCGGCACCAGTAGCAGCACAAACTCAAGATAGTCAAGGGGCTGAAATACCTTTGAACATTCAAGAGCCTGCTGCTAATCAAAATTCTGCATCTCCGGATCCCATCATTCCAGAAGATGTACCACCTCCAGTGGGGGTCATGGTGCATCCAACGACTACTCAGTCAAATGTGCTTCCTCAAACCAGTGAAGCCATTCAAGCAGTGCGTGAACTTAAAGCACAGTTTGAAGTTTTAAGGCACAAAGATCAACTCCAGAGGCTAGGGATTAAGCAACCTTATCCTCCTCATTGGAATGATGTACCCTTTCCACCGAAGTTCAAACCACAATCCATGGTTTTGTTCGATGGAAAAGCATCTCCCAGTCAATATATCAACTACTTTGATATTATGACTGTACATTTGCAGAAAAATAATGCTCTTCTCACTCGAGTGTTCATCGGATGTCTGACGGGTTCAGCTTACGACTGGTATCGTAGCTTACCCGATAACTCTATTTCGTCTTTTGACGAATTCAAAGCAATGTTCCTCTTCCGCTTCTATGAAGGAGGTATGGACATGAACATGTCCTCCTTGATAGAAATCAAACAAAAGAAGAAAGAAGATACTCGGACATTCATTGAACGTTTCCGACAAGCTACTCTAAAGATGCCTCCTGGTATGCCAGATTCAGCGTTGATTGACACGTGCAAGATGAATCTGCGACCATCCATCGCTGTCTTCACAGGTTCCCAATTCACAGATTGGGCTTCGTTCATCATAGCAGCAGTTTCTGCCGAGACCAATGGTAGGTTGGCTCGCGAACATGGGATGATTTTCGTTTCAGAAGATAAAGGGAAGAAAAACAATCCTGGCAATAATCCCGGCAATCGTAATGTGAAAGGAAAAGATACTCTTATGGTCAATCTTTCCAAGAACAAGACGACATCAAGCAATCAAAAATCTTCCAGGCCAAAGGAAGAATACTCCTTTGACGAAAGCGATATCCCAGGGATATTCCAATGTCTGGTGAAAAGTGGTAAACTTCAGATTCCAGAGCCAAAGAGGCCTAATGAGGTGAATCTGACTGACAATCCCAAGTATTGTATCTATCATAGATACATTAATCATCCTACCGGTGCTTGCTATGTCTTGAAAAAGAAGATCCAAGAGCTGATAAATGGTGGCGCCATCGCTTTAACCAATGATGACCATACGGTGACAACCAATATGGTTTCTCTTCAGTTTGGGGATTTTCCTCCACAGCAAGTCCCAGATGGAATTATACCAATTCCGAAGGCGACGATGAAGATTGTGAATATCCCGCCTGCCAGGGAAGAAAATACAGAATTGCTGCCTCTCACATTGAAGAATGGTGAAATCATGTGGGTACATCCTGACTTAGTGCCTGAACTGGAAAATGAAGGTAAAACTTCAAAATCCAAGAAAGGTAAGAAAGTCAAAACTTGCAACATGATCTCTCATATTATTCCAGATTCTAATGACTTGGATCATCTATGGGACGGCCTCCCTCTGGAAGATAGACTGAAAGGACTAAACATCTGCCCTCCAAGTTTAGCTCCTCCTACTAAGCTCAAGCTTACTCATCAGCAGTGGCTAGCCATGAATAGTATTCCTTTATACCGGGCACAACAAGTCTTTGCTGCTTATGAAAAATCTCCAACAGGAATTTCTTCTCGTATCCCGAATCCTTCTTCTCCCTTAACTACGGAGATGTCTGTACTTCATTCTCCTGTATTTACAGAGATTCATTCCTCGTCCTGCGCTGAAACGCCTGTTCAAAGTCCATTGCCTATCCATTTGTATAGTCAGCAATCTGTTATTCTCATGAAGAAGATGGGTTATGACTTTCAAAAGGCAGAAGGTTTGAACCATGATAAAGGAATCCGTCTTCCTTTACAAATTCAAAATCAGAATTCTACCGCTGGATTGGGTTCTGAGATTCCTCACAAGAAGAAGGCTAAAGGAAGAAAGACTAAATCCTGTAATATGGTACTTTCTTCTCCTGAGTCTGAAGAAGAAACTTTTGCTGGTACAATATCTGGAAAAGAGTACCACAAAGACTATGAGGGATCCTCCAAAAAAGCAAAAGATGTAGTAAAAATACTACCGGTTCAATCTTCTCATGTTCCTGCTAAACCGTCTGTGGTTGAAAATGGGAAACAGAAAGCAGTGCGCTTTGATATCCCATTGAAGTCTGCTTCCAGTCAGGGGGTGACAATGAAGCCTTACAAATTCGATATTCTAGCTCAGTTAGCCAATACTCCGGCTAGATTGTCTATATTTGAACTGCTTCGTCTCTCCAGAGAAAGCAGAGAGACCTTGAGTGAAGCTTTACTTCAAGCAGATTCATGCTTAGCTCAACTCAAGACTCCCGATAATATGCCAGTGTCATGTCCACAATGTCATAGCGTGATAGAAGCAATTTTCAACATCATCTTCACACAAGAGGATATGCTATTGAAACACAACAAGCATGATAGACCTCTGTGCTACACTGGATATATCGGATCCACTGAAATTGACAGGATTTACATTGATCCCGGGTCCTCAATTAGCATAATTCTTCAGAGTATGCTAAGACCCCTGAGGATTCCTACTAGTGAACTGACTTACACTAGTACCACCATTGTTGGTTTTAACTCTGGCAAGAGTAAGCCACTGGGGAAGATTCGGTTACAGATGCAGATTGGTGATCTTCGATCCATGGTAACTTTCTATGTTATCAACTCGGATGTATCCTACAATATTCTTCTTGGAAGACCATGGATTCATGAGCACAATATTGTGCCTTCAACTCTCCACCAATGCTTCAAATATGTGGATTCCCAAGGAGTTGTGAAAACTGAATTTGCTGATATTAATCCTTTCAAGGGTGTCGAAGCCTACTTCTCTGATTCAAGGCATTATAAACAAGAGCATATGAAAGAGGTATCAGACATTGCTGAAGAATCATCACCTGAGGATCAGTCTATTAATGAAGATCCACCAGAGGAACAACCCTTGAAGATCATGGTCAAGGGACGAATCCAATCTCAACTTATCAATGATCAACCTTTGATAATCAAGGTTAAAGGAAGAACTCAAACTTCATCTGAGGAATCAATAAAAATTCCTGCTAAGAGCCAAGTTCAACCTTTCATGATCAAAGTCAAAGGGCGTACTTCTAGTACGAATGATCTAGAATCACCATTGATCGTCAATATTGGCAATTCTACGCAGAAGATGGATGATGGTCCACCGTTGACTAATCCGAAGCGTAGCAACCAGACTGTAAATGATGTGAATATTGCTCATCTCTTTGATATCAATAAAGATTTCCTTTTCGAGTATATGGCTGTCAAGTTTATTGAGAGAATGACTTTATCTTCTGATAATCAAAGTCATCAATATAAAGACAACATAGATTCCTCATACGATGAATCTAGACAGATATTCTCAGTCAATATGGTTCAAACCGATGATGAATCAGAGCCATTTGAGAATGATCCTTGGGCTCAACAGATGGATACTCAATGGGAACTTCGTTTTGAACAGCGACAGCCACCAACAGAGGATGAGGTTATCCAGATCGATATTGGAAATAGAATTACGCCCAAACCAATATTCATCAGTAAGAATCTTTCTGAAAATGAAAAGGAAGAATTGACAAAACTTATCAAAGATTATATTGACATCTTTGCATGGAGTTATGAGGATATGCCAGGACTAGATCCTAAAGTTGCTACTCATAAACTTAATATTTTGCCTAACGTCAAACCTGTAAAACAACAGCAACGGCACTTTAGACCAGATATGATGGATGCAATTGAAGCAGAAGTCAAAAAGCTGATCACTTGTCGTGAAGAACAACACCCTGATTGGGTGGCCAATATCGTTCCTGTTATGAAGAAGAACGAAAAAGTCCGAGTTTGTATAGATTACCGAGATCTTAATACAGCTTGTCCAAAGGACGAATTTCCACTTTCCATTACTGATGTCATGATAGACAATACATGCGGTTTTGAACGTATGTCTTTCATGGACGGATTCTCAGGATACAATCAGATCAAGATGCATCCAGAAGATGAGAAGCATACATCTTTTCGAATACCCCTTGGGGTTTTCTGCTATACGGTTATGCCGTTTGGTCTTAAAAATGCCGGTGCCACATATCAACGGGCTATGAGCAATATCTTTCAAGAACATCTACGGAAAACAGATGAATGCTACGTAGATGACATTGCTGTTAAAAGTTGGTCAAAGAATGATCACATTCAAGACTTGAAGACAGTTTTTGAATTAATGCGTCAACATCAATTGAAAATGAACCCTACTAAATCTTTCTTAGGGGTGTCCAGTGGCAAGTTTTTAGGATTTGTCATTACCTCTCAGGGTATCCATGTTGATCCTGATAAGGTTAAAGCAATTCTTGAAATGCGCCCTCCTCGTAATCTGAAAGAACTCCGTGGCTTCCAGGGCCGTATTGCTTATATTAGAAGATTTATATCTAATCTTTCCAGAAGATGTCAACCTTTCTCCCGTCTATTAAAGAAAGGAGTATCTTTTGTCTGGGATGAAGTATGTCAAAATGCCTTCAATGACATTAAACAATATCTTACAAACCCACCTGTTCTGGTACCTCCGGTCATAGGAAGACCATTTTTGCTGTACGTTCGAGCCTTAGATCATTCACTTGGCGCTCTTCTGGCACAAAAAAGCGATATGGGTCATGAACAAGCGATATATTATCTGAGCAGAACGATGGTAGGAGCTGAACACAGATATACTCCTGTAGAAAAGGAATGTCTAGCTTTGGTTTTTGCCGTCCAAAAGACAAGGCACTATGTCACTGGACAGACTATCCATGTCATCTCCAGAATAAATCCCATTCGGGTATTGATGAGGAAACCGAGCACTCTTAATTCCAGGTTAGCTACCTGGGCAATGTTGCTCACTCCTTATGACATGGTCTATGTGCCTCAAAAATCAGAAAAGGGCCAAGCATTAGCTGATTTCTTAGCTGCTCACCCTGTACCTGAAACTTCGAAGTTATATGAAGACATTCCAGACGAAGTAGTGGATTGCAACATGGCTTTGAAAAATAACATATGGCAATTATATTTTGATGGAGCATCACGAGTGGGACCTAAAGGCAATATTGTCTCTGGGGTAGGAATTGTCTTGGTTTCTCCTGACAAAATGGTTATATACCGTGCCTATTCTCTTAATGAGCCGTGCTCTAACAATGTAGCTGAATATAATTACTACAACAAATATGGCCTACAATAGCATGCGCAGAACGCTATATAAAGCCTTCTATAGCGTATTCTGTCTGCTATAATTGCCCACGCTATAGTATGTCAAGACATGTGAACGCTATAACATTATAGCGTTCTTGAATGCTGTAGATGGATTATAGCGTTCTTATATGCTGTAGATGGTTTATAGCGTCTGTGAATGCTGTGAATGCTTTATAGCGTTCTTGAATGCTGTAGATGGTTTATGGCGTTCGTGAATGTTGTAGATGGATTATAGCATTCTTAAATGCTGTTGATGAATGATAGCGTTCATGAATGCTGTAGATGGTTCATAGCGTTCTTTAATGCTGTTGATTTACTATAGCTTTTATGAACGCTGTAGAATTTAATAGTTCAAAGTGTTATGCACCAATAGCATTTAGGAATGCAATTACATTTTGATGCTATAAATCTTCTACACAATTTCAATCTGAATAACTTGTTCCGTATCACATACAATCAACCATTTAAAAATTCATGCTGAATCGCAATTTTGATTTCAACAATTTCAATAGCAACTTCTATTTCGATCAATCAAGATATAGAAAAGGTTTGCCAAAATAAATAAATTCATACATTTTTCATTAAAACATTCAAGATGTACAAAAAGTTGTTGTACGCCTAAAGTGATCAAATTAGTAGTCCAAAATAAATTTTTCATGTAAAGAGAATTCAAGATGTAAAAAATGTTTGTAACCTAACGCTAGTCCAAAATTCAACTAAACTATTCTATTTTCATACAAAATGTATGTAGGCCAAAATGCAGCTCGATCGACTTTTTCCTGCTAGCTTATATCCACAACCATCAAAAATTTACACGCCAACCTACACAAAATTGAGAAGAAAACACATTAGCACTCCAGATGAAACTCAAGAATTTCCTACATTTAAAATCAGTTAGAATGATCAATAAATATAAAGCAATAGGACTAGTAATTATACCATAACGTTTTGAGTTATGCAAAATGCAACATAAACATTATATGGCCATACCGAAAGCTAATTTGAGCTTGCCATGCCCTTTGACAACCATATCAGTTGCTCTATACTGATCACCAAATGCATGCCTGCCAATGCATATAGGTTTAGTCCATCCTGAAATCATCAAAGATACATTATAAAGGAAAGTAAATATTATTGCAACATACTAAGAACAATACCAATAAATTTAATACTTGGAACAAGGCATGGACTTGAAAACAGAGAAATAGTTGTTTAAAACCCGATGTGCTTTTAAAACCTGATGTGCTTTTTCAATAGTACCTACAGACTTGACACCTAGATTCTTCTACAATTTCCAATAACTTAAATATCTCAATTATTTATCCTCAACTTCCAAGTTATGTTGTAAAGTATACTAACATATTATTAATGAACTAGCATGTTATGCATACGCAAGCTAATGCAAAAACAAGTTTCTGTATATTACAAATAATCTATGACATAAGTCAAATTAACATAAAACTGTGTACAATTAGGGAGTGGTAATTCAGGATAAGAATAACATAAAGCATGCATGAAACCATGAACATGAGCTCTAGTTTACCAAAAAAAGTGGGCAAGGCTAGAGTTCTATTTTTTGGATATTAGAGTGCAAATTAGCATATGTATGGAAAGAGAAAAAGTTGGATAAAAAATAATTTCATTATTTTATTACTTGATTACTGATCCAGTCATGAATTTCTTATACAGAAAATAGTCTGACAAGATAAATTACACAAAATCACTTATCAAAGTTGAGTTTTTGCCTTTCCTACTCTTCTTATATCTTTGAATCGGATACAACTTGTTGGGAACGACGTATAACCCGAAATAAACTTGGCCCATGGGATCTAATATTGGACTGGAATCATGTCTTAATTTTCTTCATGTATGAACACTCAACCGAAAACTAGATACAATTCAACAATTTCAAAGTTGAGAAGTTCAACTTTTTTTATATTATAATGGAGAACTTAACTCTATCTGCATTGACTATAGAACCATGGCTGAACACAACACTCCTACCATCAATTTTAGCTAGCAAGTTCTCCATTGATATTTGTATTTTTCTTGTGAGAGAATGGTTGATATCATTCTCATTTACAAAGCTTCTGTTTGACAATCATCACAAGATGGCATTTACCATGACATTTTAATTTTGAGGACTAGTACCCAAGCTTAATTCAAACTCTGTTCCTTCCTAGTAAAATCAACACTAAAATATTATTAAAAATATGTTGAATTTTTTCTCCAGGTAATAAGGAGGCTGGCTGGCATGGAGCAATAGAATGAGATTCAATTTTATTAGATGAAGATTGAAAAACCAAATTAAAATTATTACATTGACATCTATATACTCCCCGGTGAAATGCAAATGACAGGGTCAAAACACAACAATAAATGGCTCAAATAACTAAAAAGTGAAAGCTCCTACCAAATACTTAGTGTAACAACTGCTAAGAAAAGTCCCAACACCATAATAAATAACCACTTGATTATATAGGACATGTATCTTAGAAGAACATATTTTACGAAGGATGTCACGCCAAATTGAATTTAGAGATACGATTTAAAAAGTACGGAGCTTTTGAGACGAGGAAATAGTTTACTTTGAAGCCTTTTTTTTTTTGCTTCATAGTCCTTCACAGAGAGTTCCCTGAAGCATCCAGAGTAAAGTAAGAGGCATTCATTAATATAGAAGTGCAATATTGCAAAAATCTACAAACATGAGTGAATGTAAGTATCACATTCGTCACTTTTAGTTAATTAACATGCTACCAAATACTAGATATTACTGTAGCTTGCTAGAATAGTGTTCAAATTTCCATATTTTATGCATGACATTGTAAATATATATGAAGAATATGATGTCATTCTGGCGCCAAGGATGCATCAAGCACAATTGGTATACTCAGAAATATACTTCCATAAGGGACCTCTAATTTAGCGCGGTCATCCTACATAATTATATGACAGCTAGGAATATGAGGCATAATAACTAATTTATTTGACAGCTAATTTGCTCTCTTATTAGCACCCTGAAATTCGGGTTGATTTTTTTTATTTATTTATTTTCTGATTGTTTGGTTTCATTAAATAATTTATTCTGTATTTTTCCTTAAGTGTACTTTTCCATGCCTTTGATATTTGGAGTATCAGGGATGTTCAACTCTGGAAATTCTCTTCACGAGTTTTGGAGTGGACACGATTACCTTCATGACGGTATATGGTATCCCACCCAAACTTGTTCCCTTGTGCTCTTTTTTCTTCGCTGAACTTCGGGTTGAATTAGACCGTTCGATCAGTAATTGATTTTCCCACTCTTTTCCTTGATCATTTTCAGCGCGTTACCATGACATTTAAATTGGAAGCGCAAGACCAGTCAGTTTCTTGAAACCAACTCCTCATTGATGATCTACTCGAGACGTTCGTCACCCATGACCTTCGTTTCCCACTCAGACACGTCATTTGTGCTCCATTTGATTCGCACAACTTTTCCGACGCGTGACCCAATTTTATTTTACGCCACGGCGTCACATTCATTTTCCAACTTGATTTGTGGGTCCCCTGTCGACCAAAACCTGTCCGCCCCAATTATGGACATGGCCCACTTTGAGCCTACTATCCGTCCGCTACTTGTGTCCCATTATTTGGAATCCCCATGTGCTACTTATTTACACATGATCATCAACGTCTAATTTTAATTCTATTTTTGCACGATGTCCAGTTTTGATCCAATCCGGCTCCACCGAGCCCAGTCCAGCTTCATGTTGCCCTCCATCGGGACACCCTCATATTTATTGTCCAAAAATATCAACTTCTCATTTTACCTATTTTTTTATATTTAATGGAAAATTTTCCATTGATTTATTTGCCTTGAATACCCTATTTCTTCAAATTATTCCTAGCCCTTTGATCCTCTTCAATTAATCACAACCATTGATTTTCCCCATCAATTTTTCCTAGCAGCCAACACACCTTGGCCGGCCCTAAAATTTATGTGGAGAGAATATCTCTCTCTCTCTCTCCTTAATTCATTACATTATCCTTTCTTTCTCTCTCTCCCTTTCTAATTTTTTCAACTCAACAAACAACTCCCCACACCATGCAACTACACAACCCGAGCCCACCCCATGGCCGAGCAGCTCACCTTCCTGGCCGTCGGCCACCGACCTCCTCTGCCGTGGCCGAGCTCGGCCGTCGACATCCTCTTCCCTCCTCCTCTTCATAACCATCATCACCACTTCTTTCCATCACCATCATCAACATCAAACCGGCCGACCACCCACACCGTCGTGCCCCGCCGCCATGGCCGCTCACCACCGCCCACGCCGTCGCCTTGCCCGGCCAGGCCGGCCCGCGCTCAACAGCGCACGGCAGCGACGCAACAGCGCACAGCGGCGGCAGCACAGCGCACAGCCGCGCGCGCGTGCGGGCGTGGCCGCCGCCACCGTCGACCGCCGTGGCTCCGGCGACCCCCCCCCCCCCCGTGGGTGCGCCCCACTCCGTCGCACAGTCCCCTGACGGCCACCGTCCTTCGGGACGCGCCGTCGAGGCGATTCGTGCGTTTTGAACGACGTCCCGTCGTGACGCGCGCGAGATTGAGTCCGTTTTGGTGCTCCGTCGCAGCGACTTCGCGCGCGTTTTCCCGGAGATCCAACCGTTGGATCGGCGATTTCTTCGCTCCGTCGCAATCTCGGTATATCCACCTTCATTCCTGTCAATTTTCGTCCGTTAATTTTATCGTTTGATACATGAAAACCGGCCACCAAGTTGACCGTTTAAATTGTACTAAATTTGGACAGTTTTGCGGGGCCAACTTCGTCAGCTTGTATCTCCTCCACCGCAGCTCCGTTTGGCGTGCTACCAGTTCCGGTGCGAAGCTGGTATAACCCTCTTGCTTTCCCTCCAGTTTCGTTTCATTGTGAGCTTGTTTGATTGGTGGAATTCGACGCCAAAGTTGGCCGTCCGAATTCGTAATTTCCAACTTGTAAAATTCCAATTTTGAACACGGGACTCCAGATTTCATTTCTGACACCACCATTAGACTTGTGGCGTCGTTCTGGCATGTTTTCATATAAAATTTGTTAGATTTGGAGAACGTGGGCCCGGGCACGCATTTCGGTACAAAACGGGTCCCACATTCTGGGTCAACGGGACTTTTTGACGCCGGCTCATCGGAATCCAATTCCGGATATACCGTTGAGTTCGTATCGTCATTCTGGACTCGTTGACATATAATTTGCTAGGTTTTGGTGGACATTGGGTCTGGCACGCATTTCGGTGCAAGTCGGATACCAATATCCGGGTCAACGGGTCATTTTGAGATCGGCTCATCGGAATCCAATTCTGGAGATACCGTTGGGTTCGTATCGTCATTCTGGTTGCGTGGACATATAATTTGCTATATTTTATAGACTTGTTTTCTTGCACGTTTTTCGGTGCAAAACGGCTCCGACACGGACACCGTTTTGACCCAAAATTACCTTTTTGCCCTTGTGTCCAAATTGGACCGTTGGGTAGGCTATCCTAGCTAATTTGACCATTCTGGACACGTTGGCGATGTTCATTTCATCGTCCGACAATGTTTGTTGATAATTTCTCTAAGTTTAACCTTTTTATAATTAATTAATAATTAATTCATATAATGTTCGTATTTCGGGATTAGTACAACGAAACTGAGATCAGCCAATTCCAGTGATCTCGCATCGCTGAAATTGACATGTTGGACACGTGGATAACTATAATAAGATTATCAACCTTACCGATAATCTTCTTATCTCGATTTGCGTGTCGTAAGTTTCGACGTACAAATAACGAAGTACACTTTATATTAGATTAGATTTACCCTGTTTGACCAGAGTTGACCAGTTGACCCAAAGTCAACTATAAGTCAACGCTTGACCTAGTTTGACTAGATTATTGACCGGAGTTGACCTAGAGTTAATTTGACTTAGAAGAACCTAGAATAATATAGATGGCTAGTATAGTTTTATTTATTTCAACTTGAACCCCTTGTAACCTGTGTTACTTTAAATAGGACTCTGTGGCTTCAGTGGGACCCCCTATACTTATCAGCTGTTCAGGTTATCGAGACGAGTACATTCTCTGATCATTTCATATCCTGCTTAGAATTATTTCCTGCAGTAGATTACTTTACTTGTACTGTCACGTTGGTCACACGGATTGGTACTATATGGATCTCTACATGCGATGTTATCCCCCTCGGGAGCATCGGGTACATTGTGCTTGTGCGTTTCACTTACATCATGTACTCCTGTGCTTTCATTACATGTGCACTCCTGTGAATCTTGTACACTCATGTTCACGGAGCCCCATGTATACTATCATATGCACCCTATATGGGCCCCCATGTGATATCCTGTGCAATAACATAACCTGTTTAGATCCTTGTGTATTGATTGGGGATACGGGGGAGTGCTAGTAGTCGTGTGAACAATTCCTTTGTAGTGTAGATTCCTGTGCACCTCGACATCCTGTGCAAATCTGTCCTGTTCACATGTGCTATCTCGTACTCTGACTCACTAGCCACTGTTAGTTCTCTATGTATAGTAGATATTTACATTACAGTTCTCTTCCTGTTTACATACAGCATTTCTTCAGTACCTGTATCTTACTTTACTGCATGTTATATGTTTTCTAACCTGCTATGATCTGTTGAGATGTACTGTGCTCGCTCCAGTCCTGACTGGACCTGTTGATAAATTTTACAGATAGCCTGGAGGTGCCTGCTAGCCTAGAGGAGACACAGTAGGGTTTGTTTAGGTAGTTATTTCATTTTGTCTAGAGTTGTATTTACTGTGGATTACTGTATCTTTATTGAGTTTTGAGATGTACTTCTGGGTTCATGTATCTTAGACACTTAGACTTCTATCTCCTGTATTTATTTTGGATTTCATGTTTTATCTATCCTTATCATGCTCTACCTTAGATGTGATTGAATTGTATCTGCTATGTCACCCCCATTCGGGGAGTATAAACTGTTTAGTCTTATACTGTTAGATGCATTGAGACCTAGGACAGCGTTCTACCGCCGACACTGCGGCGTAGGCTGGGCGTCGTTACGTTCTCGTGCCCTAACTCTAGGGTGCGGGTCGTGACACGTTTTTAGTGGTGGCCCATGCAGGTCGAGACAAAAGTGTAGTGGTATTCGAACTAGAGTACCACTACAGCCTGCAGGAGGATTAGGATATATTTTGAAGGTACTCAATCACAAATAGGAACCCTTGAGAGATTTCCAGGACGACCTTGGAGAATCTTATTTAACTTCGATTTGAAAACTCTCTTTTTCCCTTGATTTAACTTATTTTACTTTTGTTGTTAAATTTAATTTTTATGGATTATTGTTGAATTTGAGTTTGTATTTATTTTGATGGAAGATTTTCGAATTTTGAATTTTGATGATAGCTGTTGCATTCGAGTTTGCATTTTGATGGATTGTGTTCACTTTTAAATTTTGATGTTCGTTAATAAATTTTGATTTGATTTTTGAGTATTCATTGTTGATTTAATTTGATTTTTGGCAAGATGAAATTATATGGGCTAGGTCATCTATGTTATGGAATCTAGTCTTCTATAGTCACATTAGCCAGCATGGTGAGGACATATAGTCTGACTCTGGATGTATTTCTCGGGTGTGGGAATTTAAGGTTTTCGCAGCCAAGCATGCGGCACCGCGAAAATGTTAAATACCATGATTCTAGAGATATGTGCATAAGTCAAGGGCTCTGTGATTATCGTAGCATTGCTTACTAGTATGACGAGAATTTAGAGTACCATAATTTTGGATAGACGCATATGATTATCGGATTGCACCTTAAAATATTTTGAACATGTTTTCTCTACTTTTTCTCAGTCATTCAAAAAAAGGAATTATTGTTTGATGTTTTGCCTAGTTTCTTGTCATTTAACTTAAGAGTATGTTTAGTCGTTTTCATAAACCCTTGTGTAACTTCTTGCTATGAGTTTTTCTTGATACAATGAATCGATGATTTTACTAGATTTTGTCTTGGATTTGATAATTTAGCGCTGGGTTTCAAAATAGTTTTTCCTTAATCAGATAAACAAAACAGATTTTATCGTTAATTCCTTCTTGCTATTAATCTTGTATTAGGTGATAATAAAACTGTCTTGATTTCGTCAATCACCTGCTTGCAATCTTGGTAGGAATCTAAATGTTAGTCTTAATGTAGAATTAATTTTTATTGGGACATGAGAATATGTATATGAATATATAGCAGACACTTTGCCTAACACGTATGCATGCTACACTTGATTTTCCCACATATCTAGATAATATTGAAATATCATTAATGTTAAATTTTCAAATTCCAATGTTTTTGGCTTTCTGCTTTTTCAGTTTAAAATCGTAATTTAAATATAAATTTCATGTTATTAGTTTTGTCTACATAACTGCACGTGTATAATATCTACAGGATTTTAATTTTTAGAGAAATTGGTGAAGTTATGTTAAATTTGTAAAATTTAAGACTGTGTACATATTAACCCTTAATGTTGAATTTCCAAATGTTAGTTCAAATTACTGTTTTATTTTCTTAAATGTAATATTTGAGCTATGTACCTTGTGGGAAGTGGGATATAAATTTAAGTTTCATATTCTTACATGTTAGTTTGTGATAAACATTGAGTTGGGTTTTAATGTTCAAATTTCTCCAAAATTCTGAAAACTAGTTACATGTTAACATTTTTACATTGATTTCCATGTTTAGTTAAATTTTAGATTTAATATGTAATATTGAACTGTATGCGTAGATAAATGTATTGGTAATATGATTAGGGTTCATTTCTATCATGATAGGATGTATTGGGAGCATTGAGATAGTTGTGATGTTCAAACTCCTAAATTTTGAATTTGTACTATGTTAATATTACACTGGTTAAAGGTTAGCTTATTTTCAGATATTTTTGTGTGTAAATGCTGAACTAAAACCTGGATTTAACCTTTCAATACTAAGCTATAACCCTGTACAAGGACACACACACACCCTAACTTAGTATACACTGCCATGTAACCTAGCATTTTTCCCTCTATGTTATGTTCGTGTCCTTGTATAGATATATAGAGTTTATTCATACATGTTATAATATATATAAATACATAAGTAAATCTCTACCTTTTTATAGATGTATATGGTTAGCCATGCATGTTATGATTAAATAGGTTGTATATTGTAGATTGTTAAACCATATGCCATGAGTAATGTAACTGGATAGCTATTGTTTGAAATCCAAATCCTCGTATACACTTTTATGTATACTCACGTACACACACGCCTACTATCTAACCGTATGAACATGTCCCCATACACATGATGCTAGTTTTCCCTCTCTAACGCTCTCTCTGTATATATATTGTGATTAGATTTCAACGCAAGTGACTTTCGATTCTTTAACTTGTGATTTTGATTTTCTTGGGATAGTATTTTTTTTTTCAAATGATTGGTAGTTACCTTCCTTTATTTTTATTTTTTTTATGAGTACCAGTTTTCATACGGGGTGGTAGACAACCTTATAGTTTTGATGGTTGTTGTTTCTGCATCTTTTCTCGTTTAGCACCCTGGATTTGCTTGTGTGTTTGATACCCTATGACCGATTCGGTTAGCATGACTAGTATACCTAGATGAGACTTTCACTACCACCGTATGCCATGACCCTGTATGCCGTTCTTTTATTTGATGGTATGATTTGTTTAAGTTCTGGGATTTTGATTGTGGGGGTTTGACCTAGAGGGAGTAGGGACATTTTAATTTCGAGGACGAAATTTTTATAAGGTGGGTAGGATGTTAGCACCCTGAAATTCGGGTTGATTTTTTTTATTTATTTATTTTCTGATTGTTTGGTTTCATTAAATAATTTATTCTGTATTTTTCCTTAAGTGTACTTTTCCATGCCTTTGATATTTGGAGTATCAGGGATGTTCAACTCTGGAAATCCTCTTCACGAGTTTTGGAGTGGACACGATTACCTTCATGACGGTATATGGTATCCCACCCAAACTTGTTCCCTTGTGCTCTTTTTTCTTCGCTGAACTTCGGGTTGAATTAGACCGTTCGATCAGTAATTGATTTTCCCACTCTTTTCCTTGATCATTTTCAGCGCGTTACCATGACATTTAAATTGGGAGCGCAAGACCAGTCAGTTTCTTGAAACCAACTCCTCATTGATGATCTACTCGAGACGTTCGTCACCCATGACCTTCGTTTCCCACTCAGACACGTCATTTGTGCTCCATTTGATTCGCACAACTTTTCCGACGCGTGACCCAATTTTATTTTACGCCACGGCGTCACATTCATTTTCCAACTTGATTTGTGGGTCCCCTGTCGACCAAAACCTGTCCGCCCCAATTATGGACATGGCCCACTTTGAGCCTACTATCCGTCCGCTACTTGTGTCCCATTATTTGGAATCCCCATGTGCTACTTATTTACACATGATCATCAACGTCTAATTTTAATTCTATTTTTGCACGATGTCCAGTTTTGATCCAATCCGGCTCCACCGAGCCCAGTCCAGCTTCATGTTGCCCTCCATCGGGACACCCTCATATTTATTGCCCAAAAATATCAACTTCTCATTTTACCTATTTTTTTATATTTAATGGAAAATTTTCCATTGATTTATTTGCCTTGAATATCCTATTTCTTCAAATTATTCCTAGCCCTTTGATCCTCTTCAATTAATCACAACCATTGATTTTCCCCATCAATTTTTCCTAGCAGCCAACACACCTTGGCCGGCCCTAAAATTTATGTGGAGAGAATATCTCTCTCTCTCTCCTTAATTCATTACATTATCCTTTCTTTCTCTCTCTCCCTTTCAAATTTTTTCAACTCAACAAACAACTCCCCACACCATGCAACTACACAACCCGAGCCCACCCCATGGCCGAGCAGCTCACCTTCCTGGCCGTCGGCCACCGACCTCCTCTGCCGTGGCCGAGCTCGGCCGTCGACATCCTCTTTCCTCCTCCTCTTCATAACCATCATCACCACTTCTTTCCATCACCATCATCAACATCAAACCGGCCGACCACCCACACCGTCGTGCCCCGCCGCCATGGCCGCTCACCACCGCCCACGCCGTCGCCTTGCCCGGCCAGGCCGGCCCGCGCTCAACAGCGCACGGCAGCGACGCAACAGCGCACAGCGGCGGCAGCACAGCGCACAGCCGCGCGCGCGTGCGGGCGTGGCCGCCGCCATCGTCGACCGCCGTGGCTCCGGCGACCCCCCCCCCCCCCCCCCCCGTGGGTGCGCCCCACTCCGTCGCACAGTCCCCTGACGGCCACCGTCCTTCGGGACGCGCCGTCGAGGCGATTCGTGCGTTTTGAACGACGTCCCGTCGTGACGCGCGCGAGATTGAGTCCGTTTTGGTGCTCCGTCGCAGCGACTTCGCGCGCGTTTTTCCGGAGATCCGACCGTTGGATCGGCGATTTCTTCGCTCCGTCGCAATCTCGGTATATCCACCTTCATTCCTGTCAATTTTCGTCCGTTAATTTTATCGTTTGATACATGAAAACCGGCCACCAAGTTGACCGTTTAAATTGTACTAAATTTGGACAGTTTTGCGGGGCCAACTTCGTCAGCTTGTATCTCCTCCACCGCAGCTCCGTTTGGCGTGCTACTAGTTCCGGTGCGAAGCTGGTATAACCCTCTTGCTTCCCCTCCAGTTTCGTTTCATTGTGAGCTTGTTTGATTGGTGGAATTCGACGCCAAAGTTGGCCGTCCGAATTCGTAATTTCCAACTTGTAAAATTCCAATTTTGAACACGGGACTCCAGATTTCATTTCTGACACCACCATTAGACTTGTGGCGTCGTTCTGGCATGTTTTCATATAAAATTTGTTAGATTTGGAGAACGTGGGCCCGGGCACGCATTTCGGTGCAAAACGGGTCCCACATTCTGGGTCAACGGGACTTTTTGACGCCGGCTCATCGGAATCCAATTCCGGATATACCGTTGAGTTCGTATCGTCATTCTGGACTCGTTGACATATAATTTGCTAGGTTTTGGTGGACATTGGGTCTGGCACGCATTTCGGTGCAAGTCGGATACCAATATCCGGGTCAACGGGTCATTTTGAGATCGGCTCATCGGAATCCAATTCTGGAGATACCGTTGGGTTCGTATCGTCATTCTGGTTGCGTGGACATATAATTTGCTATATTTTATAGACTTATTTTCTTGCACGTTTTTCGGTGCAAAACGGCTCCGACACGGACACCGTTTTGACCCAAAATTACCTTTTTGCCCTTGTGTCCAAATTGGACCGTTGGGTAGGCTATCCTAGCTAATTTGACCATTCTGGACACGTTGGCGATGTTCATTTCATCGTCCGACAATGTTTGTTGATAATTTCTCTAAGTTTAACCTTTTTATAATTAATTAATAATTAATTCATATAATGTTCGTATTTCGGGATTAGTACAACGAAACTGAGATCAGCCAATTCCAGTGATCTCGCATCGCTGAAATTGACATGTTGGACACGTGGATAACTATAATAAGATTATCAACCTTACCGATAATCTTCTTATCTCGATTTGCGTGTCGTAAGTTTCGACGTACAAATAACGAAGTACACTTTATATTAGATTAGATTTACCCTGTTTGACCAGAGTTGACCAGTTGACCCAAAGTCAACTATAAGTCAACGCTTGACCTAGTTTGACTAGATTATTGACCGGAGTTGACCTAGAGTTAATTTGACTTAGAAGAACCTAGAATAATATAGATGGCTAGTATAGTTTTATTTATTTCAACTTGAACCCCTTGTAACCTGTGTTACTTTAAATAGGACTCTGTGGCTTCAGTGGGACCCCCTATACTTATCAGCTGTTCAGGTTATCGAGGCGACTACATTCTCTGATCATTTCATATCCTGCTTAGAATTATTTTCTGCAGTAGATTACTTTACTTGTACTGTCACGTTGGTCACACGGATTGGTACTATATGGATCTCTACATGCGATGTTATCCCCCTCGGGAGCATCGGGTACATTGTGCTTGTGCGTTTCACTTACATCATGTACTCCTGTGCTTTCATTACATGTGCACTCCTGTGAATCTTGTACTCTCATGTTCACGGAGCCCCATGTATACTATCATGTGCACCCTATATGGGCCCCCATGTGATATCCTGTGCAATAACATAACCTGTTTAGATCCTTGTGTATTGATTGGGGATACGGGGGAGTGCTAGTAGTCGTGTGAACAATTCCTTTGTAGTGTAGATTCCTGTGCACCTCGACATCCTGTACAAATCTGTCCTGTTCACATGTGCTATCTCGTACTCTGACTCACTAGCCACTGTTAGTTCTCTATGTATAGTAGATATTTACATTACAGTTCTCTTCCTGTTTACATACAGCATTTCTTCAGTACCTGTATCTTACTTTACTGCATGTTATATGTTTTCTAACCTGCTATGATCTGTTGAGATGTACTGTGCTCGCTCCAGTCCTGACTGGACCTGTTGATAAATTTTACAGATAGCCTGGAGGTGCCTGCTAGCCTAGAGGAGACACAGTAGGGTTTGTTTAGGTAGTTATTTCATTTTGTCTAGAGTTGTATTTACTGTGGATTACTGTATCTTTATTGAGTTTTGAGATGTACTTCTGGGTTCATGTATCTTAGACACTTAGACTTCTATCTCCTGTATTTATTTTGGATTTCATGTTTTATCTATCCTTATCATGCTCTACCTTAGATGTGATTGAATTGTATCTGCTATGTCACCCCCATTCGGGGAGTATAAACTGTTTAGTCTTATACTGTTAGATGCATTGAGACCTAGGACAGCGTTCTACCGCCGACACTGCGGCGTAGGCTGGGCGTCGTTACGTTCTCGTGCCCTAACTCTAGGGTGCGGGTCGTGACATCTCTTATTTGAGATTATATCCTGTGGTAGAATCTTGTAATCTATGAGTAATGTGCATAAATAATAAAGACATTTTCTACTTGTCACACAACTTACAAGACTGTCAACGTCATTCTTGCTCCTCTCTTCTTTCAGTTTCCTCAGATATATCTCCATTCTTTTCTGCCAAACTGAATAGAAAACATAAGGAAAGAACATCTAATTTTTTCTATGAAAATTACAGCTTGTCAAAACAGAACTGTTGTTTCTACTTCAATATTTTTCAAGTATAAATCTTTAGAGCCGCTTTACTTCTATATATATTTGAAGAGGTAGAAAATTGGGAACAACTGTAGGCTTTCAGAAGTTTATACAAACAGGAACTATGTGTATGAAACTGATAGGAACTTTCTAGCAAGGAGGTTAAAGTATCACCTTTTGTTAGAATGAAAAAAAATGTGCTTGTCTTTGATAGTTTCATCATATATTAAAATTACATCTTAAGAAATGATTAAGAATTTAACATATATTATCTATGTTAAAATAAAGATGCATAGGAGGACAAGGATACAAAAGCTGTTCGTATAAATGGAGACATATGCTGCAAAAAAAGATTCAAACATTAAAGATCATTTAGCAAACACCTAATGGGCACCACATAAATATAGTTACTACAAATATACATTATAAAAGGCATTTCAACAAATATATCACAGACATAGGTGACAAGCACGAGAAAAGAGTAATATATAAAACTTACTTTTTGTTTTCAAAGTTTTTACCTGTTAGAAAGAAACCTCAGCATCGCTCCCGTGCCCTATGGCGGTGCTCGTCCGCCCGCATCATCGAAAACCCTAGCTCCTCTCGTACCGCTCGCACGCTGGAGGGGTCTTCTCCTCCTCCTCTGGCTCGAGCACCATCGGATCTTTCTCTCCTCCTCGTCGTTGTCGGTGTTGCAACGATGATGGGGGAGGGGGTTGTAGGCTGTTCCATGGAGTGGATGTGGGAAAGACGATCCAAGGGTATGGGGGCGTGGGGGTCGTGGGAGAGGGAGAGGCTGCTCTCGGAGCGGTAGCCCTTGCGAAGACGGGGGTGGATTAGGCGAAAGGGCTGGTTAGGGAAGCAGAGATAGAGAATAGGGTTACATAGGAGGTGCGGTGGGAGGGAGATTTAAGGGGAAATGGAAATTTAAATGAGGAAATAAAAAAACAAGGGGGAAATGAAAAACTTAAGTCGAAAGGAGGTAAACACTTTAGGAATTTTTAGCAAATTTCTCTCTTTGTGTGACTTTCACACAATTACTATACATTCATAACAGTTATATTCATTACTAACAAATAAATCAAACAAAATAGAATAAAAAAATATTTGTGGTAACACTTATTTATTTTTAGTCGTCTTAAATTTAGTATTCCTACCTACTTTAGGCGAGAAAAAGCAACTTCAGGCGAGAATATTTTTTTAGTCATCTTAAATTAGTATCCCCCTCTACTTTAGACGAGAATATTTTTCCTACTCGTCTTAGTTTTCTCTTGCAAAGAATTTTTCGAGCTAATAAAAACATAGCATTTTGCTGTGGACGGTAGCGATTTAATTTCTGAATATCTAACGGACGGGAACACCGCTATCGAGAATGCTATAAATTATACAGCAAAACTGGATCGCTCCTATAGCAGTCACAACATGCTATAACTTTTTTTTAAATATAAAAAAATTGTGTTGCTTCTCCCATGATTGGAACAGTAGATAGTTCAATTGTGAGCATTCGATTAACTCGGTTAACCGAACCGAATTACCAAATACCAAATTCGACCGAAAATCGAATAACAAAAATTGAAACCAACCGAAATATCCCGTATCGAACCAAACCGAACGGAATAAATCTGTTCGATTTTTAGTTTATTTGGTTTAACCAATATTTTAGTTTATTTATAATTTTTTTGTCAATATATAGTTACTAAATATACAAAGATATATTTCGTATATATATTACTAAATTTTTTTATTCGGTTTACTAGGAGAGAGGAATTTTATATAAAATTTCTAAAAGGTTAGTTTGATTTGAAGAGTATTCTGCAGACTCCTTGGCATGAATTTTTTTTTTACGGTAACGAAATAATCCCATTACGACGTTGTAACTTATATAGCATCCAAAATGTGCTATAGTCTTTTTTTAATCATGTAAAATATATAGAATACGATGCTGCTCCTAATCGAACTGGATACCTTACTTTGACATACGGGCATAGCAACATAAGCAGCGTTTAGAAAAAACTATACCTTTAACAGCGTTCATAACACACTATATAAAGTTCTGTTAACCGCAAAATAGCAGGAAGGCATAAACGCTATAGATAAACTGCTATTGTATGAACTTTTAATAGCACTTCACAATGAACGCTATGGATTTATGATATTATAATAGCATGGAGGCTCGAATGCTATAGATAAACTGCTATTGTACGCTCTTTTAATAGCACTGCAGAATGAACGGTATTGATGATGACATTCTATAGCAGAGAGGCTTGAACGCTATATATAAACTGCTATTGTATGCCCTATTTGTTGTAGTGATTGATTGGTCTCCAAGTAGCAAAACAATTGGATATCAGATTCCTAGAAGCTTATGGAGATTCACAATTGATCGTCAATCAAGTTAGAGGGACGTATGAAGTCAGAAATCATGATCTCATCCCTTATCATCAGGTGGTAGTCGAGTTGGTCCTTTCATTCAAAGGATTCTTCATTGAATTTGTACCACGTTCTCAGAATGTAGAAGCTGACGCTCTTGCCAGCTTAGCTGCAGATTTGGCTGTCCCGATCCGAAGGCAAAATACAATTACCTTGTTAGATCGAGATTTGTTCTGTGTGAAGAGTAATCTGCATATCGAACAAAGTTATGTTACAGAGGCAAGTTCCCAGCAGAAAGATTGAAGAACACCATTTATTGATTATGCAGTTCATAGAATTTTGCCTGAAGATCCTAAAGAAGCTGCATCAATTAAAAGACGATCATTTCGATTCTATTACGATCCGTCTTTACATATGCTATATCGGCGTTCATATGACGGACTCTTGCTGCGTTGTCTTTCAGAAAGCGAAGCCAAACAAACACTGCGTGAGGCTCATGATGGTGTCTGTGGTGTCCATCAACCGGGTCCAAAGTTGCAAGATCGTATTCGAAGAATGGGGTATTATTGGCCCTCTATGATAGCAGATGCTGTAGACTATGCCAAAAGATGTAAAGCATGTCAGATTCACGCAGACTTTATTCATCAACCTTCTGAATTTCTACATCCTACAGCAGCCTCTTGGCCTTTCGAAGCTTGGGGTATGGACATTATTGGTCCTATTAACCCCCCTTCTGTCAAAGGACATCGGTTTATACTAGCTATAACCGATTACTTTTCAAAGTGGGCAGAAGCAGTTCCACTTGTTGAAGTAAATACATCTAATGTAGTCAGCTTCATTAAACATCATGTCATTTATCGTTTTGAGATTCCTCGACGAATAATTCATGACAATGGACCACAATTTGCCAGCCAGGCATTTTATCGGTTCTGTGACAAGAACCGAATTCAAAATCTGGTTTCTACGGCTTATAATCCGGCTGCTAATGGTTTAGCTGAAGCCTTCAACAAAACGATCATCAAACTTCTCAAAAAGTTTGTCTCTTCTAATAAAAGAGATTGGAATGAGAAGCTTGGAGAATGTTTATGGGCATACCGAACAACAGTCCGGACTCCTGCTGGTTTTACACTATTTTTACTGGTTTATGGTTACGAAGCTGTCCTCCCATTGGAAATCCAGATCCCTTCTCTCCGAATCGCTATTGCTAATGAGCTAACTACAGAGAATAATGATCGCTTACGCCTCCAAGAACTTGAAGGATTGGACGAGAAGCGTCTTCAAGCACAACAGCATATTGAGCTATATCAAGCCCGTATATCTCGAACTTTAAATCGTAAAGTCAAAGAGAGGGTATTCAAAATTGGCGAACTTGTGTTGGCTGTCCGAAGGCCCATGGTGATGACTCACAAGAGCAAAGGGAAGTTCCAAGCAAAATGGGAAGGCCCGTATGTGATTGAGTCCGTGTTCTCTAATGGTGCTTACCGGTTGTCAAAACCCAATGGAGATCTACTCATGCTGCCGATCAATGGCAAATTTCTCAAGAAATACTATGTATAAAAAGAAAAAAAAAAAGACAGGACAAAAATAAAACTTCTTTTATTATTTTTGTTCAAAATAAAAGATTAAGGACGAGGGCCACTCCCTTCCTTATTGAATACATAGTCAGCCAATGCAGAGAAGGCATCGTTTCCTGAACCCATGAAAAATTGGCAGACAGCCATCCTCAATGTTTCTTCTTTAGGAGTTTTCCCGGGCTCTACTAGGAAAGCAAGAATGTCCTGGGGCGACTTGGGCGTAGAAGAACTGTTGCCTACTTCAGTCGGGCTCGTCACTATTGGCTCAGCGGGGCATGTCTCAGTGACGTCCTCGATGTCCCTAGAGACTTCATTCTTTTGCTGTGCATCCTCAGAAGACATTCTTAATTGAGGAGTAGAAATGGGAATGAAAAGGTTACAGAGAGTTCTCGTATATTTATAGAAGAGGATTATTAATGAACTGGTCTCTGAAATTGAAAACAACTTTTCATTTCCGAAAAGACCCATTCGTTCATATTACTAGGTTCATCCATTTAATTATGGAATTGAATCGTTCTTTCTGTCCCCAAAAAACACGCTGATTCATCCTCTGTTTCCAAGAAACACGCTGAAACCTCCACCACCTTGACATTTACGCTCATAACACCCGCCTTCCTAATCCCTAGCTACCAATGTTTGGTTAAGCTGACTCCTCATTTCCAGGGAAAGGGATTCTACACCTTCTATTTTATCGATTGATTAGAAGTTGGGATTTGCTATTTATCATGTTTCCATGACCTCTGAATAAATATTAAACCTACTTCCTTTTTCCTATCTATCACTTCTATTTTGGACCTCTGCATAGATATTAATCTAATTTTCTTTTGAGTTCATATATGCTATTATGTCCATATTACCTCTGATAGTATCATATACTCTAAAACAGAAAATAAGATTTTATTTATCTATCATGCCCATATTACATCCAGATAGATACAAATCATTGATCATAGAAGAATCATCATTTCCCATACCATCATAAAAGTCTATTACATTTCTTAGACTTTTCTTTACAATGGAAATCTATTATATCTTGGATTTTCATTCTATACACCAAACAATAAACCTAATAGAGATCTACTTCCTCTTTGATCTTCTTTGGCGGGTTCGTTGTTGGTGGCAGTTCCTGACTGTCTGAGCCCCAGTGGTAACCGGAACAGCAGGAAACAAACTCTGGTCTTATCTCTCAGACGAGAGGAGAACCCCAGAGTAGGGCAGCCCGAAGGCGTGTTGCTGCCAATACAACTGGTGGATTAGGGGCAGCACCTCAAAGGAGATAGGAACGTATCCAGCATTGGGATACGATTCCTAGTTCTGCCGTGAAAGGAACTCTACTACCCGATCCCTCGGGGTAGAGTTGACTCTACCGTCCAACTCTCCGTGTATAAAGGCTCTTCCTACCAACGGAGGAAGACCCTTCTATCTCACGAAGAGTTCTGAGTTGTTTGATTTGCGCGTCAAAAGCGCATGAGCTCCCTGATGTTGATGTCAGAAGAACGCTCTCCACAGCGTCGAAGTCACCAATGCCAGTTCTGAAAAAGCTCTTCAGCCAGGCTTCTGCAGAAAACAAAGAAGAAAAAGTGTCATCAAATGCATATTGAACGCTAACTAAAGACAGATGGCAAGGCTTTTACGCCGGTGTTTCAACAAGGCTTTTTACGCCAGTGCTTCATAAAGGCTTTCACGCCATTTGCTTCAGCAAGGCTTTTACGCTGGCGCTTCACAAAGGCTTTTACGCCAGTGATATAACAAGGCTTTTACACCGGCACTTCACGAAGGCTTTTACGCCAGTGATATGACAAGGCTTTTTATGCCAGTGTTTCAGCACGACTTTTACGCCAGTGCTTCAAACAAGGCTTTTACGCCAGTACTTCAGCAAGGCCTTACGCTCGTAAAATAGCCGTTTTCAAAAACAAGAAATTCGAAGACAGATATTTACTTACGGTCGAACTTGCCATTTGAGTCGAAAGGTTTGGCCCTAATGATGGTTGAATCTACGCCTAATGATCGGCCATGCAAAGAAACAACGTTGAAAAGCTCCGCCATCTCTTATTTGAAGAACAACATCGCAGAAAGCTATCTTCAGGAGGATGAGTACGAGAATACATGAAACATTCTCGACTATTTATAAAGACTGAAGAAGTTATTAAGATGAGTCTATTTCGGGAGAAGATCTTATTTAAAGGATCTTGTAACCATAAGATAGACACCACGTGTTGGTTTGTTTCTTGGGAATCAACAATCACGGAAGCAGTCAACAGAAGTGCATAAACAAATGCGCGTTCATAGATGGGGTTAAAACATCAAATATTTTATTTATAAAGGATGGAAGCGGATCCCTACATATAAAAGTCGCAGTACACAGAATATTATTATTCCTTGGGTTGACAAAGGGATGCACCCAACTCACGCATACTGCGAATCCCAGAGCGACGCATCAGACAAAGGAATGCTTCTGCGTCATCCGGTCCCTCGTATGCAGTTGAAGGACCACCATCAATACGACTAAAGACTGCTGGGGTCAGCCCAAAGCACTTTAGAAGATTTTGCGCTCGCTCGTTCTCTATCTCGAGGTTAAGCCTGGCGACCGAGGCACCCTCCATAATTGGCTCTTTCTTTGGCGCCATATCAACTATGAGGATGAATATTAAGAGTAAAGAGTTTGTCCTTATTTATACAAATTAAAATGACTCTTTACATTCCTCATTGGAAACCGCTCACTCGGGAAGATGAAGATACATTTGAAAGTTACGAAGAAGAAAATTTATTGTGACGGTTAAAGTGTTGACCAACATTATTTTTTTCTCTTGAACTTTACGCTGACTGTTGGATATCCCCGCCCTTACGCGGATGACTGTTGCGTATCCCGAATTTTGCGCTCAGCAAATCTCAACTTTTACGCTTCTGTTCAAAGTGTTTCAAATTTTGGAGACATTTGAAAACTTTGAAGGGGGTCTTGTAGGAGCGTAAAAAGTGCTTCAAAGAAAGAGTCATCTCATTCATAAGTGGCCCGCTTTACGCCTAACAGAGCGGGTAATTTCTTTACGTCCAAGACAAGGCTAATTGTATTACGCCTAAGCAGATTGACCTTTTTACGCCAAGGACTGAGCAGCATCTTTTACGCTGGACAAAAGCTATCAAATCTCGCATTTAATGCAGACTTTGACATGAAGATATCAATGATGGCATTTACCACAGGATTCAATAGAATTTGTCTCATACAAAGACCATTGTTGTCGTTTATAGAGATCGAGCTACTTTACGCTCACTGAATGGTTTCTTTTACGCACGGGGTTTTACATGAGTCCTTACGCTCATAAGAAACAATGTGTGCGTGAAGTCAATTTGAGCCATTTTACGCTCAAGGTTATTCGATAACCACTTTACGCTGGAAACCTATGACAGAGCTAGTTTACGCTCATCTTTTTACGCCCGATTCGTTCTGGCCAGTTTGGAACGTGGTGTGCCTACGTGGTCTACATGCCACCTATTTCGAAGAACATGTGTACATGTATCCTATTCTTACTAAAATGATGGGACACGTGTCAGCACATACAGAGGATGATTCTGATCGTGGAGGGCAGTTGTTAGCATAAAGACAGATGTTGGTGCTCTTTTACGCAGGAAAGCCCCAGTCTATAAATAGACTCATTTTTCTCATACAGACAGAGACAGACAGGGAGAGACAGGAGAGAATACAGAGATCAGAGCTTCGGGATTTTGATTCTCTAGAGCATCCTTCTTTAACTTTTCTTCCAGAATAAAGTGAAGCAAAGCAGGAAAGCATTCGGCCTCGCCATCAGTGCCCAAGTGTGTCGATACCTTTCTGGTGCATTAGTTCTTCCAAGTTGTTCTACTTCAAGCAGTGATCTTCATCATCATCATATGGTCCAAGGAACAAAGTGATCGTTTACGAATCAGACTTCCATAGCAATACTTTTCCAGAATCAAATTTGTACTTCTCGTACTTTTCTTCTTGTTTTTGTTTTCAAAAGCCAATTCCTCAAAGGCATTTTGTTAATCGAAACAAACCAGCCGGCCTGTTGGGCTCTAATAGTCCCAAAGAGGGCTGCCATGTAAGAACTCGAAAATCCATTCTATCCATGCAATCATTATTTTATTTAACTTAGTAGCCTCTATGTTAAGTGAAATCCCATGCCGTGGATCATGGTCATTTCAGAATGAGTACTTCTGTACAAAGTACGATATGCTCAACTCTACAACGATACCCGTGCGGTTAGGTTGTAGGTCTTACATAGCGTAATACAACAATTAAAACTAACCACGGAATAATTATGCCTTGACCATAAAGTACACATGTTGTCTTCGTAAAATAAATAAATAAAGTGTAGTCTGCATGTATCTATATGTCAATATTCGGGATTGGCCAATTGATTTCAATAGTTCATAGTTGATATGAACGTGTCTTATTCCATTTAATTCAATAAGACGACTAGCCAGTCTCTTAGTTCCAACTAGGAACGTATGTCAATTATAAATCAAGATAACAATCAATGTTAATTAATGCCAAATTCGGAAAATAAAATCCATCTCATGCAATTAGAAAATAAAAATCTCATACGGCTGAGGAATGTGGTTGAGAAATAAATAATCTATGCGGCTGAGAAATGAGATTGGGAAATAAATAATCCATGCGGCTGAGGAATGAGATTGGGAATAATTAATCCATGCGGCTGAGAAATGAGATTATCATGCGGCTGTGAAATGAGATTGGAAAATAAATAATCCATGCGGCTGAGGAATAAGATTGGGAAATAATTAATCCATGCGGCTGAGAAATGAGATTGGGAAATAATTAATCCATGCGGCTGAAAAATGAGATTCTCATGCGGCTGTGAAATGAGATTGGGAAATAAATAATCCATGCAGCTGAGGAATGATATTGGGAAATAATTAATCCATGCGGCTGAGAAATGAGATTCTCATGCGGCTGTAAAATGAGATTGGAAAATAAATAATCCATACGGCTGAGGAATGATATTGAAAAATAATTAATCCATGCGGCTGAAAAATGAGGTTGGAAAATAATTAATCTATGCGGCTGTGAAATGAGATTGGGAAATAAATAATCCATGCGGTTGAGGAATGAAATTGAGAAATAATTAATCCATGCGGCTGAAAAATGAGATTGGGAAATAATTAATCCATGCGGCTGTGAAATGAGATTGGAAAATAAATAATCCATGCGGCTGAAGAATGAGATTGGAAAATAATTAATCCATGCGGTTGAGAAATGAGATTCTCATGCGGTTGTGAAATGAGATTGGGAAATAAATAATCCATGCGGCTGAGGAATGAGATTGGGAAATAATTAATCCATGCGGCTGAGAAATGAGATTCTCATGCGGCTGTGAAAATAAGATTGGAAAATAAATAATCCATGCGGCTGAGGAATGAGATTGGAAAATAATTAATCCATGCGGCTGAGAAATGAGATTCTCATGCGGCTGTGAAATGAGAGACCCATCTTCTCGGAAAACCTGAGAAGGATGGTCATGAAACCCTTGGCTTCCAAGCTCCATAAAACCTTCACCGTAAGTCCAAATTTGGACTTCCATAGGTCAAAATAGGGTAGAACGAAATTCTCTACAACATGGAACCATCAAAACTTAGAAATAACAATGTTAAATAGATCAAAACCCAAGAAATCTGAAAATACTATAAACTTAGATCTAGAAGAATTTAGCCATAGAAATTGAAAATGCCAAGCACTAAAGTGTCTTAGAATATTAAGAGGAAGACAATGGAACAACAAAAATGGAGATCCATCAAGAAGCAAGTTGGCACTTGCCTATCTTTTCTAGGTTGGTGGGAGAGTTATGAGGAAGAAGAAGAGTAATGAAGAGAGAGAAAGGGGATGGGCTTTTAAATGAAGGAGTGGTGGTAGGTGGGGGTTTATTTCGGTTCATGATGGACCAACATAATTAAACCAATCTGAGCCGAACCCATAGCAAAGCTAAAGCAGAGTATAAAAGCAGAAAGTAAAGTGTAGGAATAAAATTGCAAGAAATTAATTAACATGAAATTTAAAGGAATTTAAATACAGAGCAATACATGATAAATACAAAATATTTACATTTAAACAGTACATGCATTCTAGAAATACGTATTCTGGGAATGGGAAGTGACACCCGCTCTCCAGTATTCTGGTTCTGGGGCGTGATACGGTTTAAGTGGTGGCCCATGCAGGTCTTTTAGATCAAGATATGTGAGGATTTACCGGATAGATGTCTCAATCAGCACTCGCCCTTGATCTCTACTCGTGCCTTCTGATCCTTCAGAATCCTTGACCTGATCACATATTTATATCCTCGATCTATCATGGTCCTTTCTTATTGTTCCCCATGTCGTTTCTTCTGCGGCATTGTTCCTGGTCCTACCGATCAGCAAGGCGGAGCACCTCCAGTGGACCAGCAGCAACCTGGAGACCAAGCCCAGCACTCTGGAGTGGCCTCCCGAGTCATGCATTTCGGGGACCCCGAGCCCCCAGTTCAGCCAGTCCATCCTGCAGAGCCTGACGATGGCACCTTGGTGGGTCTCATCAGGACATTGCTTGCATCTCAAGATCTTCGGGGCGATGCCCTGCACCAGGCAGTACAGGATGCCATGGGCCGTGTTGGTTATCAAGGGAACAGTACGGCTAGCAGTTTCAAGCGCCTCAACCCTCCCTTCTTCGACGGTAGTGAAGACGCTATTGCCGCTGATGCGTGGCTCCAGGACATTAAGATTATCTTGGATGCAGCCAAGACTCCAGAAGGAGAGAAGGTAGCTGTGGTACGCCTACAGTTATTAGACCTAGCCCGCACCTGGTGGGCGATGATAGCAGTTGGATTGGCAACGCCTGTCCCGTGGGCGGTGTTCAGTGATAAGTTTCAGATCAAGTACTTCGATGCTGTAGCTCGGCACGACCTACAGACGAAGTTCACCAATCTCAGACAGATGAGCAGGACGGTCGATGGATATGCGGCCGAGTTTTCAAGACTGAGTCGGTTTGCTCCCACTTTGGTGGCAACCGAGTTTGATCGAGCACATCGGTTCCAGCAGGGACTCCACCTAGAGATCATTCTAGCAGTGGAGCAGTTTGAGCATCATACCTTTGATGCTGTTTTGCGGGCAGCTAAGAGGCATGAGTATACCTCACAGAGAATTGTAGACAGAACTGGAGGACGGAAGCGGTCCCATGGTCAGATGATCCAGTCTTCAGCCCCAGCCCCGGCAGCTAGGGCCTTGACCATTGGAGCTCCGAGGAGGGCAGCATCAGTTACGTCGGTTCAGCATTCGACTCCGACGTATCCTCAACAGCAGAAGCGGAGGCAGTCTTCCACAATGGGCTGCACTTATTGTAGAAGCCAGGGCATGTAGTGTCAGAATATCGCCGAGCACAAGGATTGTGTTTGGCTTGTGGGGCACCGGATCACATGATAGGGTCCTGCCCACAGAGAGCCGGTTCATCCTCATCGGCCCAGACTAGTCCCTCGATGAGGGGACCAGCACCAGTGCAGCAGCAGCAGTATCAGCCTCCGAGGCCATTGCTGCCTCAGGCTCAGGCATTCCAGCAGCGGCGACCGCAACAGTATGCCCAGGTCCAAGCTCAGGTTCAGAACCGCCAGAGAGGTTTCCAGCAGAGGGGACCAGCACCCAGAGGGCACGGTCAAGCGATGGTTTTGACCGTAGAAGAGGAGTTGGCATCAGGTGAGGTGGTGGCAGGTACCATTCTCGTCAACTCTTTTCCTGTATCAGTATTATTTGATTCAGGTGCATCGCATTCATTTATGTCTGCACGATTCGCGACACGGATAGGACTGGAGCCCAAGTCATTATCAGTAAGGCTCAATATACTTACTGGTAACAGACTTGTAGGTGTAGATATGGTGTTTTTCTCGTGTCGAATCGTAGTTAGCGGTAGAGAGTTTCCCGTTAGATTGATAGAGTTTCCAATGGCCGATTATGATGTGGTCCTAGGAATGGATTGGTTGAGGGACCAGTATGCTAGAATAGATTGCCATGTCGGCAAGATTATTTTTAGTATTCCTGGTGAGCCAGAGTTTTCATTTTCTCGAGGCGGAGTAGAACCTTCTTCCCCAGCATTGCGGATGGCCGTAGCAGCAACAGTTCAATTTCCCAGAGTTGTAGAAGAGTTTCCTGACGTATTTCCCGAAGAGCTTCCAGGCATGCCCCCAGAGAGAGAGATAGAGTTCACTATCGACTTGATTCCAGGGACGGCACCAGTGTCAGAAAGAGTCTATAGGATGGCACCATCAGAGTTGGAGGTCCTGTACAAGACGATTGAAGAACTTAGAACCAAGGGATTCATTCGTGCTAGCGGATCACCTTAGGGAGCTCCAATGCTTCTTGTGAAGAAGAAGGATGGTACGTCAAAATTATGTGTTGATTATCGTACCTTGAACTCTGTAACAATTAAGAACAGATATCCTTTGCCAAGGATAGATGATTTATTTGATCAGCACAGAGGAGCGGCAGTATTTTCAAAGATTGACTTGCGATCGGGGTACCATCAGATCAGAGTCAGAGAGCAAGACATCCCGAAGACAGCATTCAGATCTAGATATGGACATTGGGAGTTCCTTGTTATGTCATTTGGAGCGACCAATGCGCCGGCCGTATTCATGGACCTCATGAATCGTATCTTCATGCCCTATTTGGACCAGTTCGTGATAGTGTTCATAGACGACATCTTAGTCTATAGCAAGAACGAGGCAGAGCATGAGCAGCATCTTCGTGTAGTTCTTCAGATTCTCAGGGAGCACCAGTTGTACGCGAAGTTCAGTAAGTGTGAGGTTTGGTTGGATCGTATCTCGTACTTGGGTCATATTATCACCAGAGGCGGAGTGGAAGTTGATCCCCAGAAGATAGTGGCTATAGAGACATGGCCAGTACCTAGCACCATCGCAGAAGTTCGGAGTTTCCTCGGATTGGCCGGCTATTATCGACGCTTTGTGTCAGACTTTGCTCAGATTTCAGCGACACTGACGCAGTTAACCCGTAAGGATGTACAGTTTGCTTGGACAGTAGAGTGTCAGAGTTCATTTGAGAAGTTAAAGCGAAGATTGATGACGGCTCCCATTCTCACTCTTCCCGACGGGACGGGAGGATTTTCAGTTTATTGCGACACATCCGGCAAGGGATTAGGATGTGTCTTGATGCAGCATGGTAAGGTAGTCGCTTATGCGTTACGTCAGCTTCGTGATCATGAGAGGAATTATCCAACCCATGACCTGGAGTTAGCAGCCGTAGTTTTTGCATTGAAACTTTGGAGACATTATTTGTACGGAGATCGGGTGGAGATTTTCACCGACCACAAGAGTCTGAAGTATGTGTTTACCCAGAAGGATCTTAATATGCGTCAGAGGAGATGGCTAGAGCTACTTGTGGATTATGACATCAACTTGCAGTATCATCCTGGAAAGGCCAACGTAGTGGCAGATGCATTGAGCAGGAGAGCTGGAGTTTATTTTTTAACAGCACAGCCAGAGTTGTTAGCAGATCTTCAGAAGATGGGTATTGAAGTTGTTCTTCCTTCCAGTGTGGCATTGATGGCCAGTATGCAAGTTCAGTCCCGTATAGTTGAGAGGATCAAGTTAGCTCAGTCCACGGACTCTAAGCTTCAGCGGCTTAGGGCAGAATGTGTGGCAGAACAGAGACCAGAGTTATGCATTCATGAAGATGATACACTCCGACATTGGAGGCGTCTTTGTGTACCCAGTGGTGATATCAGACAGGAGATCATAGCAGAAGCCCACAGTTCTCAGTATTCAATTCATCCCGGCGGTACGAAGATGTATCGTGATATTCGGCAACATTTTTGGTGGAATGGCATGAAGAGGGAGATAGCCCGATTTGTCTCTCGTTGTTTAGTTTGCCAACAAGTAAAGGCTGAACATCAGAGACCAGCTGGACTTCTTCAATCTTTATCGATCCCATAATGGAAATGGGAGCATATTACCATGGATTTTGTAACTGGATTACCTAGATCCCCAGCTGGGAGAGATGCCATCTGGGTTATAGTTGATCGTCTCACAAAGGTAGCTCATTTTCTTCCTTTCAGAATCGGCCAGTCGACGGATCAGCTTGCAGAGATGTACCTCAGGCAGATAGTCAGATTGCATTGAGTGCCAGTCAGTATTGTGTTTGACAGAGATTCGAGATTCATATCTCACTTTTGGCGAAGTCTTCAGGAAAGTTTGGGGACTCGTCTCAAGTTCAGTTCAGCCTACCATCCACAGACAGATGGTCAGTCAGAACGTACGATCCAGACTCTTGAAGACATGCTGCGGTCATGTACACTCGACTTCGGTAGTTCGTAGGAAGATCACCTGCATATCGTAGAGTTCTCGTACAATAATAGTTTCCAGGCTAGTATCCAAATGGCACCTTTCGAGGCCTTGTACGACAGGAAGTGCAGATCTCCTTTAGCTTGGAACGATATCGGTGAGAGGCAAATGCTTGGACCAGAGATGGTGACGCGGACTATTGAGGTGGTCAGACAAGTCAGAGATCATCTTCGAGTTGCCCAAGATCGCCAGCGTCATTGGGCCGATTCCCATCGGCGTCCTCTTGAATTTTCTGTCGGCGACCACGTATTCCTTAGGATCTCGCCTACCCGTGGCGTCATTCGATTCGGCGTATCGAGAAAGCTTAGTCCTAGGTATATAGGGTCGTTTGATATCCTTGAGCGAGTAGGTGATGTGTCATATCGTCTCGCTCTTCCACCGTCGTTACGTGAGGTGCATGATGTCTTCCATGTATCCCAATTACGACGGTATATTCCAAATCTGAGTCATATCCTTGATCATTCAGAATTGGTTGTTGGTACCAACCTTTCGTATGAGGAGAGACCCGTATCCATATTGGACCGGAGGGAGAAGATACTCAAGAACAAGACTATCAAGTTAGTCCGTGTTGCTTGGAGTCATCACTCTTTGGGTGAGTCAACGTGGGAGCGTGAGGATGATATCCGATCGCGATATCCCGACCTGTTTGGCTCGTAAGGTATAATATCTTTCTTATGCCTTATACTTAAGTTCCTTGCTTGCATGAATGATTGCTTGATTGACTGCTAGTCATATATTGTCTGCAATTGATATAGCTTGCTCGACATCTCTAGCCTCTTTAAATTTCGAGGACGAAATTCTTTTAAGGTGGGTAGAGTTGTCACCCCCGTTTTCCGTTCTACGTATTTTCAATATACGTATACGGAATCCTGACATGTATTTTATTTTTCTGCCTGGCTAGCTAATTTCAGTTTAATCATGATTAGGTTCATCATGGCATGTAATGGTTTAACTTGGTTTATTTTGGGTTGGCTTGGTTTATTCCTTGGTTCATCATGTTAAACCTACCACCATCCCCCTTTATAACCCACCTAACTTTTCTCTCTCCTCCACTTTCTCATTTACTCCTCCCTTCTCCATTAAACCCACCACCAACCAAGAACACCCCTTAGGCAAGTGCAACTTGTTTCCACAAGAGAACCCATTTTTATTGTTCCATTAGCTTCTCCTCATGTTTCTAAGACACATTAGAACTTGTCATTTTCCATTTTGAGGCGTTGATTTTTGTAGATCTAGAAATTGGTCATTTTCGGATTTTGGTGGTTTTGATCTATCAAACTTCTTTGTTTTCAAATTTTGATGGTTCCATGTTGTAGAGAATTTCATTCTACCCAATTTTGATCATTGGAAAGTTGGATTTGGACTTGTTTTGACTAAGTTATGGATTTTTGAAGCTTTGGGTTCAACCATGGAGTTCTTGCTGATTTGGAGAAGACAGTGAGCAGTGTGCGCGAGCTTTTTAGCTTGTGCCACTGAGCTGCGCACGCTCTTTAATGTAGCGCAGTCTGACTCGTGCGCAGTCTGACTCGTGCGCAGTCTGACTCATGCGCAGTCTGACTCAGGCGCAACCTGAGGCATGCGCAATCTAGCCTTGCGCAGTCTAGTGCCTAGCGCAGCATGACTTGGCCTGACTCTTCCTAGCGCAACTTGACCCGACCTTGTGCATTTTAATGATTGGCACCCCTAGTGCCTAGGCGCAACCTGATGTTCAGACGCAACTGGACTTGACCCTACTTGCCTTGGCGCAACCTGTTACCCTGGCGCAACTTGGCTAATGCCACTTGTTGGCCATAGTACCCCTTGCTCCTCCCCCTTGGGTGCATTATGTCCCCATATCCCCCTTTTTAGGATTTTTGTACCCATTTTATATCTTTACACCTTTTTGATATAAACTCGACATGAACCCGATGTGATCATGACATTATTTATGAATGTTAATCTGAACACGAATTAGTTATGGAATTGCATGATCAGTGACCCATTGTGGTGCACTTACATAAACACGAAATGGCATTATGACCTTACAGGTTAACTCTTGATAGTGACCCGCCGTGGTGCACTCTTGACAAGTAAATTGACATGATAATTCTTGATGATGGTCCGTTGTGACGCACCCTTGCCTTGATAAGTAATCTTGATAAGTAACATGACATGATGGTGACCCGTCGTGGTGCACCCTTGACAAGTAATCTTGACATGATAACCTTGATACGCTGTTACGACAGCTAACCTGACATGCTAAGTGAATTCTTGACACCGTGGGTGATTGTATTGAATATGCTTGTATAAGCAACCAGTCTTGTCTCGCATCATGTCTAGGACATGTATCCCTGGTTACCACGGTCAGGGATTCATACTGAATCTGACTAGGTTAATGACTAGATTGATCAAGTAGAGCATATAGAGAGGTATTCCGGCTACAAGCAATCCCGTTATCTGGGCACCTTCCTTGATGGACTTGTAGCCTACCGACGAGTAGGGCACATTTCCAGCTTACTGCTATGTGGGGCACTACATGAAACGATTACTATGCACACTGTCATGTGTTGCATCCAAGTCACCTAACAAGACATGATAACTCTAATCTTGAACCTTGCGTCTAGATAACCTGGATAGTCTGCAGGGCTTGTGGCCGTCGGCGTACCTCATTGCATCTTGCTAGTAACTAAGCTTGTGATAACCCTAGTTAGTTAAGTATCAAGCCGTACTCTTTGCTTGGCCGTGAATGATGGATGGAGTCCTATCTTGTCTAGTCTTGCCTAGATCCGGTGCATGGATATCTCCGGACATGCTTGTTTATGCTTTACTTATTCGATAATTGGTTCGAGACTAAGTTCTGTTCAAGTGAAGGGTTACAACCCCGGTCCTTGTTTGGTTTACGGGTTGTAACTTGGTTACCGGAATAGTCCTATAGTTATCTTATCGTTTATCATCCTGTTTTCTTTAACTCATGTCTTATGTTATTTCACCTATGACTTTATGTGCTGATATGCTGGTTTTAGTTCTTAAGTGAAGCCCCCTTTGTGGCACTTGCTATTTCTGGGGTTTGACCCAGCTGGTTTTGTATGGCCAGATTTCGGAGCAGCTACCGAGGATCTTCCAACTTTTATGCCAGATGGTGAACACTAGAAGGAATCCCGACAACGAGTGGGTTTTTATTTTGCTCTCCCACTCCATTGTACAAATATTCTTTTAAGGCGTTTGGCCGCCGAGCAAGTGTTAGCTCGTTGCAACTTTACTTACTGTTTGCCTACGGGCTGTAACATGATTGACAAATCCTAGGGTTGATCATGTATGACTTAAACTCTTGCTAGTCTTCGTATTTTGTATGACTAGCTTCATGATCATCTGAATATATAATGTATGGGATGCCTTCCTTGTATGTCTGATGATCTACCATCTTGTTATATCTACTTGTTGCTTGAGATTGAGACACTAGGCTTGTTATTGACCTTAAGAGACTGATGGCTTGTAGTAAACCCTCATGCATCTAGACAGCCGTGACCGTATTGCGAGGTGAGATTCACTTCAATGTACGTAGCTGGCTGTGTCTGTCCTCCGCTCTCCAGTATTCTGGTTCTGGGGTGTGACAATCTTTCAGGACTGCCTCAATTTCTGGCAGTCCTCAATAGGTCTAGGACTGCCAGAAATTGTGGCAGTCCTGTTGTAGAGCATGTCCCTTTCAGGACTGCCACAATTCCTGGCAATCCTCATTACTTCTAGGACTGCCCGCAATTGTGGCAGTCATGTTGTACATCGAGTCTATTTCAAGACTGCCATAATTCCTGGCAGTCCTCATTACTTTTAGGACTGTCAGCAATTGTGGCAGTCCTGTTGTACATCGAGTCTATTTCAAGACTGTCATAATTTTTGGCAGTCCTCAATACTTCTAGGACTGTCAGAAATTGTGGCAGTCCTGATATGAACCCAATTATTCTACAACTAGAATTTCTTTCATAGTTTTCTTCTACAACTAGGATTCCATGCATAATTCTTATATTAATAAAGAAAAATTGGTTAATATGATATATTTAAAAATTCTTCTATACAACAAAAATTCAGAATTTGGGTCTATGTCATTTCAAAATTCAAATTAAGAATACCCTAATATTCAGATTTTTGTAACTATTTTCATAGGACCAATATTTGAATTAATATGATATATTTAAACTCCTAATCCTTATGGATGGCAACGAGTACATGTCTTGTTTAACAATTGTCTACTTTTCTAGTATTCTAAGTATCAGAAATTTAATATGCAACATGTATAAAACCCAAACATGCTATTCTAACAAGCTTAACATGTCCAAAATTACTCTCTCTTTTGAATTAATGTGTCTATGCCATGTTCCAGTACATGAGTCGGTGTCAAGGAAAGAAATATTATGCAATATGAGTTCCAAGTTCTATAAAATATGTTAAGATGGGAAATCAATTCTAGAACAATATATGAAATTGAAAAGAGGAGATGAGAACTTGCCTTGGTCTTGAACACAACTAGAATTTCTTCCCTAATTCAAGTGAAACCTTGATCTCCTCCTATATTCCTCCCTATTCCATAAATTGGAGAATTTAGAATCTGACCTAGGGTTTTAATTTAGATAGATTGGGGAAAAGAAGAAATAATACCTAGGTTTATGAAAGAGGAGGAGAAGAAGAGGGTGGTGGTGGTGGCTGACGACGGCGGCGGCCGGTGGCGTGGGCGGCTGTGTCGGTGGCGGGCGGTGGCGGCGTCGGTGGCGGGCGGTGAGGGTGGCCTCGGCAGCAGCCGCAGCAACAGCAACAAAGAATAAGAAGAGGGGAAGAGAAAATTGAAGAATGGAGAGAGGGAAAGAGAGAGAGGTTTAGGTGTCATTTAATGGCCCCCTCTCTTCATGCCATGTGACAAATGGCATGAAAACTTGCCACTTGCATTAGAAATTGACACATATCTAGGTGAGGTGTCCACATGGTTTATGCAAATTTAAAATTTGCCTAAGGTTTCTATGCAAAATTAAACAATATATTTAAAATAAAATTATAACCATTTTGATTATGGTTATAATTAATTGTTAATTATAAAATAATAATAATTAATATTAGAGAATTATAAGCCATGACAGTTATTGACACTCCTATAATGTCATAATGTGTCAGCCCCTGTTTTTCAAATTTTATTTTAATTAGTGTTAATTAAATTTTTATGTCATTTATAGCCTTAAATAATTATTAAGAATTTTTAGGAATTTTTCTAGAATTTTTAAATGATTTTAAATGAGTTTTTAAATACAAAAATATCAATATGTAACTATTTTCCGGCTGCCCTGGCCGCCTCAACCCCACTATAAAACTCCCCTCTATCCCTCCGACTGAACCCTAACCCTAAATTCTCTTCGCCACCCCCCCACGACCACCTTTCTCCCCAGTTCTTCCCCGAAACCCTAGCCTAAACCCTAACTCCGGCGTAACCCCACCACCGCCTCGCCGCTCGTCCTCGCCGTTTGCTTCCACCACCGTTAGCTTCGCCGTGCCGAGCTGGACGCAGCGCCACCAGAGCGCCACCGTCCCGACGCCCCTAGCCGCCGCCTCCGCCTTCGAAAACTTCTTTGAGAAGTCGGACACGTACGTATCAGTCTGCTTTCGTGTCGTCTGTGTCTCGATTTCACGTGGGAGACTCGCCAGGACACGGGGATGCTCGTCCAGTAGTTGGACACATGAATCAGTGTTCGTGCGTGTCGTGCGTAGCACGGACACGTTGTTACCTGTGTCCTTAACTGTCAGGACACAGGACAGTTTTTTATATATTGTTTTTATTATTAATCTAACCTAAACTAAATAAAATGAACAAAACCCTAACTCTAACAAACCCAGCGGGCTGACCCCCTGGCCAGCCCAACCCGACCTAACATCCCCCCCCCCCCCCCGCTTTGTTGGCTCGGGTTCGAGCCCCTGCCACTGCTTTCTTTTTCTTTTATTTTTCTTTTTCTTTTCCTTTGTTTTGTTATTTATAAATATATATATATATATATATATATATATATATATATATATATATATATATATATATATATATATATATATATATATATTAGTATACATATATATGTATATACTGTTTTTGACAGTATTTTATATGTATGTATATATATTTTATACTTAGTAAATTTTTATATATTTATTTGTATTTATATAGATATATGAATATATGTATATATCTTCATATGTATATATATATATTTATACTATATATATATATATATATATATATATATATATATATATATATATATATATATATATATATATATATATACAATATTAGTGTATGTATATATATATATGTACTTTTATAATTAAGTGTTTTTCCTTACATATATATATATATATATATATATATATGTGTGCTTTTAAAACATATATATGTATATTTTCACTATGCATAATTTTACCATATTAAAATAATAATATTTATTTCTACCACTTTGTATTTTCTGTATATTTAAATTACTGCAACCATTTGGTGTCCAAGCCTAGCATGGGTATTTGGACCCAAATGTGTTTTCACATATTCAAGACCTGTACAAGTCATATTGGACTTGATTCATGGTCTTGGGTCCTGTATTTGAACTTTGGTTCGAATTATATACATGGACAAAATACGCAGATAATTAATTATTGTGTGCAATGCTGTTTTTGATTTTCTAAAAATACTTAAAGTACTGCTAAAATTATGGAAAAATAGTATTTAGATACTATATTAAGTTAGCTAATTTAGTATAATTTTTGTAGTATTTAATTTACTGTTTTGCCACTAGTTTGGCATATGAAACCAAAACTCATTTTCTGTATACTTAGGAAAACTGATTTTTATAAAATACTTGTACTGGTTAATAAATTCCAGAAAAAATATAATAAATTTCTATGATTAACAAGGATCACTTTGACACTTTACTTTAAGTAAAGCTAGGCTTTTTGTCTATCTCTAAAATCGTTAGGACACAATGGTCTTTTGATTTGTTTATTGATTAATTACGACTTGTAGCTTTTTGTGCTATTTTGAGTTTTAGCCGTATTGAACCCCACCCCCCACTAGTGTAAAGACCCTAGAAAGTTAGTTAAAGTAGGGTGTCACCCCATATTGGTCTCCTATGCCAAAGTCATCATTTTGGCTAGGTGCCCAGTCACAAGTCGTGTCGCACAAATTAGTGTCCTAGTGTTTTAGCTTAGTGTAAAAACTAAGTTGTCGTATTTACTTCTACAGTGACGAGTTACCGGACATCCAAAGCATTGTTATCGCAGCTTGTTTTGTTTTGCTTTGCTAGAGGCAAGTACTTTCTACGAACTTTACATATTGTCACATAAATGAACTGCAAATCCCACCATGTTAAATGCTGATCCTTGGGGTAGCAAGTTAGATCTCTACATGTTGTACTTTCAGTTACTACCATGCTTAGAACAGTCTTGATGTATCTCTCACATGATTAGAATATGGGTTATGGGGAAACTGTTAGTAGCGTACGTGATCATGCCCCCTTACTCGTACGTACGTACCGAGCAAGGTTGACATTTTATGTATACCTTGTCGTAGGCGCACCAGCTGTATTTGTACGTATGTACATCTATCGCTTGTTTCACTTGTACGTATATATATTTTATTTACATTGTGCCTCAGTACATTGTACATCTATTGACCGATCACGTACCTGCTACAGTTTTAAACATTACATATACATCTGTCTCTATGACATATGTGTCCTTGCCATGATAGACTGTGTGATGCCATGCTTTCCAGTTATTCCTCTCGTGTTCATTTCTATGTTTTATATGCTAGTTTGTTAGATTCAGTACTTGCTCCCGTCCTGACAGGATAACGTTGTAGGTGTCCTTACTGAGGAGGAGTTACTCTGCGACACATATTATGGGGTTACTACCGAGGACCCGACTCTGCTTTACGAGGATGTTCCTGCGGGGAACCTCGCCTAGTTGTCTTTTGTTTACTTAGACTTTTGAGAGTAGACATGTATTAGACTATATCTTTTGTAACTGGACATGTATCCAGTTTTACTTTACAGTTCACTTGTACTTGGACATTTCACTATATACGACGACTTTTGTGTTTGGTACATTTATGATTCTTCTTCACTTATAGAACTGTTAGCACATTTAGTCTTATCCTGTTGTCTTTAGAACAGCTTACTACGTTTTATCTCAACGTAGGCTGGACATGCCTCGGCCTGGCCCAACAATTTGGGTAGCGGGTCGTGACATATTTTTAGTGGTGGCCCACGCAGGTCCCGACTAAACTGTTTGGTTACGTTATTGTACCAAGCATGCCTGTAATTAGGAACTTAAGGTAATTAGACAACATTAGGAAAGACGCTTAGAACACTCAGAGGAATGCTAGGATTACAACATAGGAAATACATCACATGTTTGCTATTATAATTAGATTTTCTTGCATATGATTACTTACTTTAAATAAGTCCTTACAAGTCTTTTTATGTGTAATTTAGATGGTGCTTACTCGTTCATCCCAGTATGTTACCCTCGAGAATAGGGCCCTCCATATCCAGTCAGCTGACCAGTTGACTGATACACCTTCACCTACCACATTCCCCCACTCCACAGATCCACAGATCCAGATACCACCTTCCACATCACAGGCCCAGCAGGACCCGATACTTCCACCACCCCCTATCACTATACCCACCCAGGCTTCTGTCACACTCGACGGGAACCAGCTGCTCACACTGATCCAGGGGTTCCTAACAACCCATCAGGAGCAGACTACCCTACTCCGCCAGAGCATAGAACGTTCTGAGGGACGTCCCGTGGTCCCACCACATGTAGAGCCACGGCAGAGAGCGGGGACGGTCAAGGACTTCATGGGTCTGAATCCCAAGGAGTTCTCAGGGACTGAGGGCATAGTAGTAGCAGATGACTGGCTAGATTCAGTAGAGAGGAAGCTCCTCGGAATCAGGATGCCGGATGACCTTCAGGTCGAGGCAGCGGGATTTCTGCTGATAGACTTAGCAGGAGTCTGGTTCCGGAATGAGCCGTTGTTCGCGAGAGGTAGAGCCACTTGGGACCAGTTCAAGACCCAGTTCAAGAAGAAATTTTTCTCGACCACTGCTAGAGTAGCCATGGGGCTACGATTCCAGAACATCCAGCAGGGGAACCGTTCTGTTGACGAGTATGCGGCAGAGTTTAGTCGCCTGAGCCGTTTCGCTCCTAGTCTGGTTGCTGATCCAGAGGAGATGACCCGTAGGTTTTGCCATGGTCTAGTTCCAGACATTGGCATTCTTATAGTGGCGAACGGTACGATTGACTACTACCAGAGCCTAGAGTTAGTCCGGAGCATCGAGGAGCGTCTTCTGTCATGCAAGAGGCCGGCTTCTGTACATCATGAGGGACCGTCCAAGCGTCAGGCTTTCCAGCAGAGAGCACCGACGCCACCCCAGCAGACTTACCGTCCCCCTATATCACATCACCCGACCCCGCCAGTTCGAGCCCCGGGACCCCGACAGCAGCAGAAGGGAGCTATATGTTCTTTCTGCGGAAGACCAGGGCACGAGTACTCCATCTGCAGGAAGAGGCTGAAGCAGTGCTTAGTTTGTGGGTCTGCCATCCACATGATACAGGAATGCCCAGTAGCCAAGGGACCTAGAGGACCGCTTTCGACTCAGCAGCAGAGGTTTGGGCAGCATCTGCAGCAGCAGAAGGGACCTCAGGGGAAGGTTTATAGCCTAGCCCTTGAGCCGGAGCCGGAGCAGGTTTCAGAGCCCGATTACTTAGCTGACGTCATCACAGGTCATGTTTATTTGCATACTTTTCTAGCTCTATGTTTGTTTGATTCTGGTGCATTTCATAGCTTCCTATCATTAGAGTTTATGCAAGAACATCACTTAGTATCTACACCTACTGCGGAGATTAGTAGAGTAATGACGGGAGGAGGACCAGTGCCTATTAGAGCTAGCTATAGATGCTCTATTATGATAGCCGGGAGAGAGTTTGAGGGACGATTCTTTGTGATGCCACTCCCCGATTATGATATCATATTGGGGATGGACTGGCTTATTTATGCCCATGCATCTATAAATTGTCATGAGGGTAGTATTTTGTTCAGTCCCCCGGGCACAGTACCATTCAGTGTCAGGAGGACAGGGCCGGAGATCAGCCTAGAGCCGAACTGTTGTGCGACAGTCGGGGATGCAGCATCGCCACACCCTATCATTAGGGAGTTTATGGATGTATTCCCAGAGGATCTTCCAGAACTTCCGCCTGACAGAGATGTGGAGTTCACTATAGATCTAGTGCCGGGTGCATCACCAGTATCCTGGGCTTGCTATAGAGTGAATCCCAAGGAGGCCATAGAGATGAAAGAGCAGATTGATGACCTGTTGAAAAAGGGTTTCATTCGATCCAGTGCTTCTCCATGGGGAGCACCAGTGCTCTTTGTGCCTAAGAAGGATGGTACAGTCCGGTTGTGTATTGACTATCGGGCCTTGAATGCCATCACTATCAAGAACAAATATCCTCTGCCCAGGATAGATGATTTGTTCGACCAGTTGAGCGGGGCGAAGGTGTTTTTCAGGATAGATTTGAGATCCGGGTACCACCAGGTGAAGGTTAGGCCAGCAGACATCCAGAAGACGGCGTTCAACACGAAGTACGGGCAGTACGAGTTTCTGGTGATGCCATTTAGTCTCACAAATGTGCCAGCTGTCTTTATAAACTTGATGAATAAGACATTTCACCAGTATCTGGATAAATTTGTCGTGGTGTTTATCGACGACATCCTGATATACTCGAAGACGCCAGAGGAGCATGCAGAGCACTTGCGGATAGTTTTGGGGATTCTGAGGCAGGAGAGATTGTTTGCCAAATTGTCGAAGTGCGAGTTCTTTTTAAACCGAGTGGAGTTTCTCGGCCATGTAGTCACTGGAGATAGAATCTCGGTGGATCCCAGGAAGATTGCTGCAGTTGAGACGTGGAAGGCTCCGACGTCAGTTTCAGAGATCAGGAGCTTTCTGGGTTTAGCAGGCTATTATAGAAAGTTCGTCCAGGACTTTGCTAGGATAGCTGAACCCATGACGAAGTTGACACAGAATGACGCAGAGTACATTTGGTCAGAGGACTGCCAGACAGCATTTGAGGAGCTGAAGAGGAGGCTGACGACCGCTCCAGTTCTGACTTTACCTTCAGGTTCTGGAGGTTTCACCATATACAGCGATGCTTCTGGGAAGGGGCTAGGATGTGTTCTACAGCAGCATGGGAAAGTAATTGCTTATGCATCTAGGCAGTTGCGGACTCATGAGAGGAATTATCCTACCAATGACCTAGAGCTAGCTGCGGTGATCTTTGCACTCAAGTTATGGAAACATTACTTATACGGAGAGCGTATGGAAATCTTTACTGACCACAAAAGCTTGAAGTATGTGTTCACGCAGAAAGAGCTGAACATGAAGCAAAGACGATGGTTGGAGTTGATGAAGGACTTCGACATCGATTTACAATATCACCCCGGGAAGGCAAATGTGGTGGCAGATGCGCTGAGCAGGCATCCGATGGCATGGTATCTGATGATTAATCGGCATTTGCGGGAGGATCTGGAGAAGCTCGGTATCGAGCTAGTTCGGCCAGGACCAGTGATACAAATGATGGCGCTTGACATTCAGTCAGGTTTGATGGAGCAGATCCGGGAGGCACAGTCGACAGATGAGAGCCTTCGCAGACTTCGACCCCAGGCGTTAGCTGGATTACTGGATGACTTCACTATAGCAGATGATGGATCCTTGAGGCATGGCAGCCGATTGTGCGTGCCGAAGGGAGATCTAGTAGAGGCAGTCTTGCAGGAGGTACACTGATCGAGATATTCTATTTACCCTGGTGCTAACAAGATGTACCGTGACTTGCGGGAACATCTTTGGTGGCACGGGATGAAGAGGGATGTATCACGTTTTATCTCGAGATGCCTAGTTTGCCAGCAGGTCAAGGCGGAGCGCCAGAGGCCAGCTGGTTTGTTGCAGCCATTACCCATTCCCGAGTGGAAGTGGGAACATATTACGATGGACTTTGTTTCAGGGCTTCCTCGTTCCCAAGGAGGGAAGGATGCCATCTGGGTTATCGTAGACAGGCTGACGAAGTGTGTGCACTTCATACCCTTCAAGGTGGGGCTTTCCACCGAGAAGTTGGCAGAGCTATACATGCAGCAGATAGTTCGCCTACACGAAGTACCGGTGAGCATCATGTCAGACAGAGACAGCAGATTCACATCCCACTACTGGAGGAGCTTGCAGGAGGAGTTGGGCAGTAGGCTCAAGTTCAGTACGGCGTATCACCCGCAGACAGATGGACAGTCCGAGAGGACGATACAGACACTGGAGGATATGCTGAGGACCTGCGTGCTGGACTTCGGAGGATCATGGGAGAGCCATCTGTACTTGGTATTCATACAACAACAGCTACCAGGCCAGTATTGGTATGTCTCCTTTCGAGGCGCTATATGGACGACAATGTCGCACACCGCTCTTTTAGGATGATATCGGAGACAGAGTTATGCTTGGGCCAGAGATGATCACGGATGCAGCAGAGAAAGTCGGGATGATCAGAGACAGGCTCAGAGTAGCTCAGGATAGGCAGAAACACTGGGCTGATGCTAGTCGCAGGCCGATGGAGTTCGCAGACGGTGATATGGTGCTAGTGAAGATATCACCTACTCGAGGGACGATCCGGTTCGGACGAGGAGGAAAGCTGAGCCCCAGATACATCGAGCCGTTCGAGGTACTTGGCAGGATCGAAGAGGTAGCTTACAGGATTGTACTTCCACCCAACCTAGCAGGAGTTCACGATGTCTTTCACGTATCTCAGCTGAGGAGATATGTTCCAGACTCCAGTCATGTGCTAGATCATTCAGAGTTGGAGAACGGACCGAGCCTTACAGTTTCTGAGCAGCCAGTGGAGATATTAGACAGGAGAGAGAAGAGACTGAGGAACAAGGTTATACCCCTAGTACGAGTAGCTTGGAGCCGTCACTCCCCAGGTGAATCTACTTGGGAGAGGGAGTCGGACATGAGGGAGAGATACCCTTACTTGTTCGATCCAACCGCTGCGAGGGAACCACCCGTTCCCGCTTGATACCTTAGAGGTTAGTTTCGATCGCAGCCTTAGTCATTTTGTTGCATTGCTTGCTATGTTAGAATATTGTAGGGTCTTCAATCCTTGTGAATTTCGAGGACGAAATTTTTTAAGGAGGGAAGACTTGTCAGCCCCTGTTTTTCAAATTTCATTTTAATTAGTGTTAATTAAATTTTTATGTCATTTATAGCCTTAAATAATTATTAGTAATTTTTAGGAATTTTTCTAGAATTTTTAAATGATTTTAAATGAGTTTTTCAATACAAAAATATCAATATGTAATTTCCTAAATAGTTTTGATATCATTCTGCAATTTTTAGATTTGTTTTTATTTCAGTTTGTAATTAGTAAATTGTTTTTAATTAAGGAATGCAAATTTTATTTTGCATTTAAACCTGGAAGGGCCTTTGTGCAATTTCCTAATCTAGGAAGACCTAACTGCAAACTACCCAAACCCCCCCCCCACGAACACACCCTCTCTCTCTCTCTTCACCCACTCCCGTTGACCCCCGGCTGCCCCGACCGCCACGCCGCCCTGCCCCCGCCAAATCCGGCTGCCCCGACCGCCTCAACCCCCCTATAAAACTCCCCTCTATCCCCCCGACTGAACCCTAACCCTAAATTCTCTCCGCCGCCACCCCACGACCACCTTTCTCCCCAGTTCTTCCCCGAAACCCTAGCCTAAACCCTAACTCCGGCGTAACCCCACCACCGCCTCGCCGCTCGTCCTCGCCGTTTGCTTCCATCACCGTTAGCTTCGCCGCGTCGAGCTGGACGCAGCGCCACCAGAGCGCCACCGTCCCGATGCCCCTAGCCGCCGCCTCCGCCTTCAAAAACTTCTTTGAGAAGTCGGACACGTACGTATCAGTCTGCTTTCGTGTGGTCTGTGTCTCGATTTCACGTGGGAGACTCGCCAGGACACGGGGATGCTCGTCCAGTAGTTGGACACATGAATCAGTGTTCGTGCGTGTCGTGCGTAGCACGGACACGTTGTTACCTGTGTCCTTAACTGTCAGGACACAGGACAGTTTTTTATATTTTTTTTTTATTATTAATCTAACCTAAACTAAATAAAATGAACAAAACCCTAACTCTAACAAATCCAGCGGGCTGACCCCCTGGCCAGCCCAACCCGACCTAACATCCCCCCTCCGCTTTGTTGGCTCGGGTTCGAGCCCCTGCCACTGCTTTCTTTTTCTTTTCTTTTTCTTTTTCTTTTTCTTTTCCTTTGTTTTGTTATTTATAAATATTTTTTTTTATATATATATATATATTAGTATACATATATATGTATATACTGTTTTTGACAGTATTTTATATGTATGTATATATATTTTATACTTAGTAAATTTTTATATATTTATTTGTATTTATATAGATATATGAATATATGTATATATCTTCATATGTATATATATATATATTTATACTATATATATATATATATATATATATATATATATATATATATATATATATATATATATATATATATATATATATATATATACAATATTAGTGTATGTATATATATGTACTTTTATAATTAAGTATTTTTCCTTAATTATAAAAGTACATATATATATACATACACTAATATTGTATATATATATATATATATATATATATATATATATATATATATATATATATATATGTGCTTTTAAAACATATATATGTATATTTTCACTATGCATAATTTTACCATATTAAAATAATAATATTTATTTCTACCACTTTGTATTTTCTGTATATTTAAATTACTGCAACCATTTGGTGTCCAAGCCTAGCATGGGTATTTGGGCCCAAATGTGTTTTCACACATTCAAGACCTGTACAAGTCATATTGGACTTGATTCATGATCTTGGGTCCTGTATTTGAACTTTGGTTCGAATTATATACATGGACAAAATACGCAGATAATTAATTATTGTGTGCAATGCTGTTTTTGATTTTCTAAAAATACTTAAAGTACTGCTAAAATTATGGAAAAATAGTATTTAGATACTATGTTAAGTTAGCTAATTTAGTATAATTTTTGTAGTATTTAATTTACTGTTTTGCCACTAGTTTGGCATATGAAACCAAAACTCATTTTCTGTATACTTAGGAAAACTGATTTTTATAAAATACTTGTACTGGTTAATAAATTCCAGAAAAATATAATAAATTTCTATGATTAACAAGGATCACTTTGACACTTTACTTTAAGTAAAACTAGGCTTTTTGTCTATCTCTAAAATCGTTAGGACACAATGGTCTTTTGATTTGTTTATTGATTAATTACGACTTGTAGCTTTTTGTGCTATTTTGAGTTTTAGCCGTATTGAACCCCACCCCCCACTAGTGTAAAGATCCTAGAAAGTTAGTTAAAGTAGGGTGTCACCCCACATTGGTCTCCTATGCCAAAGTCATCATTTTGGCTAGGTGCCCAGTCACAAGTCGTGTCGCACAAATTAGTGTCCTAGTGTTTTAGCTTAGTGTAAAAACTAAGTTGTCGTATTTACTTCTACAGTGACGAGTTACCGGACATCCATAGCATTGTTATCGCAGCTTATTTTGTTTTGCTTTGCTAGAGGCAAGTACTTTCTACGAACTTTACATATTGTCACATAAATGAACTGCAAACCCCACCATGTTAAATGCTGATCCTTGGGGTAGCAAGTTAGATCTCTACATGTTGTACTTTCAGTTACTACCATGCTTAGAACAATCTTGATGTATCTCTCACATGATTAGAATATGGGTTATGGAGAAACTGTTAGTAGCGTACGTGATCATGCACCCTTACTCGTACGTACGTACCGAGCAAGGTTGACATTTTATGTATACCTTGTCGTAGGCACACCAGCTGTATTTGTATGTATGTACATCTATCGCTTGTTTCACTTGTACGTATGTACATTTTATTTATATTGTGCCTCAGTACATTGTACATCTATTGACCGATCACGTACCTGCTACAGTTTTAAACATTACATATACATCTGTCTCTATGACATATGTGTCCTTGCCATGATAGACTGTGTGATGCCATTCTTTCCAGTTATTCCTCTCGTGTTCATTTCCATGTTTCATATGCTAGTTTGTTAGATTCAGTACTTGCTCCTGTCCTGACAGGATAACGTTGTAGGTGTCCTTACTGAGGAGGAGTTACTCTGCGACACATATTATGGGATTACTACCGAGGACCCGGCTCTGCTTTACGAGGATGTTCCTGCGGAAAACCTCGCCTAGTTGTCTTTTGTTTACTTAGACTTTTGAGAGTAGACATGTATTAGACTATATCTTTTGTAACTGGACATGTATCCAGTTTTACTTTACAGTTCACTTGTACTTGGACATTTCACTATATACGACGACTTTTGTGTTTGGTGCATTTATGATTCTTCTTTACTTATAGAACTGTTAGCACATTTAGTCTTATCCTGTTGTCTTTAGAACAGCTTACTACGTTTTATCTCAACGTAGGCTAGGCATGCCTCGACCTGGCCCAACAATTTGGGTAGCGGGTCGTGACATAATGTACTCATCTTCCAATTGTATTCATTCAAATCACATATCTGTCATTGCATTAAATCTAACATCAATTAGTGAATCGGACTTCAAAGGGCCAATTCATTAATGTCGGATTTAATGTAGGGCATAATTGGAATTTCAATGAATAATTATAAGAGGAGTGCATGATGACGTTTTAAGGCCTCGTTTGGTTCGCGGAAAGGAAATCAATTCCCATGTATTTTCCATGGGAATGGGAAAGTAGAATTCCTATCAAATTTCATTTCCTTTGTTTGGTTGGTGTAGGAAAGGAAAGAAAAAATATATCATTGTTCCAACAATATCCAATGTCAACATAATTATAATGAAGAGTTAATTGGTAAAGTAGGTAATAAATCAAGGCTACTTTTGTAATAATGTTTGGTAATTAATGTTGGAAAAGGAGGAGGGAAAATGAATCCCATGGGTCATGAGAGGAACCATTTTCCCTCTTATTTTCCTCCTTGTCAGGAAAGTGTTTTCCAAATTTGTGGCTACCAAACAAAGGAAAGGAACGAGTTTCCTTTTCGGATTCCTTGAATTCGTGAACCAAACGAGGCTTAAGAGTATCAATAACAGCACCCTAAATAAAATTTATTAGTATATTTATATAGTTTAATATACATAAATATACTATATATAATATTATGGGTCTTACATGAAATTGTCTGATGTTGTATATTATTGCTATTTGTTACATATAAGGATAATATATGATGTGTACTTATAACTTGTACATGTTACTGATATCTATTATTCTGTTACATATAATAGACATGTCATATATACATGTAACTTGTGATATTTATTTGGCTTTGTGATTGTTGCATCTAAATTGTGACGTACCATTGGTATCTAACTCGTGATTTTTATACTTCATGTGCAGCTTTCGTAACGAACTTATGATAATGGTATGTGACGTGTGACATTTTCATATAATCTTTTACAATATTACATAACTTAATATTAGCATAAGTAACTTGTGATATTTGATACTTTACTTGTGATATTGATACATAACATGTTACTTGACGTTGTAACATATTGTAACTAAGTTATACATTACACGTAAGGCGAGGCCAAGAAAATCGACTAAAGTTAATGAAAGTATATCATATCTATTTGACTATATAATCTATCTATTATCTATTTCTATTATACTTATAATGCCAAAAGTTGGCTTCATCGTGGAAGTTATATTTTAAAAAAAATACCCTTAGATACATTTACTAATTAATTTTTTTAATTAAATAGAGATATATGGATAATCAAAAAGATCCAACAAAGTTAAGTTTTGATGCAATAAAATATGTATTAAAAGTAGGCACGCATGCATATAGTATAGGAGGCAAAATAGAAAAATTAAAAAGTTAATAAGCACAAGAATCCAAGAGACAATGCAGGCAACTGAAATTATAATTTGATTCTTTTTCAAACAGTATGGAATATGTGCAACGCACGTGCATATATACTAGCAAAGATAAGGTGGAAGATAATTTCAAAATTATGGAAAAAAATCACGACAAAAATAGAATTTCAGAGCATGAACGATGTTAAAGACGAAGTTCAACGCGTAAATCAACGGAAAAATAACTAATTAGTCCACCCAAGGGGGGTCCACATCGCAGTTGTTGCTAGTGGGCTATTTGGATAGAACTAACTCTTTGAAAGTGTAAAAGTGGTACTTACAATACATGGAGTTGCAGTGCACTTGCAGCAAGTGTCACTTTTCAAAGTGTGTTTGTTGGATATAGTACTTTTTTGTCTCCTGCAAGTGGAAGAAAAATGAGTTTGGTTGTTTGGATGGTACTTGAAAGTGGGAAAAAAATGAGTTTCATAGTTTTGATGGTTGTTGAAAGTGGACGTTGATGTTATAATTAATGAATGTAAAAATAAAAAAATAAAAAAGAGAAATTTTGAATTGCACCACATTTGTTTTATCCTAATTCAAGGTGCAACATACCCAATTACTATAATATATAAAACCCTCAACTTTCAACGAAAACTATCGACTAACAGTCAACTCATTTTACCTCCCATTTACGTGGGGTGCATTCCCAAATAAGTGGGATGCATATTGAATTATGGTAAAATAAGTGGGATGCAAAAAAAAACTCTTTTTTATATTTATGTAGGTTAAAGGAGTTGACTGTTAGTCATAGACGTGTTCCGTTAAAAGTGAGAGATTTCATGCGTTATGATAATTCGGTGGAATGCACCTTAAATTATGGTAAAATAAGTTTGTAGCAACTAAAAATTTATCAATAAAAAAAAACTAAATTTCTCATAAATAAACAAAAATATATTCAAGAGAAAATTCGCAAGGTTAGACCAAAAATCATCCCATAGGCAAGTGTACTCGGCCAAAATTAAAATCTTCTTATTGCAAGCGCGGGAAGAAGAAGAAGGAGAGGGAAAGAGCGCCCAAAAAATTTCGCAAGCGCGAGAAGAAGAAGAAGGAAAGAGAGAGACATCGAGGAAGAAGAATGGCGCCTCTCGTCCCCAGCTCGCAGCCATGGGTGGAGAAATAGTATTTTTCCTTCTCCCTCCCTCTCAACCCTAACCCTAATACCCTAACTCTAAACCCTAGCTTATAAACCCTAACCCTAGCTTCTAAACCCTAACCCTAGCTCTCTTTGTCGCAGCCGACCGAGGCAGGTGAAGGACGTGGCCCACCAGGAGGAGGTCGTCCGGGTGCTCACCAACACTCTCGAGACCGCCAATGTGACAACACAATATCTTTCTATAACCAGCACTACTTTGTGGTCTTCTTGATTTGTTGTTACTTAATTTGTTTCGATAATTCCTTCGCAGTGTCCTCACATGCTGTTCTACGGGCCTCCCGGCACCGGAAAGACCACCACCGCCCTCGCTATCGCCCACCAGCTCTTCGGGTAACGGAACAAAAACCGTAATTTTTATAGAAAAAAAGCTGCTCTTATTTGATAACCTAAATCCGAGATAAGATATAAAAAAGAAAGGATGGATGCATTTTTTTCCGAGACAAACTTTTGTCCTAAATTAGCCACTTGCAAAAGTTGTGACCTTCAGGGTCTGCTTGGATTGAGGGTTAAGAGGGTTAAGTGAGGGAGAGTTAAGTAAGGGGGAAATTAAAACATGCTTGGTTTGATGGTGGGGGTTTAGGAGGGAGGGTTATAGAGGGTTTATTTTACCCTCTTTTGTCCATTTTTTTAACCTCCAAAATCGGAAGGTTAACGAGGGAGATTGGGAGATTTTGTTTAAAAGTCATAAATACCTCTTATTTGTTCTATAAAATATTATGATTTTTCTCTCAATTTTTTCTTGTTTTCAACAAGTTGCTTTGTATCTTCCTAATTTGTGAAGATATTTTGAAAAGTTCTAATTAAAATTTCAGTCAAATTTAATTTTATGACATATGAAATAAGGTTATTTTGGTAACTATCATATTTTATTAGTTCTCCTCTCACTCAAAACCTCCAATTCAAGCAAGAGCTATTAAACACCCCCACTTAACTCTCCCTTCAATCCAAACAAGGTTGTATGTATTGACTCTACTCCCCCTCACTTAACTCTCCCTCATTTAACCCCACTTAACTCTGCTTTTTTTTTTTCCCCCTCAATCCAAGCAGACCCTCAGTTGGGAATGAAGGTTAATGGAGGGTAGTTAATTGCAAACACTCAAAAGTTCATGGCATCCATTTACCATTAAAAGTAGTACGGTTAACCGCCTTCAAAACATGAAGGTTGACGGTATCCCTCTCCGGAGGATGTTGATAAATTCCAAAATTCATTTTGTGAAAAGTAAATTCACATCATGAAAAAAAATGCAACTTCATGTCAGAATAAATTTAGCTAGCATTTTTTAGAACATTATCTTACAAATAAAAGATTTTGCTAAAACAAATTTAATGGGGATGGATCTTGGAGGTTTTTTGAGTAAAATCTTTTTTTTTTTTTTTGAAAAATATTATTTAAAAATGCCAGTTTTGAAAATGTTATTATGGTAGTTCTGAAAGTCAGAGTGTTGAAAATGCGATTTCAACTACAAAAACCGCTTTCTGAAAACATGATTTAATGTCAAAAGAAAACTAACTATTGTTTTTTTAAGAGACGACTTATCTAACAAAAGCGTGTTTACCAATAGAAGTTCTAGATAAAACAAAATATGGGAATTGGCCATATTTTTTAGTAATGTTTAGAAAATTATGTTTACGAAAGAAAGTGAAGTTACATTTGAAAAGGACTTATCTAATGAAATAATGTTAAAAATTGAAGTTTTTGGGAAACAATTTGAATGGGGGACCTAGGCAGATTTGTGAGTAAAGTATTTTTTTAAATTTTTAAATTTTTTGTTCTTTATAATATTATTATTGAAAATAAGTACCAGATAACGGTACGTTCCAAGGCTAGCGTTTTTTAAAACGTGATTTTAGTCATAAATTTCACAATGTGAATATGCAGACTGCATGTCATAAACAGTTGAGTCAAGTTTTATAAACACACATTAGATAATGAAATCACATTTCTTAAACTCAGTTTCTTTACTTAAATTCTTAAATCATGTTTGAAAGATGCAAGTGCAGTTACTACCTAATTTTAGAATATTTTTTAAAAGTGTCATTTTAAAGAATAATTTAAGACCCTCAAATTCCTCAAAAATATTGTGCACTTTGTTATTTTGCTCACTTGTTTGGGAATTCTGATATGGCTTTTGCTTTTTTCTTGCATCTCGTTATATGATTTGGTAGTTCACATAAATTAAATGGTAGATGCGTTTGTCTAGTCTATGCTTCTAGAGGGTTCAAGGCAAATAATCCTTGAAGCATAATATGTTTGGTTTCCCATATTTGCTGTGTGAAAGTCTAGAACCAAGGTTAGATTTTTTTTCCCCCTCAATGTGAAGATATAGTCATGCAGATCATGATATATAGTGTGTTATTACAATTCATAGGCCTTAGACTGTCATTGGAGGGGTTATTACATTATCCAAGCTTTCTCCCATCCACCCCTATGTGCCGGTGCAAAATTCCTAGCAAGTTAGCTATGAGCAAGAGAGAGAGAGAGCCTTGCAGTAGAACCTAAAAGACCAGTTGACAAGTAGGTAAGCCGACCTGTTTAGTTCCTAGACTAGATAATTGTCTATTGAAGAGGTAGGAGATGTTGTGCAAACTCTGTCTAGAATTAGATAGTCGATGAAGTACTTTCCACTATTACACGCTTTTACTGGTTTCCTTACAATGTTTTTTTACAAAAGGATTATCATGGCAAAGACTCGGAATGTAGATAATTTTCTGTTCCAGCATAATTTGTGTCATCAGACAACTTATCTATGTAACATGTGATTTGCTTTTGCTGATAGCTTGTCTTAAGGTCCAGGATGTGATATTTCATTTTTTACTCAACAGTCTGATCGTTGCTATTTCACATGTAACCCTCATGATATGGATCCTTGGCTCCCCAGCATGTTGGGCTGGGATCTATATCATTCATTTCATTAGTCTTACCGTTCACCATTACTTTTCCTTTTTCTTCTGGGATCATTATAATTTTCTAATCTTCTAGCAGACCAATTCAGTAAACTATCGTAGCTATATTTTATTGATAAATATGCTATCTCAAAGGTTTTTCAGCATTGTAAATTCTCCAAGTCAACACATCAAGCACTCAGCATATTAACTTTGAAAACATAATTGCTTTTTCTAAAGTTATGTTTATTGGTTATATCATGCCTTACAGAGTATGTCAACACACAATTTGTGATCATGTGCAATTGAAGGTGCTCAATGCCTTATATATCCTGTTGATGGTATAAGAAACTCTTATGTAAATATAGAAAACAACTATTATTACCCATTGTATTTCATAAATCTGTACTGGGAATCATGGATGTATTCACATCAACGAAGAGAGACTTGAACCCTTTGACAGGACACCGCTGCCCCTTTATGAATCCTGTCAGGATTGGTTGGTTGAAGCTCCCCTCCTTCTTAAGTTCCTCACTCCTCACAAAGTTTAGGTTGCTGAGAGACTAAGTGCTAGGATTTTTTGACTTGAACCATACTTTGGAGGAAGGTAATATTTCAGACATAGAATAAACTCTATTTTGTGACATCATCCTGACGAAGGCTCCATATCTCATGTTAGGAAGACCATGGCTATTTGATAGAGAAGTTACTCATGATGGCTTCAACAATACATATGATTCATGTTGGATGATCAAAAGGTTTACTAGAAAATTGGTGAAAGAGACATCAATCATTCTTAACTACTTCAAGAAGAAGCTAACAATACAAGGAGGATGCTAGCTTTGTCAAGTAAGGATGTTCAAGATGTTAGTATCTAATTTCAAGATGACTTACCTAAGGGATTCTGCTACGCTGAAACACTCAACTCGCTAGCAAGTAGCAATGGAAGCTTTGAAGTTCTTATGGAGTTGAGAGGAATGTCTGAACTAGATTTGCAGAATTTGGTCCCTACTTGTACGAGCTCTATATGCAGAGAATTTGCTGAGTTTGTCAAGTCACCAAGGTGGGGATGGAGGTGAGGAGGAAATCGAGTGACTACTAGTCCGAAAGGTCTGGACCAATCCTAAGAACAAAAATATTAGGATAATTAAGGGTCTTTCCCAATGATTCCTAATTTGAGTAGGTTTATTTAATTGAGTTTGGTTACATAATCCTAGTAGGTCTAATTTTAGTTATGTTATTAGGTTCGACTATTGTTAGTGGATGTAAATAAGCCCTAAATATCTTGTATTTTCTTCTTGCTATTGATGGATAAAGAATACAGATCTTCTCTTGCTTGAGAGATTTAAGTTTGTTGTAAGAAGATGTAACTTATCGGGTGATATTTCAATTCTTGATTGGTGAGAAGTCGATCAAACAATTGAACCCGTCAGAGTTCCCACAATTTGAATTGCGACAATTGGTAGATACACATAATCATTGGGTCCAATTTAACAGTGACAATTTCTCCCCTTCCCCTTTTTTGTTTCTTTTCGATCTTATTGCAAAGAAGTACTTTCAACTTTTCCATATATTTATGTCGATAAGATGTACATTTTTAAGGTTTGCTTCTCTATGATCCAGACTCGCCTCCACTTTAAGGCAAAGTACCCATGTCGAGTCGACATGAGGTACGGGTACGGAATCCAGATCGGATCCTCTATGGTGACAATCAGATCCAACATGGTGACAATCGGGAGCTTTATGCTTACCTTTTTTTTTAATAATTTGATGTTGCTGTACAAATTAGAAGAAGAAGATAAGTATACTTTATGTTTGGAAAAGCATAGAAGTTGAAGGGACTCTTACTCATCTTTATAATAATTGTAAAAGTGGTCAAAATGGTTGCATGCATGTATTCATTCATTTCATTAAAATCCGGTTGTGTTTGTCCATGTTCATTCAATGAATCAATATGTCAAGTTAGCATACACAAAGCTACAATGAATGTTTCATTTAATATGTGGCTTCTCTTCATATAGCAAATATATTTATTTTAATGCCCGTATCCCTGTATTCGTACCCAAATTCTGGTTCATTTTTAGCCAAGTTCGCATGTCCTTCAATTATGAGTTTGAAGGGCCCGACTCTTGGATATGTACTCCTACCCGACACTTGTACCTGAGTCAAGGTAACAAAGGTTCGCTTCACTATTGCAAACCTTTTTTTATCAGTTTACCCCTTGATGGTATTAACGAACATGTGCAAATATATTTATACACCACTTTTCCTCCTTACACTTAACTTCCCATTTCCATCCCTGACTCCATCACCATCTTTGTGGCCCTTCTACATTGTCCACCTCCTCATCCACTTCCGCCTCCTTTTTGCCCTTCTCTACCACCTTATCCTCGTCCACCATCTCCTCCCGCTTCTCCACTACTTTCCACCTATGTTATTATTCTCTACCACCTCCATCCTTTTTTTATTCATCAATAACCTCCTTTCTATGAAGATGATTAGACTAATTTTTGGAAATAAAACTTGCACTTCAGTTTAAAACAACTTCAGGTTGGATAACGTGTTTTGAGGGATGTCGACAGTTACAGAGGATGTCGGGATGGAGGCGACCTATGGGTACACTAGAGAGGAGTGAAGCTGGTGAGTGGAGTGGGTTGGTTGCTGTGATGGAAAAGGTGAAGGGAAAATATGTTTGGAGGTTGGAATGATGGTGATGGAGGTGGAGATGAATGAAGATAGTAGCGGAGGAGGTGAGAATGGAGGATGATGTAATCATTTAGTGGAGGTGGAGATGGTGAGATGAAGGTAAGAGAGATGGAGGCGAAGATAGAGTAGGGCTATGTTACCCGGACTCTCCACTTTAAGGAGAGGTATCCGTGTTGACCCGATAGGACATCGGTATGGGTATGGGATCTGTATCCGATCCTCCATGGTTACAATCAGATTCTTCATGGTGACAATTGGGAGACTGGTAGTGAAGTAGATAGTTTATTTTAATGTGGTAGTGAAGTAGATAGTTTATTTCAATATGATAGACTGGTAGTAAAGTAGTAGGGGAGATGAAGGGACGGTACCTTATGGACTTATTCAACTAGTCCAGTAAAGTTTACTAGTAGTTTATAATTATAAGTTTTCTTTTTATGAAACGTTAGTCATATTCCCGTACCCGTATCCAAAATTTGGATGTTTTTTAGCCGAGTTCGTGTGTCCTTCAATTATGAGTTTGTAGGGTCCGACACTTGGATATGTACCCGTATCCGACACCCGTACCCGAGTACAGGTAACATAGGAGTAGGGTGGTGGTGGAAGAGTAGGGGATGAGGATAAAGTAATGAGGTGGTGGAGGTGGAAGAAGGATAGTTGGGTTTTTTTTTTTATTATTAGGAATAAAATGTTCTAAATCGCTAACGTGCAAAGCACATGACTGTTAAGTCTGTGTTAAGTGTCATTGTTGACTGATGGAGGGTTGCAAAGTGCATATCTTTAAAATTGTAGCGAAGTGAAAGTAAAAAATATATGTGGTATTGATGTGAATACAAGGAAAAGTTAAAAGTTGAAGGTATCTTTATGCAAATAAACCTTTTTTTTATAATCAGATAAATGTGTTTTAACTTTGTTTTGAACCCTTATAACCCATCTTTCTCAATTAACTAGGATGAAGGGTTCAAATTCAAAACTATAACGGAAGAACCCAAAAGATTTTCCTAGAAAAAGGGGGGGGGGGGTCGTCCTTGTATTTACTATTTACTCAAATCTTTCTTTTAGCACTCCAGCTCACTTTTATAATTTTAGGCTTTTATTATCTGGCTTATAAAATCTTGTTATAATCTTGTTATAAAAATCTTTCTTTTAGCAGATCCCAGTAGGATGTGGCTGCTAGTATGTAGTATGCTGGTTACTGGTTTAAGCATTAACGTTCAAGTTGCCTTTCCCCTTCTCATTTCTATTTTTAGCAGTTGGTGGTGCTAAAGACCTCTAGGATGCATTAAAGTTGCAAATGTGAAATTGTGTTATAATATAGTGCATTGTAATGCTCTTACAAGGTATGATTGTTGTCCATTTTGCAGACCTGAATTGTACAGGTCACGAGTTCTAGAACTTAATGCAAGTGATGATCGAGGGATTAATGTTGTACGAACTAAAATCAAGAATTTTGCTGGTGTTCAAGTTTCTATTTCTGCTGCTCGCCAGGGGTATTTTCCTTGTTCACTAAAATGGAATGAACCACTTTGCTTTTATTTCATTTTTGTTACTTATATATATTTTTCTCGGTAGATATCCTTGTCCACCATTCAAAATCATAATCTTAGATGAGGCTGATTCAATGACTGAAGATGCCCAGGTAGTAGCACCCTTTTTTTTTTCCCTTTTGTTATCATTTACTTTTTTTTATCCCCTTCTCATGTACTGTAATGGCTGCTATCTTATTATATCTAGTGTGTTGCACTAATTGGTGTTGTTGGTGGAGGAATGAATGTATATGGAGGTTGTAAAGGTGGAAGTTTGGTAGGTGGAGGAGGGCTGTGGAGTGTAGGAAATTGGATGGAAGAAGGAAAAGATTATCCCCTAAATTGGGATGTCCTGCAATGACACTTCATATTGCATGCATTCCCCTTTGTGCATGTATGTGCGTATGTACTATACACTGTATATTGTTTCTTACATGCATCTGTTGTACAGAATGCATTGAGGCGTACAATGGAGACCCATTCTAAAGTTACAAGGTTTTTTTTCATTTGCAACTATATTAGCAGGTATGTCATTATATACTTCTAGTTGATCTATACTTGTTACCGGTTTTTTTTATCAATAATGTTCAAACTAAGCAACCTAATAGATGTTTTTTTTTAAATTGTAAAGGATTATAGAGCCACTTGCTTCTAGATGTGCAAAGTTCAGGTTCAAATCCCTTTCTGAGGAAGTCATGAGCAGTCGCATTTTGCACATATGTAAAGAAGAAGACCTCAATCTGGACCAAGAGGTGCTGATATTTGTTTTGAATGTTTAATTAAAAGAACTTAACATATCATCAGTGTTATTATCTTCTGACTGCAACATCAGTGTCACCTTAAGCTTATTGACCGTCTGTTTATATGCACCTTTTCTAGGCCCTTTCTACTTTAAGCTCCATATCTCAAGGAGATCTTCGCCGTGCCATAACATACTTGCAGGTGTGATTCATTCCTAATATATTAATTTTAAATGTGCTGTGCTATATAATTGCTTTTAATTTGTGAATTTTACATTTTTATGCCGTCTCTGAGAACATTTTAAATTTATTGAGAGCCTTATACAACTGTCATTAGCTTTCTTGCATCTTTTCAGAGTGCCGCTCGGTTGTTTGGCTCATCCATTTCAGCCAAGGACCTGATTAGTGTTTCTGGGGTAACTACTGACCTTTGAGCTTAAACCATTTCTTAAGGATAATGACCTCATGATATTTGTATTTTAATAAATTATAGGGAAAGTACCCACTATATGCATTCTTCATATTTAATGTGTGGATGAGAATCCTCGTGTATGGTATTGTGGTTATAGTAATTAGTACTGTGGAAGATGTGATGTCTAAATCTCATTATGTGAATTCAGTATACTATTGACCCATAAGAAACAGCCCCAAATGAATTCGGTTAATAGCTTATACATTTTACTGGATGTGTCCATGAACTACGAGTTGCTGTTCCTATTTGTTGTCTTACAAGAAATGCTATGCAAGGGCCAGATTATTTGGCCTTTTCTACTCTTGGACACTTTTACACATCAGTAGCAATTTCTTATAAAAGTTGAAGATTCCTCAATTGTTATTGTTATTGGCCACTGACTGAATCCTGATAAATACATGCTGCTGGCTTTTAGTTTTGGTAGCATAACTTTGTGGATTGGCATGAAGAGCTTATTACTTTTTATGTTTTCTGATTTTCTTTGGGCCATTTTTCTACTTTAACCAGTAACTGATTGAGAGCTTGGGACATCCTCCTGTGACCCCCCTCTGGTTTGGAGGAAAATAGAGGAGAGGCCTCCTACACCATTTTCAAGTTACTCAGAAACAGATGTGGATGAAGGTTCGTCAAGGATTAGCCTGTTCTGAGCACAAGGTTTAAGTATAAACAGACTGAGAGGGTTCTAAGGTTCTGCCCCCGACAAAATGTCCAATGGGATGAAAAACTATGGGCTCTAATCAAGCATCAGTTTGTTGCATTTCAATCATGCAGATCTCTAGTGTCTTTATCACCTTTTCCTTTTCTCTCCCCTCCCAAAATTTATGACAACAAGAAAGGCTTTATCCCTAAATCTTAAGTGTTGGCTGCCTGAGTCCTCATCTCCCATTCAGCACTGTTAAGGGTCGCCTCATATGGATGCCCAAATATACATATTCTATAAAGATTTATTTCATAAATATATGTCCAAGTTTTATGCTGGCTGTCAACTACCTAACACACTCCTCCTTTTCCGAGCTTGGGACTGGCATTAAAAATATAAGACATTAAACCCAACAATGGCATAGTTTGCAAAATCCTCATGTTCTTTTTTTGATTTTCCAGTGTGTTTTCATGGTTACAGATGAAACTTTAGTTTCTAACTTGTCAAATCTCTCGAGTATTAGCATGCTTAAGCCTTTGCGCCATGGAACTTGGATTTTTTTTATATTTTTTACTTTGAATCAGTTGGTCTCGTGCAAGCTAATTTGTCAGCTAAGAATGATCGACTTATAGTTCTCGGTGGCTATGCACAATAAGTGTTTTGTGGGAATTTTTTTCCTTCTGGTTTGGCAAATATTGAATTAGTGAATCAATGACTCCTCTTTTTTTACTTTAATTTATCAGGTGATTCCTCAGGATGTTGTTCAGGCACTCTTTGCAGCTTGTAAAACAGGTGAATTCGATCTGGCAAATAAGGAAGTCAACAATGTAATTGCGGAGGGATATCCAGTTTCACAGATGCTTAGTCAGGTCTAACGATTATTTCTACTAAGTTAATTTTCTTCATTTTAACCTGTTTAGTTTTTCGTTAGCTGGTGGCACCATTGTAATTCAAGTTTCCCCTTGCAGTTATTTGATATAGTTATTAACTCGGATGACATATCAGATGAAAAGAAGGCAAGAATCTGCAAGCGGTTGGGTGAAACAGATAAGGTTTGTCATCCACAATATACTACCCATTTGGTCATAGAAACTGGGCGAAGTTGGGTTTGATCTGCACACTCAAAATAGTGGAGATCTCTTCTCTTGCAGGGAAATTCATAATCATCTATGTTTGGTGGAAAGGCTTAATATAAGATTTTTGAAAATGCCCTATACTAGGAAGAGTTGGAATTGCCTTGCCTTTTTATATGTTGGTTGAACCTTAACTAACTATTAACAATGATGAAGCACGTACTTTTTAACTGAACATTCATATGATAGTTGAATCCTATTTTTGGCAGCCATATTTTCATTTACACATTATTTGATTTTCAACTAGTTCCTAACCTTATTGTTAAAGGCCCTGCCACTGCACCGAAAAGAGTGTTTAGGGTTAAACATTTATACTTTATAATTTCTAAAACACCCCGCAGGTCAAAGTGCCCATTTTATGGATGGGATCTGGGTTCACACAACATTTTAATTTCTTATAAGATTGAGATTTGAACCCGGGTTGCATGTTAAAATGCCTACCAATGCACCAAAACTCCAAAATTGTGACGAGTGTTATATATTTATATTATTCACACACTTATAAAAGTTCACACATTGCTTTTGCATTCAGGAGGAGAGCATGCAATTACACTTTTTTTATTCCCTTTCATATTGTGATGGATAGAAAATTAAGGGAACACTTGTAACTTTTTCTTTTATTTTCCCCGTGTCTATTGAGCTTTCCTAATGATGGTTGTTTTGGGGTTTCAGTGTCTGATCGATGGTGCTGATGAGTATCTGCAGCTAATGGATGTCGCAAGTCATACGATGCGTGCCCTTTGTAACATGCCACAGGAGTTGCAATTTTGATTGGTTAACAATCAGTGTTGCAGGATCTAGTCACAATAAACCTATTGGAAGTTGGGATTGAGATGAATATTGCAGCTTTTGTTGTATTGCAGTTGTGAAAATGTGTAATTTTGCGGCAACTAAACATTCTCAAAGTTCGATGTGATCTTACAGTATCTGTGCTCTTGATTTTCTAACCATTTTCTTTGCAGTGACCATGTTAATCCCCTTTCTGAATTTCATTTTGGGAGTAGGAAGGTGCTATTCTTGAATCTCTAGTACGGGAACTGATTTTGTTTTTCAATAAATTCTAAAGGGACACCAAAATTTGACTATATTTTGCTGACCGCGTGACGGGACAACCTAAGTGTTAACATTAGTGCGGTGGTTCCACACATGAATAATACGTAGACTACTACATTATGTGGGCTGTAAAATATGGTTAGATTTTAGTGTCCTAGCATTTATTTTTTACAAGATAGTGTGTTGTCTTGGAAATAAATGTTGTATTGTGTTTTCCTATGCACGTATGTATAGATTACTCAGTATAGGAGTGATACTGAAGTCTGTTCTTTTGTGGGTCGTGAGTGATGTACCTAATGGAATGTTTTGGCTTTGGTTTCCACCTGGTGATTCTCGAGTGCTAATGACAAAAGTGCTCCCTTTCTTTTTATGGAGAAGCTAAGATCAAGTGTACCTCTAACTATATTTTGCTCCTTGACAAGGCTTGGAGTAAACTAGGCATAGGGGACCTAGACCAACCTGAGTCATAATTAAATGAGATATTGATGATATCATTTTTTTTGGCTGAGATCCCTATGGTTTTATCAATAAGATTGCCACTACATGGCTAATTCTTTTTAATTCTGGCGTGTTTGGTACGGCGAAGTGCAATGAGGTAAAATATTTTGAAGTGCGATGAAGTGAAAAATACATCTTTGGGGTGCTTTAAAGAAGTGGAAAATTTTAAAGTTTGATGTTTGGATAGTTATTATGATTTGAAAATTGTGAACAGTAGAGAAGGAAGTGAAAAATTCAACCAAACGTGCAAATTGTGTATGAAGGTTTCCTTCCTCTGCGCTTTACTTCGGAAGAAAAAAAAAAATCAATTTGTGGTAGACAAGGTTTATTCATGTTACTTTATAGTAAGTAAATTTGGTCTGATCCTCCAATCAACCACATAAAGTGGCTCCAAATTCGGAGTTGGATCACTTCGTGTCTCCCAAATTCGCTAACCAAACAACCAAATAATTATTGGCTCTGAGATTCATCATATGAACGGATTGGTGTGATTACACTATTAAAATGCCTATATTGGTGACATTATTAGAATGTTGCGACAAATTTTGACTTGGACTACTCGGTGATGGATGCACATTGCTTGGCCAATTTGGCTTTAGGTAAAGTTGAGAGGCTTCCTTCATGGACTCAATAAATCTATCCCCAATGGCTGCACTTTGAAAGGTTGATATACATTGATGGATTTTTTTTGACCTCTAATGCTTGTTCTGGTACTTTTAGGCCTCGTTTGATTCACGGATTCAAGGAATCCGGAAAGAAAACTTGTTCCGGTACTTTTATAGTCTATGCCCGCCATCAACATGTGAGTGAAACTTAGTTTGGAAATGTTAAATGACAAAACTACCCCTAGACACTTTCACTAATTTTGAGGTAGAAATTTATCTTAGGATTATGCACATGCAAGTTACGCTAGTAAATTCAAGTACGTTGCAATAAAACTAATTTTTTATAATATTATTAAAAAGATTTAAATATTTAAATATATTTGAATCAAAATTTGTTATATATATTCATATTTTATTAAGATTTGTTAAAAATTTAGTTATATTTTAATTATTAATTTGTTATGGATATATATGAATCGAAGAGAGATTGGTTATGCGGAAAAGAGAGAAAGTTTAAAATTCACGTATTTTCTTTTTTATAATATGAGTATGCGGAAAATTGAGCCGTCCAAGCCGCATTTTGTATGTAGTCCACATCCATTTTATTTTTATATGTAGAAAACCGCATTTTAACCTTCTAGTCATTCTTACCATGTTCATTCTCTCCCCTCTCTTTTAGCTCGTACCTCTTTGCGTCTTTATGCCTATCATCAACATGGGGTTATTAAGTGATGTAGTCGGATAATTTCTATACATTTCTCTTATTAACAAATATATACAGGGGAGGAAAGATTAGTGTCTGTTATTTGGACAAGGGCAGCTACTAGTGGTTAGCCACAAATCATGGTTTACAAAACTCTTCTTGAATGTCCACTTTAATCATTGTCTCATTCAATAATTCTCTAAGGGTCTGCTTGGATTGAGTGTTAAGAGAGTTAAGTGAGAAAAATTTAAGTGAGGGAAAAATAAAACCATGCTTGGTTTGAGAGTGAAAATTTAGGAGGGAGAGTTATAGAGGGTTAAGGGTCTGCTTGGATTGAGGGTTAAGAGAGTTAAGTGAGAGGAAGTTAATTAAGTGAGGGGGAAATAAAATCATGCTTGGTTTGAGGGTGGGGGTTTAGGAGGGAGAGTTATAGAGGGTTAAGTGAGGGTTTATTTCACCCTCTTTTGTCCATTTTTTTAACCCCCCAAATCGGAGGATTAACGAGGGTGATTGAGGAATTTTGTTCAAAAAGTCATAAATATCCTTTATTTGTTTTATAAAATATCATAATTTTTTTTCCTTCATTTTTTTTCTCAAAATGTTAATCCGTAGATTCCTAATTTGTGAAGATATTTGAACAAGTTCTAATTAAAATTTCAATCAAATTTAATTTTATGACATATGTAATAAGGTTATTTTCGTAACTATCATATTTTTATTAATCCCCCTCTCATTTAAAACCTCCAATCCAAGCAAGAGTTATTAAATACCCCCCACTTAACTCTCCCTCCAATCCAAACAAGGTTATATGTATTGACTCTACTCCCATTCGCTTAACTCCCCCTCATTTAACCCTGTCATAACCTTTATATATATATATATATATATATATATATATATATATATATATATATATATATATATATATATTAAATTTAAATTTCAAGCCTTTTAAAATTTGCCTTTTAAAATTATATTAAAAAAATATATAAAAATTAAATTTCAAGCCTTTTAAAATTTGCCTATATTAATTTTTTATAAATCAAATTTTTCACTTGGCCCCTCATGCAAATTCAAATTTTACATTTTTGCATAATGAGCTTAGGTGGCATTCATGCATGAAGAGGTGCCATGTGACATCCTCTTCTCATGACAAAGCCTCAAGGGCAAATTGGTAATTCCTATATTTATTCTACTTTTATATATATCATGGGAGAGAGTGAGAGAAACTCATCTTCTCCCCTTCACTTGTCCAGGTAATTTCCCTCTCTCATCCTTCTTTCTCTTCTTCTTCTTCTTCTTCTCCTTCTCCAACCTCTCTTCCTAACCGACCCTCCCCCCCCCCGATGCTTATGCGGCTGCTTATGCGGCCGCCGCTGCTGCTGTCGCGCCGTCGCCGTCGCCGCCGTCGGCCGGCCGGCCCCCCTCCAATCTCCATTCTCTCCTTCCTCCTCTTCCTCTACATTCCCTTCTTCTTCATTTCTTTTTCCAAATCCATTTCAAATTAGTTTTCTAGGTTATTTTGTTAACGTAAATTCAATTTTTCATACCCTAGGTTTTTGATTTGGGTTTTGGGAAATTCTTCTATAGGGAGAATATACACAGGCCAAGGCAAGCTCTCTCTCTCTCTCTCTCTCTCCCTTCCTTTTTATTCTGAAATTTTCCATCAAGAAAATGCATGTTAAATTATTTATCTAAATTTTTAGGATAGAGTTACGTATATTTATAAATTGTTTGTTGACCTTGAATGTAGTAGTATAGAGTTTCATTCCTATCTCATATATATACTTTACCGACACCTTAGTTCTTCATGACACAATAAGTTATTACAACTTTGTGGTTTTTCCTTATGAATGGAAATTAAAAAGGAAGAAAGTCTAGAAATTTTAGTACTTTAAGCCTTGATTTTATTAAATGGTTTTACGCTTGTCACGTAGATAATGAGTTTACATATTTATAAAGAGGGCTTGTATGAATTCTTGTTAACATCATGAAATACATGTTTGTAAAAGTTAAATTCTATGCAAGGTTCATATGTATATGCATGTATACTAATTTCAAGAAGTAATTGGCCTAACATAGTTGCTTTGCATGAAAGTACATTTAAATATCTTCAAACAAGGTTTTTATGAATTTTTTTATTAATTATTCATATTGTTTAATTCTGTCCAGAATTATAAATTATACATATTTAACATAATTATTGTGACCACTTAGTTAAATGGATATTTATAGATACCGGTACATTATGGTAACCTCACCTATAAGTTTTCAAGTCAAAATAACCAATTTGTGTCTCCTAAAAGATAGTTTTATGTATGGATTAACTTTGGACATGTTAGAATTGATTTTGGATAACTTATTCATTTTGTGATTATGCTTAGAAACCTTCTTTTGCTCATGCAAGAAGTTAAGATACGGTACAAAGTTGCATGAGTCAATTTACTATGTGATAGGAGTAATTGTCAACTATTATTAGCATAATGTTCAAATCTGTTCGAATTTTTATTTATGCTTAAAAGGTCCTTTTTGTCATGAAAACATGGTTAAGATTGATAATTTTGAATACCGGTTTACTAGGATAGCTGCGTGTTAACTTTTCAAGTTTTAAATTGCTTTTCATATATCCTTAATAAGCTAAATGTGGTGCATAGTAAATAATAAGTTTCTTAGCATCGTTTTATTACTAATAACCCATATCGTCTTTGACTTGAATCAGTGTGTAGATAAAGTATGTGCAAAACCAAGAATAATTGCACGCTTGCTAAGGTAAGAAAGCTTTTATTTTTGCATAGCTTTATTTAAATGCGTGGTCCGGTGTTGAGTTGTGTAAGCACACTTCCCGATTTTTTTATTTGATTATGATTTACTTTTATGGTCATTGGGAGTCATGCCAAAGCTTGTAGGTGGGCTATGACCATATTAAGGTCATATGACCTCTAGATAGCTTATATATGTATTATTTAGCTATTTTATATTTTTCTACAATTTTTGGATATTTTTAGGTATTTAATATTTAAGGTTTTATTATTTTTGAGGACTTTCAGGATTTACTGTAAGGTCATACGGGGGTATTTCTGGACCAAATATTTTTATTTGGGCTCTAAATGACTAAAAATATTTTCTAGAATATTTTAGAATTTTTCTGGATTTTTTTAGAATTTTTGAATTTTTTTATATAATTAAAACCTATAGAAATTATATTTTATAGGCTTTAGGAATTTACTGTAAGGTCACACGATGATATTTTGTGTTAAAATATTTTATTTAGATTCTAGACACTTAGAAATATTTTCTACAATTTTTTAGAATTTTTCTGCAATTTATTTTGATTTATTTGGACTTAAAATAATTTTTAAATAATTTTCTAAATTAAATAAATAATTACCCAGTCATCCACCCAGGGGGGCCCACCTGTCGGCGCCCGCTACAGTAACCTCCTCTCTCTCTCCTATATATATGCATGTATATTCACAAACCCTAATTAATTATAGCCTCCTCCTTTGTGGTTTGATCTTCGTGATTTCTCAACTTCCCGAGACGATTGCCGTCAACCCCGACGTGATTTTAGCGTGCCGTTTTTTTATTGGATTCGTCTCGAGGTAAAATTTCTGAATACGTAATTTATTTTCGTATAGTTTGTTCCTAAATTTCTGGATAATTCGTAGAGTATTAGTTGCCCGAAACTTGACACGGTTTCGGTGTTTTCGAGCTTCCGGGAGGACCGAAAATCGAAATCACGAACTGTTTGAAGTTTCGGAAAGCTAACACAGAGCTCTACGACATATATTTTCCCAGAAATTATTTCATTCATCTAGTATTTTATTTATTCTGTTGAACTCAGAATTGATCGGTTGATCACCGTTTTGGTCACGATTAGCCATAACGGCGGTATCTTTTGACCAAAGCGTGATTTTGCGGCACGGTTGATTCCAGGACACTCGTGGCGCTGAAATCTACAAAGTTTTACTTTTCAAATCTAGATTTCACGACGTTTGACTAGATAGTCAATGGCACGCCTCGATTTACGTGCCAAAGTTTCCAAAATTAGAAATATGACTTTTTATGGCCAAACGTGCATGTTTAGATTATATTCAGATTATTATTAGGTTAAATTATATTTTTTAAGTAATTTAATCTAGAATTAACTATTATTAGATTAGTTAACCCAACTAGCCACTATTTCATGAATTTAGAACTAGAACATTAGAATTGACTTGTGATTTTCGTGCACGGTTCGTAGTGCGATATGTGTTATAGGTTGACAGCTTCTAGATCGGCATTCTCCTCATCCTCTACTTGTGACTATGATTTGTGCAAGGATTCAGGCAAGTACAGTATTGCATTTATGTTTTAGTTCATTATAACGTTTTCTCTATCGTTTCCTTGTTTGATATCCCGTTGAGACATTGCTTGATATTTCGTTGAGACACGATTGTGACACCGTAGTTATTGTATCCTTCTTAGTGTATCATTGACCGTTATTGATTGTTAGAGAGTCAGAAGGGAAATACTCGGTAAGTACGTGAACAAACCCAAATATTTTGATTGTAGATAGGTACGTCATACATCCCACGTATGAGTTAGCCGTACCCTATTATTGTGGATAGCTATCATATGATGTGCCGAATTAGCCAGCCGTTCATGTATTAAAAGGTATTTTACACACACATAGTTGTTCCTATTTTCCTTTATCTAGTTCTAGTTCATATCTTGTTAGTTTATATCTTGTTAGTACATACCTTGCTAGTTACATTCTGCTAGTTCATATCTTGCTAGTGCTAGTTCATATCCTGTTAGTTCATCTCTTTGCTAGTTCTTTATATACTCTTTGCCATCATGGTTTCTCGTTGTTCTAACTTATTTTGGACTAACAACATTAATTGCAATATGGTTGTACTCTGCTCCTTTTCTGACTGGATCGTTGTTATAGGTGAGGATGACGTGTCTACTTTTGCACTATGGACCATACGAGGGAGAGATAGAGACTGGAAGGCCAAACCATAGAAGACTAGTTAGTTGTGTGGTAGTTTTTCAATAAATGTAAAAGCTTACATTCTTCTTCAAATGTAAAACTTCTATATTTTGTAAAGTTGATCTAGTTGTTGTGAATGAGTAGTTAGTATTTATGAGCATTTTGTTTATTGCGGGCTAGATAGCGTACTACCGCCGATACCGCGGCGTAGGCTGGACTTGGACACGCACTCGTATCCCGAAAAGCGGGTGCAGGTCGTGACAAGTTATTCTACCGAAGGGGTCGACGTGCCCATTATATATATCTTGTCTGTGTTTACTGTATCGGATTCATTTTCGGATCAGTAAATACAAAGGAGACTCTGCCAAAATTTTTGAAAATTTTCAGAGATAGTCTTTTTCCGTGAATTCGGACTCCTTAGAAACTCATGACTTAAGTTCTAGGTCTTGGAACCATCCATCCCCGATCTTTAATATCGTAAGATTCTCGAAAATTTTGTCCAAATAGATATTTTGGAATCCTTCTTGGTTTCAATACTTACCTGGACCTTATTAGTTTCGGAAAGGACGAAACTATTACTTGAATGCAACTTGACTTTTAGGACTCCCGTTTGAGGGATAGTTTCTATGGAAATTGAATGTCTAGAATAGGTTGCATTGGGATGGGAGAGAAATCATTGGATCACACCCGACTGACTTCTTTGCAATATGAATTTTGATTTTTCCTACTGATCAGTCCCTGAATTGGTGTTCGTACGGCCGCACGAATATCCGGGGTGAGGCTTAGCTCACTTTCTTGATCGCAATTGGATATTCAGGCCCTGAGTTTCAGCTCAACTATCCATTTGCATATTACCCTGAGTTTTAGCTCAGAATACTTGTTAATTCATTAGACATCCAGGCCCTGAGTTCAGCTCAGCTATCTAATGAATAGGTTCGATATTCTTGGAAAAGTTCAAGTCATACGAACTTCTTTTATAACTCATGATTCGATGACTCGACCCAGATGATTCGAAAACTAACCCATGATGCTATCTTGTTTGTAATCACATCAATATCTGATAGTACAGACGGTTGGATAATCTAAGCACCATCCGTTTTGTACGAACCTGATCCCGGGCAAATGGGATTATTGTTGAGATGCTAGGCGTGTGTGTGTGATCCAGAAAGGTTTCTCTAAATTGTATTTAGGTCTAGAAAGATCTTGTTTATGTCCTTTGTGACATTATCTTGAGAGCTATTTACTTCTTGACTGATATCACAAGTTATGAGTTTAATTTCTGAAGCTTACACTACTTTGAATTCATTTATCTTATTATTCCACATTCATAACTCTCTCCTTTGACCGAGGGCTTGCTCGTCGTATTGACGACCTAGTTTTGTTCACTAGGGATTGAAGAAGAGCAGAATGAAGGTCAGGCGTACACCGAAGATGAACTCTATGAATGACATGAATCTGAAGAATAGTAGTCTTCATTTTGGTTATATTTATGGTTATGTAAATTAAGTTTCTTGAAGGATCTATGAACAGATATGTATATAATATGCTTTTGGGAAACTTGATCAAGAATGTAACATTTTGGATGAATGAATGTTATGTAAATTGTGGATAAATTATGTGATTATTCCTTATAACTATGCCCATCCAGGACCTTACAGGCGACAATCGCGGGGTACAATACAGTATTCATTGTACAGTTGCGTAGCCTGGGGAGAAGTATCACGTGCTCTGAGTTACCTTGGGAACCGGGGCGTGACGAACCCTACTTAACTCTGCTTAGTTTTTCCCCCTCAATCCAAGCAGACCCTAAGTGAGGGTTTATTTCACCTTTTGTCCATTTTTTAACCTCCCAAATCGGAGGGTTAACGAGGGGGGTTGAGATGTTTTGTTTAAAAAGTCATAAATATTCCTTATTTGTTCTATAAAATATCATAATTTTTTTCTTCCTTTTTTCTTGTTTTCAACATGTTGCTCCGTATCAAAATTTTAATTTTATGACATATTTAATAAAGTTATTTTGGTAACTATCATATTTTTATTAATCCTCCTCTCACTCAAAAATCTCCAATCCAATCAAGAGTTATTGAACACCCACACTTAACTCTCCCTCAAATCCAAACAAGATTCTATATATTAACTCTACTCCCCCCCATTTAACTCACCCTCATTTAACCCCACTTAACTCTGCTCATTTTTTCTCCCTTAAATCCAAACCGACCCTAAAAAAAATATCTTTGATAAAAAAAATAATAATAGTGGAATAAGAAGGGTACAACTTATTCTTCATGAATATAATTTTTCAAGAATCCAAGTATATGTGACTTACATTGTCTCATTAAATGTTGTGTAGAGGCATTTTCAAAATGTCAACATTTGTTTCTTCTGAATGCTTGCATATGTAGGATGCTCCCTGTTATTGTCTTGACTCGAAAACCCAGATAAATTTCATAACTAAAATTGGCAATCTAATTCCCGTATTTAATCCTTAGTTTATTTATCAAAGCAAATAATAATTTTGATTTGATTAAAATAAAAAAAAATTATACTATCACCAAATAAAATGCCTAGGGCTTAATATAATATTAGTGTTAGATATTATGATAAGGATATAATAACCATTGGCAAAGTTAGGATAGCCACACAATTAAATAGTTATTCTAAACATAAACCACACACTTAATAGTTGCTACATTATCGTCTACTAAATCCATCTTCAATGAGAATTTCTAAAATTGAGTTTCTATCTTACTTGTTATTGTACTTTAAATAAATTTATATCCTTGTTGGTAGAGTTTCTAAGTAGAAATTTTACATACAAAAATATGCTCTCCAATGGTTTTCCATTTATACACTAGGTGAAAATGATCAATTAAATGTCGTGAGGCCCAATACTAATTGTTACGAGAGATGGAGAATTTCTACGATGAGTTCTACATGTAGAAATCTTCATATAAATTCTCCATTCTACATCAATGCCAAATATGATGGGAATTGGAATAAAAACTATGGTTAGAAGAATTAAAAAAAAGGATTTCTACTACATGAATAGAGGAGATAGAAATCTCCATTGGAGATGGCCTATATGTATAATAGATAAGTAGAACAAATTAAAACTTACCATAAATCACAATCCACCCACAATAAACAATAATAATATTTTAAAATTTTGTATGTATAAATTATACTCCAAATACGAAGGATAAAGTATAGCAAAATATTTTTTTTATGATAACAAAATATATTCATTGATACTAATGATAACGATAAAGGATTATGATAATACATAAAATTAAAATCTAATATAATACATAAATTAAAACCTAATCAAGTTTATCTCCAAACCCTAGGGTTTGCTCTCTCGCATACTTCCTCTCCAAACCCTAGGGTTTGGCCGCCGACCTCCATCTAGTTCCCGACTCCATCACTTTTCCATCTGACCTTCGTCCACCCCACCCTCCTTCTTCCCCTCCGGCATCCCTCCCCTCCCCTTCCATCCCACATCATCTGATCTCCTCCTTCACGCCATCTCTGGTGTCCCTCATGACGTCCTATAAAGAAGTTGTTGAAAAAATGGCTAACTTGTTCTCTCTCCAAGGACCATCTGACGCGATCTCGCTCTCGGCTAGAGACATCTCGGTAGCGGATCACTGGAGGTCCTCTATAGCCATTAAACCTTTTTTTTTCCCGGCGTTTCTCTTCTGCAGCTCTCACTTCCATTCTTCCCAAGCTGTGGAGGATGAGAGACTCTATCCAAGTCTCAGACCTAGACCTGGAAGTGGGATCATTCCTAGTTAGGCTAGACTCGCCAGCGTCAGTTGACCGGGTGATCCTAGAAGCACCATGGAGTATCAATGACGATATTCTTGCAGTAAAGCGTTGTGATCCGGGGAAATTACCGGAGGAATATAAATTCTATTACGCGGATCTCTGGATTCAACTACACAGAATCCCGCCGAAGTTTCTCAACTGTAAGGCAGTGGGTCGAATAGCCGAAGCCATTGGAGCGCCTAGACAGTGCTCCCTCTCTGATGAAGCTAGGTGGAAAACATATGCCCGGATCAAAATCCTCGTTGATATCTCAAAACCTCTGAAGAAAAAGATCTCCACAATTATAGATGGCACATCCCTAGGGGAAGTAACTGTCAAATATGAACGATTACCGCGATTATGTACATTCTGTGCAAGGGTCGGTCATTCATTTTCTTACTGCAAAGAAAGAGAACTCTTCATATCTCTGATAGGCGAAGAATGGTCTGATGATGAGAAAACAAGAATGACAGATCTTCTGAAGCCGAGGATCAATGAAGACGACTATAGGGCGGACCTGCCTAGACTGATAGGCCGTCGTCAGATGGGCACGCCAGTGGAACCTACTGATATCCCTCATCGGAGTGTCTCTGAGAGTGGAGGCAGAAGTGAGTTGCTCAATGAAAAGACTACGGTATCAATCCCCACAGAGCCGTATGAAGATTCTTCCAATGACCTTCGCAAACTCTAGATGACTAAGTACAAACCCCCGCATCGAAGGGTAACTCAAGCTGGCGCTAATCCAATCATGAGATCAGAACAGCAGTCGAGGAAGCAACATATTGTCAACAGCCAGGAATCTAATCTTGCGTCCCCTCCCATCATAGATTAATCTCGGTATGGGGCTTCGGAAAAAATGAAGGGAGCTTTGAATACTGTGGATGGGGTCCATGATGTATGTTTGTCAACAGAGCTTATGGATCACGATCTGAATGTTGAAGAGCAGTCATATCCGCATGATAATGACCAACTATTACTTGATACTGCCATCGACCACCCCTATCACATCTCCATCTCCCCTTCCACTACATTCGAAACTTCAAATATCCAGATCAGCAAGATTAACCTTGGTATGTCATTCCTTCTAAACTCCCATCTCCCGCCCGTCTTCACTGATTCTCGCATTCCTCTGCATATATCTGATGACAACAACCATTCTCCCCCTCGTGATCCGATATAGTGTCCCCATCATAGAACTTTCTCCATCTCCTCCGCAACTCCCAAACACTGTCCCCCAAACCCGCAAACTGAACTGGAAAAGACGTGCCCGGACGGCTCAAATCCACCCCATAGACCTCTCCATCGTTTCCGAAAGGACGAGAAAACGTGCTGACTCTTCATTACTCAACCCAAGAGCCTCCAAGAGATAGGCTTTAGAAATTTCTCTCAACCAACCATCTCCAATGGTCGAGGCGGCTGTCCAGAGACAGCCGCAGGATCAATGAATATCCTCTTTTGGAACTGCCGGGTACGAGGAATGCCCCGACAGTCCAAACCCTTCGCTCATTCCTCTCCGCCACACACCCTTCCATATTCTTCATCTCTGAAACCTATTCTTCTCCCCGCCACACCTCTCTAACCCTTCCGCATCTAGGTTATCCCAACACTTTTTCAGTACCCCCAATTGGCCGAGCAGGGGGATTATGGCTGGGGTGGACGGGCTCCATCCAGGCCTCCGTCACATTCTCATCCACTAATCTCATACTGCTATCCATTGTTAATAAAGACAACTCCCCGGCATGGAATTTACTATGTGTATATGGCTGCCCGAAAAGGAAGGATCGTCCCAGACTTTGGCGGGTTATCAAGGATTTGGCTGCTAAGTTTGTGGTTCTATGGTGCTGCATAGGTGACTTCAATGCTATCGCCAAGCCGGAGGAGAAGTTAGGCGGCAGAGGCTTCGAAACTCAAAAGACAAACTCCTTTATTCAAATGATAAATCAGTGTGGCCTTATCGATCTGGGTTGCATTGGCCCAGCGTACACCTGGTCTAATGGCCGTAGCCCTGCGTACCACATTAAGAAAAGACTGGACCGGGCAATGGCGGATGCGAATTGGTGCCGTCTTCATCCGCACTCAACGGTTCACACTCTTCCCCGCCTCAACAGTGATCATGCTTCCATCCTTCTCGATACAAATAACCAACTGATAAAGAGAAATAGGCCTCATCGGTTCGAAGCTTTCTGGCTTAATAATGAAGCTTTTGGTGATACCATCTCCAACATCTGAAGGGAGGCCTCAATAAAACGAGATGCTAGCCTTATGCAGAAACTCCAGGTAACCCTCAAGAGACTCCAGTCTTGGGGCCGATCCAAATACGGCCATGTCAATCAACGGATCAGAGTACTCAAATCTCAACTATTAGACATCCAGAAGGGCAATACTACCAACGACACTATCCTTATGGAGAAGAACATCAGTTCTGAGCTAAATGATCTTCTCCTCCTCGAAGAAGCATATTGGAGACAACGTGCAAAATGCCGTTGGATCAAGGATGGAGACATGAATACGACATACTTCCATTTAAAAGCCTCTATCAGGAAGAGAAGGAACGAGATTCAGTCGATCAACACTCAGGACGGTACCTGGTCTTCGGATCAGGCTGTTATTACGTCGACGATTCTTGGACACTTCACAAAACTATTTGGAGCCGAGGACTCATCACCTATTGATCCTGATTTCATGATCTCGTCCAATCCTATACCCGAGGCTGATAGTGACATAATCGGTGACACCCCGAGTGTCGATGAGATCGAATGCACTATCAAAAGTATGGGTCCACTTAAAGTGCCTGGACCGGACGGATACCCGGCTATATTCTATCAAAGATGCTGGCCAGTAGTTGGTGATGATCTTGTCAATATGGTGCAGCGATTCTTCACTTCTGGAGAACTTGAGCCGCGAATCAACCACACACATCTGGCACTCATTCCCAAATGCTCGTCTCCTGCTTCTCCAGCCGACTTCCGCCCAATCGCTCTCTGCAACGTATCCTACAAAATTATTTCTAAAATATTGGCTAACAGAATTAGACCATTATTAGATAAGCTAATATCGCCTTTCCAGAATGCTTTTGTTCCAGGTCGTCAAATCAATGACAATATTATTATCGCCCAGGAGGTTTTTCATGCTATGAGGTCATTCCCAAATAAGAAGAATTCGTTTGCACTCAAAATAGACATGGCGAAAGCCTATGATAGGCTTGCATGGCCTTTCATCCAATCAGTGTTAATCGGTATGGGAATCCGGGGGCATTCGAACAAACTCATTATGAGCTGTATCACTTCGACGACCTACTCTATTCTCATCAATGGTGCTCCCGAAGGCTTTTTAAAACCCAGGAGAGGGATTAGACAGGGATGTCCCTTGTCTCCTTATTTGTTCATCATGTGCTCTGAGGTGTTATCACGTCTCTTTTATCAATACGAGCAGGAGGATCTATACCGAGGTATCCGCATCAACCGTTATACCCCTTCTATTTCTCACTTAATGTTCGTAGATGATATACTCATATTTGGACTAGCTAATCCTTCCGCGGTGAAGCCTGCTCTTTCTATCCTTGAACGCTATGCCTCATGGTTGGGGCAATCTATCAATCTGACGAAGTCGAGCGTCCAATTCAGCGGTCGAGTAGCTATACAAGTTCAAATGGAGCTTTCCGCCATTCTTAATGTTTCCTTCATGAACAAAACCAATAGATATCTGGGACATTTCCTTCTCCTCCCTAAAGGTCGTATCTCTTCGTATAAGGATCTGCTTGATAAAGTGAACACGAGGCTCAAAGGATGGAAATCCAGTACTTTATCGCATGCGGGGCGGTCACTTCTATTACAATCGACACTGGGGGCTATCCCCGTCTTCTCGATGGCTGTGTACAAGCTCCCCATCTCGGTTTGCCGCAAGTTGGAGCAGATTTATAGATCATTTTGGTGGGGACACGACGTGGATGACAGGAAGCTTCATTTCCTGCCTTGGAGGAAATTCACACAGCCAAAAAGAAATGGTGGCCTTGGCTTTAAAGACCCTGCATGGGTAAATGACTCTCTGATAGGCACGTTAGTTTGGAGATTCCTGAACGACCCTCATCAGTTTTGGACTAGATTGCTCAGAGGCATCTACCTTCAAAACAAGTCATTCTGGCTGGTCAAAGAGAGAAATTGAGCTTCGCCGACTTGGAAGAGTATGCTCGCCGCTCGTCGCAATTTGGAAGGATGCCTCGTTTGGAAAATAAGAGGTGGTTGGGTGGACTTATTCTCAGAACCATGGATCCCAGGCATACCGGGTCACCGAGTGACTTCCTGTCATGCGCAACGTGATGCCCCTAAGCTCGTCAGAGATCTCATGGATCCCATCATGAGAGCCTGGAACATCTCCCTGCTAAACGAAGTATTCTCCCCCATGGAAGCCAAGGCTATCTCAGCTATTAGCCTTTGTGAAGGCGATGGCCAGGACACCCTTGTTTGGACTAAAGTCAAATCGGGGATCTTCTCCGCTAAATCGTTGTATAAGAACATTCGTCTTCAAGCCCCAGGCAGCTCGATTACATCAACGGCTGATATCAAATGGGGAGTGCTCTGGAAGATAAGCAGAATTTCTCCGAGAATTCAAATGTTCACTTGGAGACTTCTAAACAATGCACTGCCTCTCCTCTCCTCTATCAACAAAAGAATTCAGTCTATTAATCCTCTGTGTCCATTCTGCCTGCTAAAGGATGAAGACACAGACCACCTCTTCCTACACTGCAGTATTGCTAAAGAAGTGTGGTTTGCCAGCCCAATGGGTCTTCGCTATGATGATAAATGTAAATTTTCATCTCTGCTCCAACATTGGTTGAATGATACGAAGGCGTATGAAGCATTTAGAATGGGAGCTACTATTGCTTGGGCGATTTGGAAAGCAAGGGGTGAGTGTGTGTTCAATCACGTTGCACCTAATATACAGCGCATTGTCTTCTCGGCATTGCAATTATTCAATAATTATGAGAATGGCTGCAACAACAACTTAAACGAGATTCAGGAGACTCGTAACACCGTCCTTATGCCAAGCACTTGGTCTCCACCTCCGGAGGGCACTATTAAGATCAACGTTGATGGGGCTACTTCACCTACTTCAATGGCGGCTGCTGCCATTGCAAGGGACGACAAAGGTGCATTTGTGAAAGCCTTATCTACCTTCCTGCCTGATTCATACAGCTCTGATCCCAGCATTCAAGCGGAACTCGTGGCTACTCACCTGGGGATTCGACTTGCCCGTGAGCTTAATATGAAGGAGACCATCATTGAAGGAGATTCCTTAATAGTCTACAGGATTGTTAGAGGAGATTCCTCACTTATCCCTTGGAGACTTTCGGGATTGGTACATGATATTTGTTCTGATATTAAATCATGCAATAATATCAGTTTCCAATTCGTGAGACGAACAGGGAACTCGGTGGCCAATGAATTGGCTAAGATGGCTATTCAGAATAAAGTTGGATCCATTTTGTATTGCCCATTTTTGGTTGAAGATTGTCCTTCTGTAATTCCTTTTGCTTAATATAATAAGATGATGTTAGTTCAAAAACCTAATCAAGTTTAATATAGATAATCTCATATCAAAGTAAATTATTTTATCTGATATTTTATTTTATTTATGTACGAGAGCATTTATTTATTGAGTTTCAAAAAATATTATGACTTATGCGTGTTTTAGAAGTTACTCTTACATCAAACAAAAGAAACATACATATTAAAAAAAATCATCTCTTTTATAGAAGGTTTAGATCAAACGTTTTTTTTCATTATTCATCAAGTATTGCGTTGTTTTAATCAAGAATATAAGCCATATAAAAAGATATCGTTGACATCGAGTTAAATCTTAGACTTGCGAGTTAATCTGACGACTTGAAACTAATTGAACTTTAATGCTAATGTTGTGAATATGGATTAGGAAAAAACCCATCTTTTGGGAAAAACCCATAAAGAGTACAATAATTATTGCCCACTCTAATTATTGCCTCGTTAAAAACTTTTCTAAGGAAAACCCCATCTTTTTGGAAAAAAGCCATAGAAAAGAAAAGAGTACAATAATATTCTTCAGGAATATGATTCTTCAGGAATTCATGTGGGTGCGGCTTACACTGCCTCGTTAAAAACCTTTCGAAGGAAAAATCCAGTGGAAAAAAATCTCAATGAAGGAAAAGAGTACAATGCGCAAAGACATACTTCAAGATGTCTCCATTAGCATCTTCAGGATGCTTGCATCTACTGGATGCCCCCCCTCAAAAATGTTACATTATTGTTCTTACATCAAATCAAAATAAAAAAATCAACCCCCAATACAATTTAAATATTACATATCACTCTAACACTTTATTTGTCTATACATTTATACTCGTATCCTTATGAAGAGGTTGCAGGCTTTATTTGTGATTCCTGAAAGCTCGTAGCTCCCCCTAATGTGTTGAACTGTTGAAAATATAGTCATGCACATTCTCTGTCCGCTTTGATGAAATTGTCGCGATGATTTGTTTTATTCTCCCTAAGATACCTGCAACATTATTTTTAAAACGTACCTTGATTGTGGTATCCCCTTAATGAGTACTAGATAAATATCATTCATATGTATATCTCATTAGATGAAAAAACATTAATCAAGAATAATTAATATGAATTATGTCATTCTAGTATATGTGTGTATATATGCATATCAACAGATTCACATAAAGTATTTTGCAGAGTGAATGACAATAAAGAAATTGTATTTTAACTAGGGTGCTCCAGGACCCAGAACATGTTCTTTTGGTCGTAACGGATCCTATTGACCTGACCATTATAGGGATATTATTTATGTTAAATCTCTATAGGAGATCAATATTATCTTATATCTTCAGGGGATTTATATTATCTTATCCCTTAATGAGATTATATTAATATTATATCTTCCGAAGATTAATATCCTCTCTACAGGAGATTATAGTATATCTCTTCCAGAGATTCATCTTTTCATGAGATTATATGAGATCTCATCAGGAGATTTATCTTCATCTCTTCTGGAGATTCCAATCTCTTCTGGAGATTCCGATCACTTCGGGAGATATCCGATCTCTTCGAGAGATTCCGATCTCTTCGGGAGATATCCGATCTCTTCGGGAGATTTCGATCTCTTCGGGAGATTATGATCTCTTCGGGAGATTATGATCTCTTCGGGAGATTTCCGATCTCTTCGGAAGATTATGATCTCTTCGGGAGATTCTGATCTGTTCGGGAGATTTTCGATCTCTTCGGAAGATTTCGATCTCTTCGGAAGATATTATCATATCTTCTATCTCTTCATGAGGTACTCTATAGATGACCATTTAAAGAATCCGTTCAGGGATTTCTTTAAAAACTCAATGAGCTTATCACATTCTTTTGGATGGTTTAATCCATATATGGTTAATTTGTAGATCCTTCGGGATTCCTCGAGCTAAAATTGCTCAATACATTTGGATCTCTTATTTGTTACAGACACCCATTCAAAACCTACCGGGTTTATTCCTTTTTGGGTTTTGTACTGTAGGACTGAACATTCCACGTCTTGCGAGAGATATCGCATCTTTCCATTAGATTATTCGTGGTTTAGAGTTATCCTTTAATTTTATCACCCTTTTTATTCTTGTTTGATAATGTCATTTATGACAAACTTTTTGATTCCAAATTTCTCTTAACTATGTATAAAACATAGATTTCATGGGTACCGGTACCTCTTTCTCAGTCTTTTCTAGAATCTGAGGTATATCCTCTAACGGAGCGATATACTTTGAGAAATTTGATCTTTGGTTCATGACATCTTCCGGACCGTCATGAACTTTTTCTCTACGGGAGATGCTTTTTCGGGAGCTGCTTCTTCAAGAGCATTAGGGTGTGTATATTATTCGGTCTCTTCTTCTGGAGAGCTGAATCTTTAGAACCTTATTTGGCCTATATTTGATTCTTATAAATACATTGTTGGTATAACTATTTGTGCAGCATAATTGAGTAAACATCTAACAATTTATTTGGTTTAGTCAAGATGTAGAGGTATTGTCATAATATGTTCTTCTGGAAAAATAATTTATAACGTTCTTCTAGAACGATGATTCAAGACGTTCTTCTAGAACGATACTTTACGACGTTCGTCTAGAACGATAATTCACGTCGTTCTTCTAGAACGATATGTATCTTCTTCATATCTCCCCCTAATGTCGAAAATTTTGTCTTATTAACGAGGCATATTAAAAAATCTTATGTCTATAAGACATAATAATATAAGGAGATAAACATAATAATTTACAAAACGTAGATGCCAATATTATGGTTTCAAATAATACCAACATAAGCCATCTAATTAAATTCGAAGCTATGCTACTAGTTATTTAGATATAATATTCAGGATTGATGGTTTAGAAACAAACTAATCCTTGAGATCAAGGGTGTATGCTGCAATTTGGTAAGAGATAATCATACGAATTATTTTTCATAATTATCATCATCACCGCTTTGGGTGTCTTATCGATCGTCACAAAAAAAGTTATAGGATCATTCTGCCTCTGGCCCACAATAGACCCGTAGGATTGAGCTTCTGGCTCAACGTAGTATGTGACTTGACAACCATAATGTCAGTAACGCATATCCTTAGTGAATAACTGGATAATCTCTCTAGGATGAACTTCTGGTTCTGTAGGACGAAATTCTTGCTCTCTAAGACGAACTTCTGGTTCTTTCAAATATATTCTTCTAGAATTGTGAGAGTACGACACATTATGTATCTGTTGGATAAAATATGCTTTGTCGGAGCCTTTAATTAATGTGAGCAAGACCAGCTATCATGGATACTACTTTCACACTAGTATTCTTGTTGGAGGAAAAATTTCTATTATTAAGGATGGTGTTGGTAGTATCTCTATCTATTTTTCCCATGGTTTTAAGTTTCTAGATATGCCAATATCATCAAATAGATGCAAATATAGACATTATCAATCAATAATAATAATTCTAAATATAGAACTTCGGGTCTATGATGGTTACTAGGAAAATAATGCATCCGTAATATCTCTTATGGCACCAACTTGTTTTTTCATGTACTAGATTTCATCTCTTAAAGCATTATAATTGTCATCATGGAACTAGTCATCTATAGCTTGGTGATGCGTTCATATTATGTATCATTCCAATCTCTTATGGATATATTTAAGCATATAAGCAACATTTTGCAATATCTTGGTGTGAAGTAATCATAAGCTTGAATAATACGAAGCATATTAAAGCTAAACTGATAGCATATCAAAACCCCATGAGTATATCGTGAGTCTCATTTAGGCATTCTACAAATATCCTTCAGGACTTGTGATAATGAAATAGTGGATAACAATAGTTCACCTTCAGAAGCTTGTGTTTTTGTGTCAAATGAAATCAATAATAAAAAATAGGGATGCTCATAGCTCATTGAAATTTATTTAAACATAGAACTCCAGGTATATGATAACTTATAATACCAACATTAAATTTATGGCCTTTCGGGGGCCAGTAATCCGCTGCGACCTACAAAAATAATTTGTTGGACGACTGGATTTCCCCGGACATGTTGCACAATACCTGTCATGCATGCACCCATTTGGGGTGGTATAAAACTCAAATGAGCAATTTGTATCACTGTACAAATAAAACCACAAAAATAAAATGACATGATCGTATTACATTTTTTTTTCCATGTGCAATTTGTATTATATCTTGAAAAAAGTAAATGACTTTCCAAGAATATGAAACAAAATAATAGAAAGCACAATAATAGTATTGGTTCATGCATGGCTGAATATAACCAATTCTGGTCATGTTAAGAAGGTAAGTATGTCATTAAATATAAAATTCAGCAGTTAAACTATGAGGCACGTAGCTATTACCCAACTGCAAAGGTCTTGGATCCAAGTATAATAGTTGAAGAAAGAAGCCCAGAACTTGGATATACTCTTCAATTTAGGTGATTATTAACTTAGGGTGAACAAATATGATGTGTTCTCTGGCAGACCTATAAAGCTTGTGCTCTTGTATGTTAGATATGATGTTTCAAATATCCAACTACAAATAGAACAAACCCTGAATATCTTCTAGAACTTCTATAATGATCAAGGCGATCCAATAGAAACATGAATTTTAATTCATGATCACCAGAACAATAAAAGTAACAGTTACCAGAAATTAGTGAACATATTGAAAAATATATATATATCAAGTCAAAATTATCTTAGTCTCCCTTATATAGGGTGCGTACGTTAGCATTATAATGTGCTAGAAATTATCAGAAGAGGGAATTTCAGGTTTATAAGCTTAGGTAGAGCACAAAATGCAAGCATGCAGCAACACACAACTAAATAAAAAGCTGACAAATTAATCCACATAATATATTTAAACTGGGATCATGAAAGATGATATATGTAATGCCCCACTCCGCACGGTGCATTACGATAAGTCGTTGACTCGAAGAGTTACGTTGACCCGATGAGGTATCGATGTAAATCGATGCGAGAGTTACGTTGGCCAAAGGTAAGCTTTGAGTCGATTGGAATCTATGAATCGAATCGATGCAAAGGATATGTCCCATTGAGCAAGTGCTGATGTTAGTTGATCTGGTGTGCAGGCTATGCCTTTATGCTGGATTACGGATCGTGGCATGGGTGCGATAGGCCAAATCAACCGAGTAGTTCAAAGGAATGACTAAGTCCGAGAGTTAGCTATGCGACCAAGTTATGGAAGCGAGCCGCATCAACTCGACAGAACGACAAGGCGTATCGGCTTAAGGTGGGCGGGTTCTTGACTCTCTCTCCCTATTCCTTCACGTGTCACTCCCCAATCCTGGAATACGTATTTTAATACGTAAACCGATAAATTATATTTACCTTGAATTTATACGATATTTATTATGCAGTATTTCTTCATGCATTTTCCAAAAATATTCGACAAAATATTATTTCCTAATTTATTTTCTGCATTTGGGCCTACAGTTTTGGCTCATTTGGGTAACCTATTCTTGGTTCACCAATGGTTCATCATGAACCCTTTGGTTCATCATGAACCCATGGGTCCAAGATCTTTATATATAACTCATCTCATTCTCTCTCCTCTCATTTACTTCCTCTCATTTATTTCCTCCACCAACCAAGGCAAGTACCAACTTGCTCAAGAGATGGATCCATAATTTTGTCAATGATTTCTTACAAAACTATTTGCCAAAACATGTTCTTCTCCTCAATCTATACTAGTTTAGAACTTAGAAATTTCTATTTTGAAGCTTTGATTTTTGTAGATCTAAGTTTTAATCATTTTCGAAATTCCTTGGTCTTGATCTATTTTCGTTGGGGTTTTGTGGGTTTTGATGCTTCCATGTGGAAGAGAATTCCATTTCACCCAAGATGGAACTTTGGAAATCCGGATTTGGAGTTCGGATGGCCAAGTTGTGATGTTTTGAAGCTTTGGATTCATCCATGGTGTTCTTGCTGTTTGGAGAAGACAGAGAGCAGTGTACCGAGCTGCTTAGCTTACGCACACTGAGCTGCGCGTGCTCTTTAGCGCTGCGTACGCAGCTCCCCTTGAGCCTGCGTGACTTTTCACGTACGCTGCCTTGAGTAAGCCTGCGTGACTTTTCACGTACGCTGCCTTGAGTAAGCCTGCGTGATTTTTTACGTACGCTGCCTTGAGTGAGCCTGCGTGACTTTTCACGTACGCTGCCTTGAGTAAGCCTGCGTGATTTTTCACGTACGCTGCCTTGAGTGAGCCTGCGTGACTTTTCACGTACGCTGCCTTGAGTGAGCCTGCGTGACTTTTCACGTACGCTGCCTTGAGTGAGCCTGCGTGACTTTTCACGTACGCTGCCTTGAGTGAGCCTGCGTGATTTTTCACGTACGCTGCCTTGAGTGAGCCTGCGTGATTTTTCACGTACGCTGCCTTGAGTGAGCCTGCGTAACTTTTCACGTACGCTGCCTTGAGTGAGCCTGCGTGACTTTTCACGTACGCTGCCTTGAGTGAGCCTGCGTGACTTTTTACGTACGCTGCCTTGAGTGAACCCGCGTGACTTTTCACGTACGCAGCTCCCCTTGAGCGTGCATGCTTTTGTGTGTACGCTTTTGACATTTTATCAGATATTATATGCCCATTTTATATCCTTACGCCTTTTATCCCGAGCATGATATGAGCACTAATGTGACCCCGGAGAACAAAGTGTTCCTACCCGATACATGTACCTGAATGTCCCAGTTCTTGTTCATGCTCGACAAATGACTCGTAACTCCACGTGGCGTATTTGCAATGATGCATTACACTAAGGAGGGTAGCACATGTTGATATACTGATTGACATGGATCCTCTTTGGGGTACTCGTACTTAAGTACGACTTTAGGAGGATAATCATGCAGGCTACAGCATGTGAGTCCAAGATTTCACCTAGGGTTAAATTAGGCAACTAAATATACTAGATGCATGGGGAGGGCAAAATCCCGAGATCGTGTTACACCAGCCGCCTTGAGATATTGTCTTGACGCGCCGGCTGGTCTCCACAGATACTGTATCATCCGCAACGAGCGGATGACTGTATCCGATTAATTCCTGCTATATATTATATGTCTTGGTAAGGTGGCCTTACGAGGGACCTGTGCTCAATGACACCTGTCTACGCGAACCCCTGGGTTGGCTAGCCTTGCTGGAAAGTTACGATCTGAGGATTTTCTAAATAACATGATGCGAGGATAACCTCGTCCCACTAGAAACTCGTAGACTTGATTGGCCGTGAAAATGACTTACTTGTGTCCTATTACCTTCCATAAATAATCGAGGGAAGCGGACTGTCATGGCACGTGATCCAACCCATGTTCTTGTTTGATTGTTGGGTTGGTTATCGTACTACGACAGGCTGTGGACCGAAGTTATGAACGAAAGACTTATTCTGGTTGTGAAGTGCTACTTCTGTGAATGACTGAGGAACATGGTCTATCCTGGTACATGATCCAACCCATGTTCTTGTTTGATTGTTGGGTTGGTTATTGTGCTACGATAGGCTATCGACCGAAGTCACGATCAGGAGATTTTATTGTTTATACCTTTTAACTTATGCGAAAGTCATAGAGTACGACACGTCCCGACTCCATGCGGCACCTTTTGTCCTTGTTTGGTTGTAAGGGTGCCATATGGGTTCGAAGATGTAGCGTTACCCTATAATAGTAGCATAAGTATTACTATTATCAATCATTCTATTAACTGGGTTTTTAATCTTAACTCTTGTGCCCCTTTGGCGGTACTTGCTATTCGGGGCTGACCCCGCTGGTTTTGTTTGGCCAGATCTCGTAGCAGAGCCAGAGGACACGATCTTCCTCCCTGACATCCATGGTGCATACTAGGAGCATGGCGGTTCGGGGACTCGAGTGGGTTTCTTCTCCACCACTCCTGCTTATATTTTGTGCGGCATTTAGCCACCGGCACCTGTTAGCCGGATTACATGATATTTTGTGTCAGTACAGAATTGTAAATAAACAGACTGCAGCTATGTATAATTTTGTACTCCTGACTCTCTGAGATAGCTAAATTATAAAGCTAGTCTCTCATGATCATTTTGATGAAGCGTCAGGGACGCCTTACTGCTTTATCTTTAATGTTCATTTAATTGCTGATGTGACTTGATTGATTGAGACATAGAACTCTGTGGGACCATAGGAGACTTGATTATAGCATGTACCCCCTAGTCTCTCGACAGCCACGATCGCCGTATGACGTTACGTACCTCATATAGAGTAGCTGGCCTAGTCCGTCTCCGTATTTCGGTACTGGGGCGTGACATCACGTCTAATAAAATATATATATCATTGTATGCGTAAGATGTTATCGAGTTAGCGAGCGTGGCTCGGGCGAGAAAGGTCCAAGTATGTGTCGAACACTAAGATAGAACATTAAACAATCGAACAATTGAAGCGACGTGCATCAAGTGTACGAGTCGCGGTAGGGCGGTGATAGTAGAACATTGAAAGACAATATCGAGATGTGCATCACGTGCACGCCTCCGAGAACATTGAACACTAGGCGTAGAATATTGATTACGGCGCTGAGCGTGCCCTCGTGCACGGAAGCTAAGGAATAACTAAGTAACTACGGAACTAGGCTATGAGAATGACTTACGAATGGTACGTGTTGAATATGAGTACGAGATGACTAAGCCGTTGGGCGTCGTGCATCAATATGGATGTGTTGGGGCATAACGCATACGGAGCTTGAGATAAGGATGGTGGATTATGTTTATGAGACGCGAATATATTTATGGAGCGAGACTATATTTATGGAACGTGAGATTGGTTGGAACGATATGATTTGTATGCTATGGTACGTATTGCATGGTCAATGGACTCGGATTGCCCGTGTACGGGTGCGGCTTCCCTCGGACGGTTACGTCGGGGCACCGGGACCGTTCGGCCTAGGAGGGAATTATGTGTGGTATTTATGGTGCACATCATTCGGACGGATTGCGACCGTCCAGTGCTGTGATAAGCTATGATATCCGTAAGTTTGGGATCCTTCGAATACTGGGCTAGCAACCCGTATCGAAGCGATCATAGGCTTACACATAAATACCCGGGACCATTACGGTGCGAAACACCGTGACCTTCATATAGATAGGGCCGGTGGGCTGAGATATGAGTTGGGTGCAGGCGCAGGGCCTGCGACCCTTATGCATTGTCTAAGTTTATGATTGGAATGTTGCATGAATTATATGGTTTCTTACGTAAGTTCTAACCAGTGCAGGCTAAGGAAAATGGGACGAAGATGAGCACAATCACTATGTTTATGTTCATATTATGTCTAACTGTATCTGCCGCAGGGATACGGTATTGGACACATTATGATAAGGTGCTATGTTTAAGTATTTCCATGAAACTGAACCTAAGGCTAAGTAGAAAGATCACAAATTAAGATGCATGTTCCACTAAAAATATTTAGTGTTTGGCTTGGGTGCGAGCGGGTCTTGATCAGTGCGAAGCGAGGACGAAAGCACTAATCCCCCACTAGTTTGTGTGCAGGTTCAGCTTATGATTTACTCGGGGCGGGGCTTGGCTTGGACGTACCGAGACATGGAGTCCTTAGCGTTCAAGAGGAGCTACCGCATAGGCGTTCGGACTTGCGACATGGAGATGTTCGGCCGAAGACTACTTGGTGGCTATAAAGAGGCATAGTATATGGAACAATGTAATCCTTTGTGAGCTAGAGAGATCATGAGCGTTGTAGCCAATTGGCATATTAAGTTGGACTATTCAGAGCCTTGTAACCTTCAGTTCATTATGAATAAAAGAGATTCTTATTGTATTATTTGTTTCCTTCCGCTGCTTATGTTACGACTTGGAGATAATCACTATGTGAACCGTTATCTTGCCTTACACGAGCGCAACTCCAGGCTCGTGCGGCATCACGCCCCAGCGAGGACGATGATTCGGGTAAAATCTAGCGAGGACGAGCGATTTCCCGGATCGGGGCGTGACAATATAGACTGTCAAACAGGAGCATAGCCTAAAAATCCATATTTTATCACTCAATATAGAGTTAAAATAACCATCAAGGACATGCTTCTACATAAAAACATCAATAGCGATCCACTTACGTGATCATAACATCTTTGTTCACCCTCAATTAAGTACTTCGGATTATATTGTTCAAATATTTGGTAATCTAGTTTTTTTCGGACGACACACAATACCGAAGTACCGCCTCTATCTGGACGACACACAGTACCGAAGTACCGTCGATTAAAGCATGATAAGCCTTATATTATGCAAAATCTCATTATCTTGGTGATACACTGACAACATTATCATAATATGGGAAAAATAATAATTCTCCAAATTGACCACAAGAATTTAAAATGATTCAAATAACAACATGACTACCTTTCTTCATGATTAGTATTATTTAAGATATTTTACATTCGGCAAGGTTTTAATGGACAACTTGCAACAATCACAAGTTGCTGCTTAGCATCTAGAATGATAGGTAAGTGCTAATGTGACAATAAAATTAGCATATTAGATGCTCAACTGGAAGAAAGCATAACAAAGCAATTCTAGAAAAACTCTCCAAGTTAATCTTTCTTGAGCAACGACCAGATTAACAAATTAAGGAAATGATATTTTGTCTCAATATTATATATTAACAACAAAATTGTGCTGGATAAGGAACATCAGATCAAATGTAATTTTTCTATAAAATTCAAAAGGTATTATTTAAAAAGTGAAATGGAGGACTCGTGCTTATATAGAGAATAGAAAGTTTTAGATTTACAACAGATGCAATTGTCTTATCAAGAAAGGCATACATAAAATCTTTGGCCATTTTCTCTACAAACTAAATGAAACTTTCCAGATGTCAAGTTTACTGAACTAAATTGCATGAATACATCAAATGAAGAAAAGTATGAAAGTATGAAACGTCATCATACATTATGTTCAACCAGATTGAATAAAAAGTGCTAGCATGAAATAAGCGATGCAACTCTTACAGAGATATAGAACTCAACGAGGAGTTGCTATCACATCAGATAAAAGGGTTGCAACAAAGTACATCATACAATTTTTGATGTTCGTGTAACACAACAAATCTTGCTTCCATGGACAAGAAAGGAAAAGAAGAATCTTTTATTGTCTTTCTCATGCTTGATGTCACGCCCCAGAACCAGAATACTGGAGAGCGGGGGAATGACTCAGCCAGCTACGTATTACGGGTAGAGGAATACCGTATAATACGATCAATGCTGTCTAAAAGACGAGGGGGTGCATACTACATGAAAGTCTCGCTATGGTCGCTTCACATCTATTGTCTCAATCATTCAAACAAGAAAACAGTAATAGAGAACATGTAAGATAAAGCAGTAAAGCGTCCCAAACGCTCAGTCAAAATGTTCTTGATATCTGGCTTTACAAAACATAGCCAGATGATGAAGCAAGGTATACACAATTGTTATCAGCTGCAGCCTGACTTAGTTACAATTATGTAAAAGTAAATACAAGACAATCCGACTAACATGTCGGTGCCAAACGGCAAGTATAAAGTAAATAACAAAACGAGCGGGGAGGTAAGGAACCCACTCGAGTCCTCCTGCGATCATTCCTCTAGTATTGACCATCTTGGAGGTGGAAGTAAGCTGGATCCTCGAGGACCGGCTCTAAATCTGGCCATGCAAAACCAGAGAGGTTAGACCTCTAATAGCAAGTACCACAAGGAAGCACGACATGAGAATTAAAACCAGTGATAAGAGTTAAGGATATAATACATAGGTCTCTGCTTGCTACTGGGATTCACATAACATCACGACACTTCAAACCAACTTCCCAACCAAACGAGGACAGAAGTTGACCCGTCGTTCCCTGACATTCTGATCATCTCAGTTAGTAAATAGATTAGGTACAGTACACAAACAAATCAATTTAAACGGCCATGCAACTACTACGGCTTGCTATTGTGAGTTCCAAGTTACCTTGGAATTATGCAATAAGGATTCCTCAGTTCTTACTATGTGCAAGTAAGGCTAGTATATCCAATCAATCAATTGCGCCAATCATGAATTAGACGAGTCCCAGCGGGACGCCCGTCATCAATATACCATAATACAATAAATAATATAAGCAGATACCGCTCCCTGCCCGTACGGCAGATCTGCAGTATCTGTGGGAACCAGCCGGCCTGTCGGGCACTAATAGTCCCAAAGAGGGCTGCCATGTAAGAACTCGGAAATCCATTCTCTCCATGCAATCATTATTTTATTTAACTTAATAGCCTCTATGTTAAGTGAAATCCCATGCCGTGGATCATGGTCATTCAAAATGAGTACTTTCGTACAAGCACGACATGCACAACTCTACAACGATACCCGTGCGGTTAGGTTGTAGGTCTTACATAGCGTAATGCAACAATCAAAACTATCCACGAGATAATCATGCCTTGACCATAAAGTACACATACTGCTTCTGTAAAATAAATAAATAAATAAATAAATACATAAATTGAAGCCTGCATGTGCCTGTATGCCAATGTTCGGGATCAGCCAGTCGATTACAATAGTTCATAGTTAATATGAACGTGTCTCATTCATTCAATTCAATAATACGACTAGCCAGTCTTTTAGTTCCAACTAGGAACGCATGATCAATTATTAGTCAAGATAACAATCAATGTCAATTCGTAACAAGGCATAAAAATCAACTATTATTTAGTATGGTCGAGTCTACAACTCTCAGGGTTAAATTCTAGTCATTCGGGGTATCTATAAATCAATTCACGACACGTGGTACATTCCACGTAACAATCTATATTAAAGAAAATATTAACATATCATGATTATCAAGTTCATGCCAAAAGGCGTAAGGATATCAGAGGAGAATTATCATGCCAACATAAAGTGAATAAAGTATAGGGCAATAGGAACACCAAGGTTTGATTATGCCAAGGCTAGCTTATACCATGATTAGTCTACGCCAAAGTTTTACGCTAAGGCAAAATACTCGCGTAAAACAGGGTATGCGTAAAAGGTAACGTCACGCGTAAAACTTGCGCGCGTAAGGGTCAAAGTATACGCAGGGATGAATATGCGTAAAGGAAGTACGCTCAAAATTAAAGAACAAGTTGCGCGTAAAAACTCGTTTTTAAAAAAGATTAGAATTTTACGCAGGAAACACTGTGCGCGTAAAATATGGCATACGTAAAGGATCGAGCCACGCACAAAAAGTTGCCCGTGTAAAGAGTCAAGTTTTATGCCTGAAATGCTGTACGCGTAAAAAAAATATGCCAAGTCATGTAGACTTGCGTAAAACAGTTTTACGCTGACATGAGCGATTATGGGCGTAAAGCTCGGCACTACGCGAATACGTATAACGTGGGCGTAAAACTCAATGTTACGCTAACACGTAACAACGTGGGCGTAAAACTCAATATTACGCTAACACGTAACAACGTGGGCGTAAAACTCAATATTACGCTAACACGTAACAATGTGGGCGTAAAACTCAATATTACGCTAACACGTAACAACGTGGGCGTAGAGTTCCTCCTGAACTCCAATTCCCATGGAACCTTCGTTCCAAGCCAGAAGTGGGGTTTCCATGGGTCAGAATGACGTATAACTCAACCTCAACAATCAAGAATGAACAAAACTTGGAAATAAGGAAGTTTGACAGATCAAAATCACTGAAATTCGAAAAATAGTAATTTCTAGATCTACTAAAAATAAGACTTCAAAATGAAAAATGCCAAGTTCTAAACTCTCTTAGGATCACGAAAGGGAGATAAATGAACCATAAAAATATGGGTTCTCATGTGGAGTATGATGTACTTTCCTATGGGTTTGGTAGGTGGAGAGAGTTATGAGGAAGAAGAAGAGTAATGAAGAGAGAGAAAGGGGATGGGGCTTAAATGGGGGTGTTGGGTTCGGTTCATGATGAACCCTTATAAACCCGAAAATAAACCAACCTAGGCCGAACCTAAAGCAGAGAATAAAAGCAAAAAGTAAAATACAGAAAATTAATTAGCATAAAATTAAAGGAATTTGAATACAGAACAATACATGATAAATGTTAAATAAATATATTCGAGCAGTACACGTATTAGAATACGTATTCTGGGAACGGAGAGTGACACTTGATTAACCACGAGATAAATTTTAAGAAAAAAATTAAGTACCATTAACACTTTTTAGGATCGGGTAATAACATCGAAGGTTTCAGAGCACCATCACTGTTATCGAGTAACATGAAAAATTAAACATGCATCAACAAGAATGTTCTGACCTTTTATTTTCATATACATATGTAACCTTTGTCGTCGTCAATGGCCTGGCCTCAAACTCCTAAAGCATTTCGTGCTGATAACGTGTTGTAAAATGAGAGAAAGAGAAAAAATTGGTAGCCTGTAATGACCCGCTCCGCCCTAGCGGAACGCCGATTCAAACGGCAAGTACAACGACTCAAACGAACCGTCGACCCGAAGAGTTGGCATCGACCTAATGAAGAATCGATGCAAGGCCTACATTGGCCCATCAAGGATGAATCCAGACTTAGACTTTCAATGGCGCGCTCGGAGTATCGCTCGGCCGATGTGAACATCGCTAAGGTGGGTGGCTCCGATGAACCCATTTTTGCTTAGCCTAGACACATAACAATACGGACACTATTGCTAGGATCGCTAGGTGATAACACCGCGTATGCTAATAAATGACTCAATGCACCTAGCTAAGGAAATAATCCCATCTTGTATGCTTGTTTAGAACATGAAAAAGAACATAGAAAATGTGCGAACTCACGCACCGCACTCCACGCTCGTGCTAAGACACAAGCTTACGTTTCGAGTTTCTTATGCGTTCAACAATGAAACAATGAATGGTTTACAACAATAAAACGAAAGACTATCGACATAGTCGTTCCGAGTAGAGTATAGCAACATTGAAAGACTTCGGGACCGATGGGTCGCCAAGGCGACTCCTGCACGGGGAGTTGCATAATGTATGAATGAAAGAATGAACGAATAAGTGAATGAATGAATCAACGAATGAATGAATGTATGAATGAAAGAATGAACGAATAAGTGAATGAAAGAATCAACGAATGAATGAATGTATGAATGAATCAATGAACGAACGGGCAAGTGAAAGAAAGAAAAGAAAGAATAAAAGAATAAAAGATAAGGAAGAAAGGAATGGTTAGCGATAGGAATGACGGACACGTGCAACGGGACTCGCTACCCGCGCTGCACGGACGCCAACATAGTCGATAACGCATTATGGCTAAGGGTTAGCCTACGGCTCGAAGTCAGCCGTTAAGTCAAAATGACAAATAATACGAAATGGTCGTGGACAATCCCCTCGTATACGGGAGGTGGAAGATATAAGGGATTTCTGCGGCACGATCAAAGGGAGGATCGTAGCCGGCCTGGACGAAAATCAAGGGGGCTTACGTGTAGTGCCCCGTCCCGCAAAGTCAATCGGAGGAATCGAAACGTCGACGGCGTTCGGACTTAGCCTTGCAACGGCTACTTGAAGGCTCGCTCGGTCGAGGCGACTCCTCGCACAGGTGGGATAGTTTCGGTGAACTTGCCTCATCTCAGCCTTCACTTAATAATTCGTGTGTTTTCAACTTGCACAAGTAGGCTTAATAATAAAAGAGACGAATCCATATAACTAAAGGGAATTTTCCCGACGGATCGAATCGAGTTTAGAACATGGAAAATGTCCCATGGCCGGATTAGAGTTGGTGCACGGCATACTTTGAAAATGACACTTGGTCCTTCGTCCCGTGGCTTGGGAGAAGGAATAGTTGGTATTCGTCACAAACTATGAGTTAGCCTAAGTCATAGGCGTCGCCCGCGTATATGCTCGATAAAGCATGCACGTTTTCTCGAAGCAAGGCTCGGCGTAGCCTTGATTGTCCCACGAGCTAAGTTGTATCGCACGGCTTATGGCATGAGTTAGGTACCAAAAGAGTTTGGTCGTTCAAGTTGAGCGTATGTACGGTCCCACGGTTCTACGGCTGCATATAGCCATTCGTTCTCACGGTATTAAGGCTCGTCACGTTAAGAAGTTTGAGGCGGTCCCTCGGTTGGGAGTCTTGCGTTCCTATCCACGTTAAGAAGTTCGAGGCGGTCCTTCGGTTGGGAGTCTCGCGTTCCTATCCACGTTAAGATGTTCGAGGCGGTCCCTCGATTGGGAGTCTCGCGTTCCCGAGGCACGTTATGCCAAGTGTGATTCAGAGCACGAGTTGCTAAGTATAGTTCCAGTCGTACCAACAAATTAGGCCATGCATTTATGTGAGTCTAGATGTCTCATAGGTGCGTGGTCATTGGACACCTTGTCGACAAGGATTTCTGCCTAGACTGGTTATAGGCCGGAGCACCGGGCCCAGTCATCCTAGGGGGTAGACGTTATAGCAGCGTACGATTCATTGCGTGAGGGTAGTCGGAGGCTTTCCATGGGGCTCGCAACCTTGCATCGAAAGACCCGCCGCCTACCCGAGCTATGTCCGCGATGGCTTGTCATGCCAGTGGCCTTTCATATAGATAATTGGCGTGCTACGCGGCGAATCTGCATACACGGTGTCGATCGTAACAAAAGAAGCGTAAGTACGGTATGTGATGTGTTATGGAAAGCGTACACGGTATGCACCCAAGGTAATATGAGCCTAAGATTTGGTTATACGTAGAGACATGTGTTTTGCCATGAGATATGGCGTCGTACTTGAGTTCTCAACACCGGTTCCACAAGTTGTGTTAGACGTTTCGAGTTATGTCTGGAAGGGCCGTAAGGCGAGTTTGGATAAGTCAGGTTACGCTGTGAGGCACGGCCTCGATATTTGAGGCACGGGCAAGTAATTGACACGACCGAGTCGTTACGTCCCAGAGTATGGCACGAAAGACAAGTACGAGTCGGTGCATTGACAATACGCATCGAGAAAGTTCTAGAGGCAAGGATAAGGAAGATATCAGTACGATAGCATGATAATGGTCTAGAGACACAAATAGGCCAAGGCATCGTTCCTAAAACTGATCCTAAGACAAGAATAGAAAGACAATCGAAAGGGTTTAAGCTGCACAAAGTAAATGAACGTGTCGGTTTTGTATGGGTGGGCGAGGAGCTCACTCCACCAGTACAGTTAAGTACTGACACCCACACAGTTTCCATGTGCAGGCACAGGTAGAAGCTCGTGGCGCGGAGCTCGCTTGGATGCGTCGAGGCACAGAGTTCCTTGGCGATTCGAAGCATGTGTTTCGCGTGAAGACTATACTTATACGGGACAATGTCTGGACATCGCCTTTCGAAGCTTCCGCTGGCTCAAGCATTGTAATCGAGAGATGAGAGAGAGCAGAGTGATTTGTAATGTGAGACGAGTGAATTTGAGTGATTGTAATCTCGGCCTTGCGCCCCCAATGTAACCGTTGTTTCGATATCAATAAAGAGCTTCTTTTGAATAACTTGTGTTTTATTCTAAATTTCTGCTGCATGTTCAATGTCTCTGCTTGGGACTTCTGTGCGACGACCCCATCGCCGCCGTTGTAATCGGCCGTTATGGAATCCGCCTTGCACGAGCGTAATCTAGGCTCGTGCGGTATCACGCCTTAGCGAGGACGATCGCTCCTACGGGAGCGGGGCGTGACATAATGGTATCAGAGCACGGCTTTACGTCCTTGGACTTCACGTCGAATTTCTCAGTTTCGAAAGCTCGTCGTTGGAAAATAAGTGTGCGCTCTCTCTCAAATGTCCCTCGACATATCCATACAATAAGTCTAAATATTTTCAAAAGCTCGTACAAGCGTTCACTCGAACGCATCGGTAGGCTATCGCTGAATGCATCGGTAGGCCTTTGTGCTGAACGATGTCAAACTTGTCTTGATAATGAAAACACGTGCTAAAGTTAGCAAAGTCGCGTGCGTGCCCGAATAGTCCTACGTCGAAATTAGCGAATGAGCGTGCAAACTCGGAATGTAGTTCGCACGGGATGGCTATACATACGACCTTTTGGCTAAGTTGTGTCGCACGTCGCGCACCTCGACTTTTTGGTGCAAACGAGTTGCGAGCAACATCAAGTATCGCTCGGTCGGGAACGAGAGACACTTAGAGTGTATATCGATAGGAACACTATCGCGTTAACGCTTAGGCGTACTCGGAAGATTGACTTGGATGTTGAGGAAATAGTGCGAATAACTTAGTACGTCGAGACGACGTGAGTGATTACGCTAGGGATTTGTTGAACGAATCTGAAAGATATCTTAGCGAATGATGCAAACGTGATTGAGGACTAGATCGGATGGCTCGAATCCGAGTGGTGTATGGTTTGTCTTGGAAATTATTCGAGCAAGAATCAAGGATTACAAGTAATAACGAGTATGCCGGCGAGGCGATGCGATCGCGCAGAGCCTTAGATCGCGTCACGCTTAGTTGATCGTGACTTCGTATGTCCCGAACAAGAAGTCGTTCGGACAACTTGTTAATGGGCAACGCGAGTTAGAAAATGATTCAGAACGATGAATAAAAGTGAATGTCTTGATCGAAGAAACCTAGAGGATCGTGCTTACGATTTCGGATTGCATGTTTGATTTTGAATTGAATCAAAGAATTGTGGTGTATCCAGTCCGGACAATAGCATCCGTCGCACGACTCCAAATTGGTTGCAAGGGAAGATCGTCAGGTTACGCATATCGTCGATGGTATTGAATCGTATCAAAGATCGATATACGATAACTCGGAGGTACTCTGACTCGACGAATGACGATCGTACAAATGTCATTGTTCCGATGGATGCTATACGCAGAATGTTGAAATGTGTCGAGGAAAAGATAAACTTGGCTCGAGGATTTTCTGGTTGAATGAATGACGGTCGGACTATCAAATTGAAATCCTAACTTGGAGGAAAATGAAATGCTTAGATTTACTTCGTCGATAACCACAACGTTGACGTTCTTGTCTTATGCGAGAGCAACTCCAGTCTCGCACATGCGTCGCGCCGATTAGGGCGATCACTCCGCGTGAGCGCTGATATGGTGATTCATACAACGGGGGTGATCGAACTTTGTGAAACCCGTAATTTTAGTTAATTATTTGAATTAGTTAATTAATTCTGGAAATTCAATTTTTGTTATTTTTTCTAAATTATTAAAATTTAGTGTTTATTAAATTAATATTTTGCCAAATTAGTATTAAAAAAACTAAATAGAAAGTTACTAATTTTAAAATAAATAATCATGGATTTTTGTTTGGTTGACCCAGACTTGAACTCGTTCCCAAGTCCCGAACCCATCTAGAAACTTTCAAAATTTTCAGTTAAATAATTAAATAAATAAATTAGCTAATTATTATCTCAAATCATTATTAATTGTTAATTTAGAATAATCATATCTTGACACATTACTTAATCCTGGATTTAGATTGTTGGTTCTGAACTGTTCTGACCCAGCCCAAACTCGTCTTGAACCCAAGTTTAATTTTCTAAAATTTTCCTTAATATATTTTTCTTTCTATTTATTAAAAATTCTAAACACTCATTCATTATATAGAATGGATTATTCCATTCATTACTTAATTACTCATTCACCCATTTTTACTAAACAGCACACTCTTAAAACCTCTCCATTATGGAGACAACCAAGTTTCTCCATTCTATGGCCAAACGGTCGAGCCCTTCACTTTCAATTTCCCGAGCGGCCGCTCGGCCGACTCATCCCCTCCCGACCGAACCCTAGCCGGCGCCCCTGTTTCCGCAGCCGACCGCTGCTGTTCTCGGCCGCTTCCGAGCCACCCCGGCTCCACTCGGCCAGCGTGCCCCGACCCAGATCTGTTGTTTCGCTGTTTTTCTTGCTGTCCGCAAGTGCTGGACACGTTCCGAGTCTGAGGCTACACTTCAGATTCCGTCAAGTTTGGGTAACCTCTGTTAATCTCAGTAGTTCGTCCCTCGTAGGCGTCGATGATGAGATTTGGTCCACGAATTTTCTTCGAAAAATTCGGTTTTCGGCTACGTTTTTTGTTTCGGAAATTTTGGATCATTTGTTCTGTGATATTTGGTTCTGCAGATGGTTTGTTGATTTCAGGTTTTTTCCGAGAACTCTTCGGAAAGAGTTCTGGTGATTATTTCGGAATTTCCGAGTTTAGTTGGGTTTCCGAAATTTTTCGGAAACATATTACTGATTCGGGTTTAATATTATTTTGGTTGGAAAAATTTGTGTTCCCTGGTTGGGGACAGTTATCGGTGTTTGGTTTAGCATTTTTCCAGTTTTTGGGTTGACCAAAAATAGAAGAAATGCTGCCGGATTTTTCCATAAAAATTTAGTTATATTTTAAAATAATTTTCGAGATAAAAATAATATATTTGGATTTATTGGGCGACGACCGTATTGGTCAATGGGCCCTGGCTAAGTGCAAACGAAACCGGTTTCACCCGGACGTTGAGGCATTAGCTATTTTGAAGATTGGACCAATATCTGAGACTCACAAAATAAATTCAATTTAGTTTAAAATTATTATTTTATTTTGTAAATTTAATTGTAGGATAATTTTCAGGACTAACCAAACTTTTATTCTTATTTAAATTCATGTAATTGGTTTGTAAGGGCATAAGCCCATTTACTTTTCTGCAAATTTGTAATAATTAGTTTTTGATTTTTCTGGTTATTGTTCAGACGCGTAATTTAGGGTAAATAAATATAGAAATTTTAGAAATTCACGTTATTTCTCATTTAATAAAAAAATATATTTTTATATATAAATATAAATACCAAGTTTTTCGAATAAATTGATAAATGCAAGTTTTTCCAGAATTAAATATAAATTGATGTTTCTTAATTTGCAACGCACTAATAATCGCGTTTTGGTTGTGTTAGCTAAATAAAGACTAAAATTGACTAGGACACAACTAGAGATTGCAACTAGTATAACATCTTTGGCAACTTTGGTTTTCTGAGACAAGTTTCCAAATGTAGGATCTCAAGGAAGAACCTGAATTCCCATCCCGACGTATCGACCCATCCAGTCAAATCATTTGAGGCAAGTACAATTTTTGTGGTAGATTACAGTTAGTTAATAATTGTTTTAATGCAAGTTTAAACCACGATACAACACGGAACTCTCTTTGAGAGCATTGACTGTAACTATTGTAACTATTGGGGACTGGGGGAGTAGTGTAGTGGATATGACCACAGCCAATTAGTATAACTGAATGTATTAGCTTACCCCTCAAACACACGGGGATAAGCCATACCATATCACTAGGATATTACTGTAACAAATCCAATCCGGTCATATTCATTACCTATTCATATCTCACTGTTTTAACTGTTGAAAAATCATTTATTTCAAATTGTTTAAAAGTGCATGATTCCATTATTAATTTCAATTGTTAAAATATCATGAATTTGTACTTTGCTCCCTCCTGACTGGAGACTATATTTTTAGGTCCTGTTGAGGATGCAGAGCTACTGATTAGTAGCTACTATGACCCTGAGCTATACCCTGTTGTGCTTCCTGAGGATGGCGTACCTGATGATGATGTTGCTTCTTTTTAGATGCTATTTTCCAGTTTGTTAGTTTTGTCTAAAAACAATGTTATTTAAGTTGGTGGTTTATGTTTGTACTTTGTACTGAACAAGTTTTTAATTTATCGAATAATAAATATTGTGGCAAATTTAGTTTGAGTTGTTGATTACCTGCATATGGATGTTACAGCTTACTGCCGCCGTCTCATCAACGGTACAGGCTGGGCATGATTCGATTCGTTCCAAGTAATTGGGACCGGGTCGTGACATATTTTTAGTGGTGGCCCATGCAGGTCTTGTCAACAACTTAGGAAAACCTATCTAGAGACAATTAGAACACTAGAATATTAATTTTTCACAATAATAGGTCCGAATTATATATGTAAATATTTTTGTTTGATTATAGTTTGGTAGGCTACCTTGCTTATATTTATATCCTAAACCTTCCAGAGAATGGCCACTGACAATACCAATCCTGCTGGCGATGGGGTATCTTCACCCTATCATACCCCACCACCTCAATCAAGTCCGGATCCTACACCTCGGTAGCTGGCCGACCGTCCCCATAATACAACGACGGATCCATCATGTTCCCAGACGGAGATGCAGCCCCCTGTGGTTTTGCCCACTCCAGCTGCCCTACCGGTGCCTGTGGACCCCACCGACCTTATAGGTCTGCTAAGAGGAGTGCTAGAAGCCCAGAGAACTCAAGCTGAAGCTCATCGCGAGCAGACGGCGATTATGAGAGGAGGTGTCACGCCCCAGAACCAGAATACTGGAGAGCGGGGGCAGACATAGCCAGCTACGTATAATGAAATGGGATCCACTCCACTATACGGTCACGGCTGTCTAGATATATGACGGTTTATCTACAAGCCATCAGTCTCTTAAGGTCAATAACAAGCCTAGTGTCTCAATCACGAGCAAATAAGTAAATGTTATAAGACGTAAGATCACCAAATATACAATAGTAAGGCATCCCAAACATTACATATTCAGCTGATCATGAAGCTAGTCGTTACAAAATGTGAGGACTAGCAAGAGTTTAGTCATACATGATCAACCCTAGGTTGCCAATCATGTTACAGCCCGTAGGCAGACAGTAAATAAAAATGTACACGAGCTAACACTGGCTCGGCGGCTAAACGCCTCAAAAGAATAATTTTACAAGAGAGTGGGAGAGCCAAAAAAAAAATAACCCACTCGTTGTCAGGATTCCTTCTAGTGGTCACCATATGGCAGGAAAACCGGTAGATCCTCTGGAGCTGCTCCAGAATCTGGCCATACAAAACCAGCTGGGTCAGATCCCAGAAAGAGCAAGTGCCACAAAGGAGGCTTCACTTAGGAACTAAAACCAGCAATTAGCACAAGAGTAAAAAAATATATATAAGACAGTAATTAAAGAAGATAGGACAGGTGATATACGATGGGATAACTATGGGACTATTCAGATAACCAGGTTACAACCCGTAAACCAAACAAGGACCGGGGTTGTAACCCTTCATCTGAACAGAACTTGGTTTCTTCCACCATTTATCGGCAAGATAAGAAAACAGGTCATGTAATAATCTTGTACAGGATCAAGGCAAGAATAGACTGGTAAACTTCATCCAACATCCACGGCCAAGCAATAAGTACGGCTTGATACTTTAACTAACTAGGGTTATCACAAGCCTAATTACTAACAAGATGTAGCGAGATTATTCCACAGCCATAAGCCCTGCAGACCATCCAGGCTATCCGGACGCAATTAGGGATTGAATTCAAGTGGGTACATCGTCCAGGAAATGCATGTACCCTTAGGTGACTTAGAGGGTGCAACACATGACAGTGTGCTGGAAATGTGCCCTACTCGACGACAGGCTACAGATCCCAAGTGGGGCGCCCAGATAACGGTATTGCCTGTAGCTGGGGAAATCTCTTCATGACTACTGTATTTATTCTAGTTGTTAGCCTTAGTTGATTTCAGTGGGTGCCCCTGACCGTGGTACTCAGGGATCCCCGTCCTAGACATAATGCAAGACAAGACGGGTTCATTTGTACAAGCACAATCGTCCACGGTGTCCAGGTCATTCAATCTTGTCATGTCAAGTTAGCCGTCGCAACAGCATTTCGAGAAATATCATGTCAGGTTTATCATGTCAAGTGTGCGCCATATCGGGCCACTATCAAGAATTATTATGCCAAGTTATCATGTCAAATTTGTCAGGTCAAGTTATCATGTCAGGAGTGCACCACGGCGGGTCACCATCAAGTCATGTCATTATCAAAGAGGGAAGAAACTTGAGCAATTAAAATAATAATATAATATAATATATATATATATATTCTTGAAGCCAAGGAGAAACTCTACAACTTTTATGTTGGGAGTGGAAAGAAATTCGGACCACAATTCACACAAATAAGGCATTTAAACAATCAAGTGGGACCCATGCGGTCCAAAAGTGGGAGAACAAGCATGCGGTCAAAGAGAGTGGGAGGCCACCCATGCGGCCAGCCAAAGCTTATGCGGCCAGAAAATAATTGAATGGGGCCATGCGGCCAAGAGTAAATGCCTACAAGAATTATTCATGCACCCAGAAAAGACTGAGAGTGGGAAGGCAATAAATGCAAGCTTCCACTCAAACAAAGAAAAGGGACACGTGGCCACTCAAGTATAGTGGCCATGTGGGACCCAACAATAATCAATACATTAAACCCACTTGGCCAAACAATGATTACATTATTTATAGTATGCCATGCGGCTCACAAGTGCATTAGCATATGCGGCTCACTATATATTAAAAAAAATGCATTAAACATACAATTTCTGCTCCTATGCGGCTCACTACAAAAGGGGCCATGCGGCTCATAAGCACTCAGATGCTTCATGCATGCAAGCTAATTCCTAAGCTACATGCATGCAAGCTACGTGCTTGCACAAACAATTAAATTCAATTATTTAGCCTTAATTGCATAAAGCTTTAAGTAATAAATGCAAGGTCTAAAATGCATAAAGCATTCAAGTAATAAGTATAAAGTCTTAAATGTAATAAGTGTAAGGGTTTAAATGTATAAAGTAATAAGTGTACAGAAGCCTATGCGGCTTGCCATCCAAAATGCATTTAATTAATGCATTAAAGTATTCCATGACAAAAGCATTTAATTAATCAATGCTTTAAGAATGCATTTTACTGCTTTAGAGAAAGGCATATGCGGCTATGCTTGTGCTTATGCGGCTCATTCAAAAGTGCAGTTATTAATGCATTAAGCATAAAATGACAAGCATATTAGTATTGCATTACTAGCCTTTATGCGGCTGGGTTAGAAAAATACATTAAAGAATTGAACTCAAATCATATGCGGCTAGGTTTAGAAAAATACATTAAAGAATTGAAAGCAAATCATTAGTCCAATGCATTAAGAAATGCATTTAATGCTTTTGACAATCTCATTCCAGAACGTGCACATTAAGGAATCAAAAGCTTTAAAGAATAAGAATGCATTAACAAAGAATGCATTCAACTTATTCTAAAGCAAAGCATTTATTTAATGAGTTTACAAAAGTGTATTCAATGAATCCTGACGCAAGCATTTATTTAATGCTTTTAAGGATGTATGCGGCTGGGCAAAGCATTACATTTAATGCTTTAGAATGCTGCGGCTTGGATTTGTATATGCGGCTTGGATTTGTTAAAGAATTATATTTCTTTAACAAAGGTGCATGCGGCTTGGATTTGACAAAGCATTGTATTTTAATGCTTTACATGCGGCTGGTGTTCAACAATACATTAAATGCAATTTCTCATGCGGCTGGTTACAACAATACATTAAATGCAATCCTCATGCGGTTGGGTTATAAATGCTATCACGTCAGGAAGCAATTAATGCTGCCACGTCCATGCGGCTAAGCAAGATTCATGCGACCAAAATGCAAGCTAGTAATAATTTGTTGCCAACTGAGAAGAAGTTCGTGGAAAATACCATGGCTTCTCCACACCACCCAATTTCCCACAGGAGTCCAAATTTGGACTTCCATAGGTCAAAATGGGGTAGAACGAAATTCTCTATAACATGGAACCATCAAAACTTGGAAATAACAAGGTTAAACAGATCAAACCCAAGAAAATCCAAAAATACCACAAAACTAGATTTACAAGAATTTACCCATGGAAATGAAAAATGACAAGTACTAAAGTGGTTTAGAAACACATGAGAAAGACAATGGAACAATAAAAATGGGGTTCATCTATGAAGCAAGATGCACTTGCCTAAGCTCTCCCTCTCTCCTGGTAGGTGGAGAAGTAAAGATGGAGAAGAAGAATTGAGTAATGAGTAATAATGGAAGAGAGAGAGTAGGAAGATATTTATGGTGGGAGTGGTGGTAGGTGGGAGTGGTCCTCCACATAAAACCAAACCAAGCCAAACCCACCAAACCGAACCAAACCAAGCCAATGCAATCCCATGATGAACCATGCTAATGCAACATGCAAAATAAAACCCAAGGCTAACTAATTCTGACAAACCAAAAATACGAGTCCGAAATACGTACACGTATTCCCAATACGTAATACGAACCACGGGCATTACAGAAGGCATGGAGAATGCCCATAGCGTGGCAATGACTGCATTGGAGAGAGGAGAAGCAGCTCAACAGGAACCAAGGCCTGCCAAGGTAAACATAAATCTAAGGATTAATTTATGTAATATTAAGGCTATTTAAATTAATGGGAATCATATTGCCAAGGTGGGTGATATTGAGAGTTTCAAGAAGCAGAACCCTCGACCCTTCAAGGGAACCGAGGGAATCGTCTATGCTGATGAATGGCTCGATAGTATGGAGCGTCTCCTAAGCGTCGCTCGACTTCCAGAAGACCTCAAGGCTGAAGCAGTGGGACTCCAACTGCAAAGTGTAGCAAGCACCTGGTATCGGAATGAACCCTGACTCCAGGACAGGCAGCTTGACTGGGGCACCTTCAAGAGGTTGTTCAAAAGAAAGTTCTTCCCAACATTAGAGTTGCGGAAGATGGAGAGGCAATTTCAGAACCTGAAGCAAGGAAATATGACTGTTGGAGAATATGCGGCAGAATTCAGCCAACTCAGCCGTTTTGCCAAGAACCTGGTGGCTGACCCTGAAGATCGTGCTGAAAGGTTTAGACATGGGCTGAGAGAGGAGATCCGTACCCATGTTATCTCAGGCGGTGCTAAGACCTATGAAAAGATCCTGGAGCGAGCTCAAGATATAGAGAAGAGCCAACCCGCTCGCTCAAAGAGGGATTATTGTCAACCCCTGATTTTTCAAAAAGTATTAAACTAGTGTTAATTAATTATTAAATGTCATTATTGGTTTTAAAATTATTTAATATGATTTTTAGGAATTTTCTATAATTTTAAATGAGTTTTTTTATATAAAAATATGACTTTGCAAATTATTTGAAATTTATTAAATAGGTGTTGCAATTTTTGAAATGTTATTTATATCAGTTTGTAATAAATTATTTATTCTTAATTGAGGAATGCAAATAATATTTTGCACTTTAATACTGTTAAACCCCTTTTGTAATTTTTCTAATCTCTAGGGGCCCTAGTACAAATTACCAAACCCCCCCCGACCAACTCTCTCTCTCCTCCAGCTCGCTCACCCACCCCCGCTGACCCGACGACTGCCCCGACCGACTCACCGCCCTGCCCCCGCCTTTCACGGCTGCCCCCACCGCCTCCAGAGGCCCTATAAAATCCCCATCACTCCCCTCGACCAGACCCTAACCCTAAACACTCCCCACGACCGCCAGCGCCGCCCCATCACCCCCTCTCACCCCACCGGAACCCTAGCTACGGCGAGCCCCTGTCCAGCCTCACCACTCGTCGTCGACAGCCGCCACCACCGTCATCCGCTTTGCCTTGCCGAGCTGGAGGCAGCGCCACTGGAGCGCCGCCGTCCCGACGTCTCCTCCGCCGTCCCTGACCTTCGATTCACCCTGGGTTGATCGGACACGTAAGTGTCAGCTTCGATTCGTGTCGTGCGAGTCTCGTCTTCACATATGAGACTCGCCAGGACACGGGGATGTTCGTCCAGTAGCTGGACACGAGAATTAGGGTTCGTGCGTGTCGTACGAAGCACGGACACGAGAAAACCCTGTGTCCTTAACTGTCAGGACACAGGATGGTTTTTATATTTTTTTAGTATAATCAACCTAAATGAAATAAAATAAACCCAACCCTTTCCCTAACACAACTGATGGGCTGACCCCCTGGCCAGCCCATCCTAAGCTAAACCCCCCCCCCCCCCCCCCCCCGCGCGCTGTGATGGCTCGGGTTCGAGCCCGGCCCCTGCTGTTTCTTTTTCTTTTTCTTTTTCTTTTCCTTTTTCCTTTTTCTTTTATATATATATCTATGGAGATACTGTCGAGGACCCGGCTCTGCTTTACGAGGATGTTCCTGCGGGGAACCTCGCATAGTTGCCTTTTGTTTACTTAGACTTTTGAGAGTAGACATGTATTAGACTATATCATTTTGTAACTGGACATGTATCCAGTTTTACATTTCAGTTTACTTGTACTTGGATATTTTACTATATACGACGACTTTTGTGTTTGGAGCATTTATGATTCTTCTTCACTTATAGAACTGTTAGCACATTTAGTCTTATCCTGTTGTCTTTAGAACAGCTTACTACGTTTTATCTCAACGTAGGCTGGGCATGACTCGGCCTGGCCCAACAATTTGGGTAGCAGGTCGTGACATGTTTTTAGTGGTGGCCCATGCAGGTCCAGACTAAACTGTTTGGTTACGTTATTGTACCAAGCATGCCTGCAATTAGAAACTTAAGGTAATTAGACAACAATAGGAAAGACGCTTAGAACACTTAGAGGAATGCTAGGATTGCAACATAGGAAATACATCACATGTTTGCTATTATAATTAGATTTTCTTGCATATGATTGCTTGCTTTAAATAAGTCCTTATAAGTCTTTTTATGTGTAATTTAGATGGTGCTTACTCGTTCGTCCCAGTATGTTACCCCCGAGAATGGGGCCCTCCAGATCCAGTCACTTGACCAGTTGACTGTTACACCTCCACCTACCACATTCCCCCACTCCATAGATCCACAGACCCAGATACCACCTTCCACATCCCAGGCCCGGCAGGACCCGATATTTCCACCACCCCCTATCACTATACCCACCCAGGCTTCCGTCACACTCGACGGGACCCAGCTGCTCACACTGATCCAGGGGTTCCTAACAACCCATCAGGAGCAGACTACCCTACTCCGCCAGAGCATGGAGCGTTCTGAGGGACGTCCCGTGGTCCCACCACATGTAGAGCCACGGCAGAGAGCGGAGACGGTCAAGGACTTCATGGGTCTGAATCCCAAGGAGTTCTCAGGGACTGAGGGCATAGTAGTAGCTGATGACTGGCTAGATTCTGTAGAGAGGAAGCTTCTGGGAGTTAGGATGCCGGATGACCTTCAGGTCGAGGCAGCAGGATTTCTGCTGATAGACTTAGCCGGAGTCTGGTTCAGGAATGAGCCGTTGTTCGCGAGAGGTAGAGCCACCTGGGACCAGTTCAAGACCCAGTTCAAGAAGAAATTCTTTTCGACCACTGCTAGAGTAGCCATGGGGCTACGATTCCAGAACATCCAGCAGGGGAACCGTTCTGTTGACGAGTATACGGCAGAGTTTAGTCGCCTGAGCCGTTTCGCTCCTAGTCTAGTTGCTGATCCAGAGGAGATGACCCGTAGGTTTTGCCATGGTCTAGTTCCTGACATTGGCATTCTTATAGTGGCGAACGGTACGACTGACTACTACCAGAGCCTAGAGTTAGCTCGGAGCATCGAGGAGCGTCTTTTGTCATGCAAGAGGCCGGCTTCTGTACATCATGAGGGACCTCAGGGGAGGGTTTATAGTCTAGCCATTGAGCCAGAGCCGGAGCAGGTTTCGGAGCCGGATTACTTAGCTGACGTCATCACAGGTCATGTTTATTTGCATACTTTTCTAGCTGTATGTTTGTTTGATTCTGGTGTATCTCATAGCTTCCTATCATTAGAGTTTATGCATAAACATCATCTAGTAGCTACATCTACTGCGGAGATTAGTAGAGTGATGACGGGAGGAGGACCAGTGCCTATTAGATCTATCTATAGATGTTCTATTTTTATAGCCGGAAGAGAGTTCAGGGGGCGATTCTTTGTGATGCCACTCTCCGGTTATGATATCATATTAGGGATGGACTGGCTTAGCTATGCCCATGCATCTATAGATTGCCATGAGGGTAGTATTTTGTTCAGTCCCCCAGGCACAGCACCATTCAGTGTCAGGAGGACAGGGCCGGAGATCAGCCTAGAGCCGAACTGTTGTGCGACAGTCGGGAATGCAGCACCGCCACACCCTATCATTAGGGAGTTTATGGATGTATTCCCAGAGGATCTTCTAGGACTTCCGTCTGACAGAGATGTGGAGTTCACTATAGATTTAGTGCCGGGTTCATCACCAGTATCCCGGGCTTGCTATAGAGTGAATCCCAAGGAGGCCATAGAGATGAAAGAGCAGATTGATGACCTGTTGAAAAAGGGTTTCATTTGATCCAGTGCTTCTCCATGGGGAGCACCAGTGCTCTTTGTGCCTAAGAAGGATGGTACAGTCCGGTTGTGTATTGATTATCGGGCCTTGAATGCCATCACCATCAAGAACAAATATCCTCTGCCCAGGATAGATGATTTGTTCGACCAATTGAGCGGGGCGAAGGTGTTTTCCAGGATAGACTTGAGATCCGGGTACCACCAGGGGAAGGTTAGGCCAGCAGACATCCAGAAGACGGCGTTCAACACGAAGTACGGGCAGTACGAGTTTTTGGTGATGCCATTTGGTCTCACAAATGCGCCAGCTGTCTTTATGAACTTGATGAATAAGACATTTCACCAGTATCTGGATAAGTTCGTCGTAGTGTTTATCGACGACATCCTGATATACTCGAAGACGCCAGAGGAGCATGCAGAGCACTTGCAGATAGTTTTGGGGATTCTGAGACAGGAGAGATTGTTTGCCAAATTATCGAAGTGCGAGTTCTTTTTAGACCGAGTAGAGTTTCTTGGCCATATAGTCACTGGAGATGGAATCTCGGTGGATCCCAGGAAGATTGCTGCAGTTGAGACGTGGAAGGCTCCGACGTCAGTTTCAGAGATCAGGAGCTTTCTGGGTTTAGCAGGCTATTATAGAAAGTTCGTCCAGGACTTTGCTAGGATAGCTGAACCCATGAGGAAGCTGACGCGGAAGGACGCAGAGTACATTTGGTCTGAGGACTGCCAGACAGCATTTGAGGAGCTGAAGAGGAGACTGACGACCGCTCCAGTTCTGACTTTACCTTCAGGTTTTGGAGGTTTCACCATATACAGTGATGCTTCTGGGAAAGGGCTAGGATGTGTTCTACAGCAGCATAGGAAAGTAATTGCTTATGCATCTAGGCAGTTGCGGGCTCATGAGAGGAATTATCCTACCCATGACCTAGAGTTAGCTGCGGTGATCTTTGCACTCAAGTTATGGAAACATTACTTATACGGAGAGCGTGTGGAAATCTTTACTGACCACAAAAGATTGAAGTATGTGTTCACGCAGAAAGAGCTGAACATGAGGCAAAGGCGATGGTTGGAGTTGATGAAGGACTTCGACATCGATTTACAGTATCACCGCGGGAAGGCAAATGTGGTGGCGGATGCGCTGAGCAGGCATCCGATGGCATAGTACCTGATGATTGATCGGTATTTGCGGAAGGATCTGGAGAAGCTCGGTATCGAGCTAGTTCGGCCAGGATCAGTGATACAGATGATGGCGCTTGACATTCAGTCAAGATTGATGGAGCAGATCCGGGAGGCACAGTCTACAGATGAGAGCCTTCGCAGACTTCGACCCCAGGCATTAGTTGGATTGCTGGATGACTTCACTATAGCAGAGGATGGATCCCTGAGGCATGGCAGCCGATTGTGCGTGCCGAAGGGAGATCTAGTAGAGGCAGTCTTGCAGGAGGCGCACCGATCGAGATATTCTATTCACCTTGGTGCTAACAAGATGTACCGTGACTTGCGGGAACATCTTTGGTGGCACGGGATGAAGAGGGATGTATTGTGTTTCATCTCGAGATGCCTAGTTTGCCAGCAGGTCAAGGCGGAGCGCCAGAGGCCAGCTGGTTTGTTGCAGCCGATACCCATTCCCGAGTGGAAGTGGGAACATATTGCGATGGACTTCGTTTCAGGGCTTCCTCGTTCCCAAGGAGGGAAGGATGCCATCTGGGTCATCGTAGACAGGCTGACGAAGTGTGCGCACTTCATACCCTTCAAGGTGGGGCTTTCCATCGAGAAGTTGGCGGAGCTATACATGCAGCAGATAGTTCGCCTACACGGAGTGCCGGTGAGCATCGTGTCAGACAGAGACAGCAGATTCACATCCCACTACTGGAGGAGCTTGTAGGAGGAATTGGGCAGTAGGCTCAAGTTCAGTACGGCGTACCACCCACAGACAGACGGGCAGTCCGAGAGGACGATACAGACACTGGAGGATATGCTGAGGACTTGCGTGCTGGACTTCGGAGGATCATGGGAGAGCCATCTGCACTTGGTAGAGTTTTCATACAACAATAGCTACCAGGCCAGTATTGGTATATCTCCTTTCGAGGCGCTATATGGACGACGGTGCCGGACACCGCTCTTTTGGGATGATGTCGGAGACAGAGTTATGCTCGGGCCAGAGATGATCACGGATGCAGCAGAGAAAGTCGGGATGATCAGAGACAGGCTCAGAGTAGCTCAGGACAGGCAGAAACACTGGGCTGATGCTAGTCGCAGGCCGATGGAGTTCACAGACGGTGATATGGTGCTAGTGAAGATATCACCTACTCGAGGGACGATCTGGTTCGGACGAGGAGGGAAGCTGAGCCCCAGATAGATCGGGCCGTTCGAGGTACTTGGCCGGATCGGAGAGGTAGCTTACAGGGTTGCACTTCCATCCAATCTAGCAGGAGTTCACGACATCTTTCACGTATCTCAGCTGAGAAGATATGTTCCAGACCCCAGTCATGTGCTAGATCATTCAGAGTTGGAGGTCGGACCGAGCCTTACAGTTTCTGAGCAGCCAGTGGAGATATTAGACCGAAGAGAGAAGAGGCTGAGGAACAAGGTTATACCCCTAGTACGAGTAGCTTGGAGCCATCACTCCCCAGGTGAATCTACTTGGGAGAGGGAGTCGGACATGAGGGAGAGATACCCTTACTTGTTCGATCCAACCGCTGCGAGGGAACCACCCGTTCTCGCTTGATACCTTAGAGGTTAGTTTCGATCGCAGCCTTAGTCATTTTGTTGCATTGCTTGCTATGTTAGAATATTGTAGGTCTTCAATCCTTGTGAATTTCGAGGACGAAATTTTTCAAAGAGGGAAGATTTGTCAACCCCTGATTTTTCAAAAAGTATTAAACTAGTGTTAATTAATTATTAAATATCATTATTGGTTTTAAAATTATTTAATATGATTTTTAGGAATTTTCTATAATTTTAAATGAGTTTTTTATATAAAAATATCACTTTGCAAATTATTTGAAATTTATTAAATAGGTGTTGCAATTTTTGAAATGTTATTTATATCAGTTTGTAATAAATTATTTATTCTTAATTGAGGAATGCAAATAATATTTTGCACTTTAGTACTGTTAAACCCCTTTTGTAATTTTCCTAATCTCTAGGGGCCCTAGTGCAAATTACCAAACCCCCCCCCCCCCGACCAACTCTCTCTCTCCTCCAGCTCGCTCACCCACCTCCGCTGACCCGACGACTGCCCCGACCGACTCACCGCCCTGCCTCCGCCTTTCACGGCTGCCCCCACCGCCTCCAGAGGCCCTATAAAATCCCCATCACTCCCCTCGACCAGACCCTAACCCTAAACACTCCCCATGACCGCCAGCGCCGCCCCATCACCCCCTCTCACCCCACCGGAACCCTAGCTACGGCGAGCCCCTTTCCAGCCTCACCACTCGTCGTCGACAGCCGCCACCACCGTCATCCGCTTCGCCTTGCCGAGCTGGAGGCAGCGCCACTGGAGCGCCGCCGTCCCGACGTCTCCTCCGCCGTCCCCGACCTTCGATTCACCCTGGGTTGATCGGACACGTAAGTGTCAGCTTCGATTCGTGTCGTGCGAGTCTCGTCTTCACATATGAGACTCGCCAGGACACGGAGATGTTCGTCCAGTAGCTGGACACGAGAATTAGGGTTCGTGCGTGTCGTGCGAAGCACGGACACGAGAAAACCCTGTGTCCTTAACTGTCAAGACACAGGATGGTTTTTATATTTTTTTTAGTATAATCAACCTAAATGAAATAAAATAAACCCAACCCTTTCCCTAACACAACTGATGGGCTGACCCCCTGGCCAGGCCATCCTAAGCTAAACCCCCCCCTCGTGCGCTGTGATGACTCGGGTTCGAGCCCGGCCCCTGCTGTTTCTTTTCCTTTTTCTTTTTTTTTTTCCTTTTTCTTATATATCTATTTATATATATATGTATATACACATTTTTGTATATATATATGTATTAATATATATACTATATTTAGGTATATATAGTTGCTATTTTTATATATATATATATATATATATATATATATATATATACTTTATTATTTTATGTATATATATATATATATATATATATATATATATATATATATATATATATATATATATATATATATATATATATATATATATATATATATATATATATATATATGTCTTATGTATACATATATATTTATGTATATATAATTCTTTGTGTATATATATTATCATATATATACTATTATATGTATATGTATACATTAATTTTGTATATATATATATTATATAGTTGAGTATTTTCTTATATGTATGTATATATACATATATTTGTATATATATATATATATTATAGTTGAGCATTTTCCTATATATAAATATCCCTATATTTATATATATATATATATATATTATTTCCTATGTGTATTTTACTTAGCTTGGTGTAAATTATTTATATAAAATAATGTTCATACTTTTATAGTTACTATGTAAAACTTTACCTTATTAAAATATTAATATTTATTTTACAGTCCTATCACCTAGTATTTTTCTGTATATTTAAATTACTGCAACCATTTGGTGTCCAAGCCTAGCATGGGTATTTGGGCTCAAATGTGTTTTCACACATTCAAGACCTGTACAAGTCATATTGGACTTGATTCATGGCCTTGGGTCCTGTATTTGAACTTTGGTTCAAATTATATACATGGACAAAATACGCAGATAACTAATTATTGTGTGCATTGCTGTTTTTGATTTTCTAAAAATACTTAAAGTATTGCTAAAATTATGGAAAAATAGTTTTTAGATACTATGTTAAGTTAGCTAATTTAGTATAATTTTTGTAGTATTTAATTTACTGTTTTGCCACTAGTTTGGCATATGAAACCAAAAACTCATATTCTGTATACTTAGGAAAACTGATTTTTATAAAATACTTGTACTGGTTAATAAATTCCAGAAAAATTATAATAAATTTCTATGATTAACAAGGATCACTTTAGTACTTTACTTTAAGAAAAACTAGGCTTTTTGCCTATCTCTAAAATTGTTAGAACACAATGATCTTTTGATTTATTTATTGATTAATTACGACTTGTAGCTTTTTGTGTTATTTGGAGTTTTAGTCGTGTTGAATCCCATCCCTCACTAGTATAAAGACCCTAGAAAGTTAGTTAACATAGTGTGTCACCCCACATTGGTCTCCTATGCCAAGTCATCATTTTGGCTAGGTGCCCAGTCACAAGTCGTATTTCACAAATTAGTGTCCTAGTGTCTTAGCTTAGTGTAAAACTAAGTTGTTGTATTTACTTCTACAGCGACGAGCTATCAGACATCCATAGCATTGTTATCGCAGCTTGTTTTGTTTTGCTTTGCTAGAGACAAGTACTTTCTACGAACTTTACATACTGCTATAAACCATAAAACTGTGAATCACCAAACCATGTTAAATGCTGATCCTTGGGGTAGCAAGTTAGAACTTTACATGTTGTATTACTTTCAGTCTCTACCATGTTTATACCGTATCTCATAATCTCTCTTACATGCTTAAATAACGGGTTAAGGGAAAACTGCTAGTAGTGTACGTGATCATGACCCCCTTCTCCGTATGTATTTACCGAGCACCGTTACATTCTATATGTATCTGTGTCGTATGTCTGGTCCCGCGTTTGTGTATGGATATACACCGATGCCGTTATGTGTACGTATGTGCACATCAGAAAATTGATATGTACCGCTGTACATCCTGATTACCTATTGACTGATCACTCACCTACTACAGTTTTAAACTTTAAAATGTATATCTATCGCCATGATAAAATATACCTAAAATTGAACCAACATGATATGTCATTTCCTTTTCCTCACATGATCAGTATTATATGTTTGTTAGATTTAGTACTTGCTCCCGTCCTGACAGGATAACGTTATAGGTATCCTTACTGAGGAGGAGTTACTCTGTGACACATACTATGGAGATACTGCCGAGGACCCGGCTCTGCTTTACGAGGATGTTCCTGCGGGGAACCTCGCCTAGTTGCCTTTTGTTTACTTAGACTTTTGAGAGTAGACATGTATTAGACTATATCATTTTGTAACTGGACATGTATCCAGTTTTACATTTCAGTTTACTTGTACTTGGATATTTTACTATATACGACGACTTTTGTGTTTGGAGCATTTATGATTCCTCTTCACTTATAGAACTGTTAGCACATTTAGTCTTATTCTGTTGTCTTTAGAACAGCTTACTACGTTTTATCTCAACGTAGACTGGGCATGACTCGGCCTGGCCCAACAATTTGGGTAGCGGGTCGTGACAATTATCCTGGAACTAACAACTTCCAGGGTAATCAGAAGAGGCCCAACAACAACAACAACAACCGGCCTTTCCACCACCAGCAGCAGAACCAACAGGCAAGGAACAATGATAGGGCACCTCAGAGGCAAATCCCTGTCTGCGACTATTGCAAAAGGCCGGAGCATCAAGCAAATATCTGCAGAAAAAGACTAGGACATTGCCTAGTCTGTGGGTCTTCCACCCACCAAGTGAAGGACTGCCCCTCGGCGGCACACCTGACTGGAGCAACTCAACAGAAAGGTCCTCTGCCCACTCAGCAACAATAATTTGGGTAGCATCAACAGAAGACTGGGCGAGCTTTTGCCCTAGCAGCAGAGGAACAAGAGCCAGAGCAGGAACATACAGCTGATGTCATCGCAGGTTTCATTTATGTGCATTTCTATCCTGCCTTAGCTTTTTTTGATTCAGGAGCATCACATAGTTTCATATCCACAAAATTCATCTCTGCATACCACATAGATACGGGCTTTAACAAGAAGATTTGTAGAGTCATGACCGGTGGAGGACCCCTACCCATCATTGAGACCTGTAATTGCCCTATCACCATATCAGGCCACCAATTCATAGCACCTTTGCTTGTGATGCCCTTACCCAATTATGATATAGTCCTAGGAATGGACTGGTTGAGTAAGCAGCATACGCTGATAGACTGTCACAGAGGATGTGTAGTCTTCAGCCCACCTGAAGAGTCGGAGTTTGAAATCTCTCGAACTCCGGAGGATATGGAGTGTGTTACCTACACCTCTATCACAGAAGAATCCGGACCTCCCCATCCTATCATAGCAGAATTTATGGATGTCTTTCCTGATAGTCTTCCCGGGTTACCCCCAGACTGAGACATAGAGTTTACCATTGACCTAGTCCCCGGTTCTTCCCATATTTCTAAGGGATGCTACAGAGTCAACCCGAAGGAGGCCAAAGAGATGAAGGATCAGATCAATAAACTGAAGGCTTTAGGATTTATCCGAGACGGAGCTTCACCCTGGGGAGCACCTGTCTTGTTTGTTCCCAAGAAGGACGGAACTGTGAGGATGTACATCGACTACCGGGCGCTGAACAATATCACAATCAAGAATAAGTACCCTTTGCCCCGGATCGATGACCTGTTTGACCAACTCAGTGGAGCCAAGGTGTTCTCGAAGATTGACCTCAGATCCGGCTACAATCAGATCAAGGTCAGGAAGGAGGACATTCCCAAGACGACGTTCAACACCAAGTATGGGCAGTTTGAATTCTTGGTCATGCCGTTTGGATTGACGAATGCTCCTGCTGTATTCATGAACCTTATGAACAAGGTTTTCCATGAATACCTAGATCAATTTGTCGTTGTCTTCATCGATGATATTCTGATCTATTCGAAGACTGAAGAGGAGCATGAGGAGCACCTCGGGAAAGTTCTGGGAACTTTGAGGAAAGAGAAGTTATATGGTAAGCTATCCAAATGTGAATTCTTTCTAGACAAGGTGGATTTTCTTGGCCATGTTGTCACAGGAGAAGGAATTTCGGTGGACCCTAAGAAGATAGCTGCTGTTGAGAAGTGGTCTACCCCAAGCTCAGTTGCTGAAATCAGAAGTTTTTTGGGCTTGGCTGGCTACTACCGGAAGTTTGTGAAGGATTTTACCAGGATTGCTGAACCAATGACGAAGCTTACTCGGAAGAATGAAGAGTTCATCTGGACGAAAGATTGCCAGACGGCATTTGAGGAGCTGAAGAAGAGGCTTACCACTGCACCAATCCTTGCGCTACCCGCAGGAACCGGTGGTTTCTCAATTTATAGCGATGCCTCTGGAAAAGGACTGGGTTGCGTTCTTCAACAAAATGGGAAAGTGATTGCTTACGCATCTAGGCAATTACGGAACCATGAGAAGAACTATCCCACACATGATCTGGAGCTTGCTGCAGTTATCTTTGCATTGAAGCTTTGGAAGTATTATCTATATGGAGAGAAAGAGTAGAAATATATACAGACCACAAAAGTCTGAAATATGTTTTCACTCAGAAGGAGCTGAACATGAGACAAATAAGATGGCTGGAGCTGATGAAGGATTTTGACATCGACCTGCAGTACTATCCGGGTAAGGCTAATGTGGTTGAAGATGCACTTAGTCGTTACCCAGTGGCGATGTTCTTGACCAAGGAGCGACACTTGTTGGAGGACATAGAGAAGCTTGGTCTGGAGATTGTACTGCCTGAGGAGAAGATGAAGGAACTGGGGCGAGAAGCTGATGTACCTGGAGCTGACTCTACCATGATGCAGTTGCAATTACGTTCAAGTTTGATGGACAAAGTCAATGAGACACAATTCCAAGACGAGACGCTTTGCAAACTCAGAGATGAAGTACTGGCAGTAACACTTGAAGGTTTCTCTATCGCCAGTGACGGAGCATTGAAAAATGGTACGAGGCTGTGTGTACCAGCTGTCGAATTAAGGAATGAGTTGATGCAAGAAGCGCACCAGTCGCAGTATTCCATACATCCTGGAGGTAATAAGATGTATCGGGATATGCGTACCATCGTTTGGTGGTATGGAATGAAGAAGGATGTATCCAGATTTGTGGCTAGATGCTTGATTTGCCAACAAGTGAAGGCTAGCAGACAGAGACCCGCAGGATTTCTACAGCCGCTGGACATTCCGGAGTGGAAGTGGGAGCATATAACAATGGACTTTGTGTCAGGACTGCCTCGATCCCAAGGAGGGAAGGACGCTATTTGGGTTATTGTGGACCGACTGACTAAGTCGGCTCACTTTATTCCCTTCAAGGTTGGTTTATCCACCGAGAAGTTGGCAGCACTGTACATGCGGTACATCTACCGGATTCATGGAGTACCGGTAAGTATTGTATCTGACCGAGATACTATATTTACCTCACATTTTTGGAAGAGTTTGCATGACAGCTTGGGAACAAAACTGAAGTTCAGTACAGCCTATCATCCCCAAACTGACGGACAATCTGAGAGGACCATCCAGACGCTAGAAGATATGCTAAGATCTTGCGTCTTAGAATTTGGAGGGTCTTGGGAGGATCACTTGCATTTAGTAGAATTCTCCTACAACAACAGTTACCAAGCTAGCATTGGTATGACCCCATTTGAAGCACTCTATGGACGTCGTTGCCGTACTCCACTTGCATGGGACGATGTAGGAGAAAGAGTACTACTGAGGCCAGAGATGGCGACTGATGCAGCAGAGAAGGTGAAGGTGATTAGAGACAAGCTCAGGATCGCCCAAGACAGGCAGAAGCATTGGGCAGATAGCAATTGTCGACCACTGCAGTTTGAAGAAGGAGATAGTGTCTTTGTGAAGATTTCTCCTACCAGAGGAACTATCCGATTTGGCAGAGCTGGGAAGCTGAGTCCCAGATATATCGGACCATTTCAAGTTTTGAGCCGAATTGGTGAAGTGGCGTATCGGTTAGCTCTACCAGCTAATCTTGAGGGCGTGTACAACGTCTTCCACGTTTCGCAGCTCAGACGCTACATCCCAGATCCGAGTCATATTTTGGATCATTCGGAGCTAGAGATTGGACCGAGCCTCACAGTACCAGAGAAGCCGATGGCAATTTTGGATAAAGGCGAGAAGAGGACCAGGACTTCAGTGACTCCCATAGTCAGAGTCATGTGGAGGCACAATTCCCCAGGCGAGTCTACCTGGGAGCGAGAGGATGAGATGCGGGAGCAATACTCGTATTTGTTTGAGACCTGAGGTAATTCCTAACCTTATCCTTTAAATTTCGAGGACGAAATTTCTTAAGGAGGGAAGGTTGTAAAACCCGTAATTTTAGTTAATTACTTGAATTAGTTAATTAATTCTGAAAATTTGATTTTTGTTATTTTTTCTAAATTATTAAAATTTAGTGTTTATTAAATTAATATTTTGCCAAATTAGTATTAAAAAAAAACTCAATAGAAAGTTACTAATTTTAAAATAAATAATCATGAATTTTTGTTTGGTTGACCCAGACTTGAACTCGTTCCCAAGTCCCGAACCCATCTAGAAACTTTCAAAATTTTCAGTTAAATAATTAAATAAATTAATTAGCTAATTATTATCTCAAATCATTATTAATTGTTAATTTAGAATAATTATATTTTGACACATTACTTAATCCTGGATTTAGATTGTTGGTTCTGAACTGTTCTGACCCAGCCCAAACTCGTCTTGAACCCAAGTTTAATTTTCTAAAATTTTCCTTAATATATTTTTCTTTCTATTTATTAAAAATTCTAAACACTCATTCATTATATAGAATGGATTATTCCATTCATTACTTAATTACTCATTCACCCATTTTTACTAAACAACACACTCTTAAAACCTCTCCATTATGGAGACAACCAAGTTTTTCCATTCTGTGGCCAAACGGTCGAGCCCTTCACTTTCGATTTCCCGAGCGGCTGCTCGGCCGACTCATCCCCTCCCGATCGAACCCTAGCCGGCACCCCTGTTTCTGCAGCCGACCGCTGCTGTTCTCGGCCGCTTCCGAGCCACCCCGCGCGACCCCGGCTCCACTCGGCCAGCGTGCCCCGACCCAGATCTGCTGTTTTGCTATTTTCCTTGCTGTCCGCAAGTGCTGGACACGTTCCGAGTATGAGGCTACACTTCAGATTCCGTCAAGTTTGGGTAAACACTGTTAATCTCAGTAGTTCGTCCCTCATAGGCGTCGATGATGAGATTTGGTCCACGAATTTTCTTCGGAAAATTCAGTTTTCGGCTACGTTTTTGGTTTCAAAAATTTTAGATTATTTGTTCTATGATATTTGGTTCTGCGGATGGTTTGTTGATTTTGGGTTTTTCCCGAGAACTCTTCGGAAAGAGTTCTGGTGATTATTTCGGAATTTTTGAGTTTAGTTGGGTTTCCGAAATTTTTCGGAAACATATTACTGATTCGGGTTTAATATTATTTTGGTTGGAAAAATTTGTGTTCCCTGGTTGGGGACAGTTATCGGTGTTTGGTTTAGCATTTTCCCAGTTTTTGGGTTGACCAAAAATAGAGGAAATGCTGCCGAATTTTTCCATAAAAATTTAGTTATATTTTAAAATGATTTTAAAATGATTTTCGAAATAAAAATAATATATTTGGATTTATTGGGCGACGACCGTATTGGTCAATGGGCCCTGGCTAAGTGCAAACGAAACCGGTTTCGCCCGGACGTTGAGGCATTAGCTATTTTGAAGATTGGACCAATATCTGAGACTCACAAAATAAATTCAATTTAGTTTAAAATTATTATTTTATTTTGTAAATTTAATTGTAGGATAATTTTCAGGACTAACCAAACTTTTATTCTTATTTAAATTCATGTAATTGGTTTGTAAGGGCATAAGCCCATTTACTTTTCTGCAAATTTATAATAATTAGTTTTGGATTTTTCTGGTTATTGTTCAGACGCGTAATTTAGGGTAAATAAATATAGAAATTTTAAAAATTTACGTTATTTTTCATTTAATAAAAAAAATGTATTTTTATATATAAATATAAATACCAAGTTTTCCGAATAAATTGATAAATGCAAGTTTTCCCAGAATTAAATATAAATTGATGTTTCTTAATTTGTAACGCACTAATAATCGCGTTTTGGTTGTGTTAGCTAAATAAAGACTAAAATTGACTAGGACACAACTAGAGATTGCAACTAGTATAGCATCTTTGGCAACTTTGGTTTTCTGAGACAAGTTTCCAAATGTAGGATCTCAAGAAAGAACCTGAATTCCCATCCCGATGTATCGACCCATCCAGTCAAATCATTTGAGGCAAGTACAATTTTTGTGGTAGATTACGATTAGTTAATAATTGTTTTAATGCAAGTTTAAACCACGATACAACATGGAACTCTCTTTGAGAGCATTGACTGTAACTACTGTAACTATTGGGGACTGAGGGAGTAGTGTAGTGGATATGACCACAGCCAATTAGTATAACTGAATGTATTAGCTTACCCCTCAAACACACGGGGATAAGCCATACCATATCACTAGGATATTACTGTAACAAACCCAATCCGGTCATATTCATTACCTATTCATATCTTACTGTTTTAACTGTTGGAAAATCATTTATTTCAAATTGTTTAAAAGTGCATGATTCCATTATTAATTTCAATTGTTAAAATATCATGAATTTGTACTTTGCTCCCTCCTGACTGGAGACTATATTTTTAGGTCCTGTTGAGGATGCAGAGCTACTGATTAGTAGCTACTATGACCCTGAGCTATACCCTGTTGTGCTTCCTGAGGATGGCGTACCTGATGATGATGTTGCTTCTTTTTAGATGCTATTTTCCAGTTTGTTAGTTTTGTCTAAAAATAATGTTATTTAAGTTGGTGGTTTATGTTTGTACTTTGTACTGAACAAGTTTTTAATTTATCGAATAATAAATATTGTGGCAAATTTAGTTTGAGTTGTTGATTACCTGCATATGAAAGTTACAGCTTACTGCCGCCGTCTCATCAACGGTGCAGGCTGGGCATGATCCGATTCGTTCCAAGTAATTGGGACCGGGTCATGACAAACTTGCAATGGCGTGGCAATTTGTATGCTTCGACTTATGGTTTGATGCGAAGGTGGACTCGAGAATGACTTAGCGTGCGTGACGGTCGAACTTGAGGATTGAGTAGGTCCAATCCGCGTATCAAAAATGAATTAGTCTAGATTCAAACAAGAGTTACGCCCCGACGAGAATGATTATTCCGTGGGAGCATTGTATGGTGATTCATGGACCACCGTGGATGATCGGACTCGCGTGAGATTGGGGTGCAACATATTGTCAAGCTAGACGACCTCGTGATCGAATACATGAATTGGTTAGAATTGGTAATTTGAATGGAATCGAATACGCACAACGAACGCATTGATGCGAATAGGTGATCGTGCTCGATGTTTAGAAATATGAGTGACGCGAGCTTGGGTAGAAAATATCGTACTATCGACCTTGGTTTGACCCTAGGATTTGGGGTCAGTATTGGCATTATTGTTGGGGAACTATGATTCCAATCCTGACATTGACTTAGCCTTGAGAAATGGCCTAGCGGGTAGGCGAGACGCCCTGTTTCAAGTGTTAGCAATCGAAAGATTGATCTTGAGGATTGGCATGGAGGGATAGCGTGAATCACGAATATAGGAAACCATGCTCACGAGACTCGACTGACATGCATATATTTTAGGGACGTTTGAGTATGTGCACGATGCGACTCGAATGAGAACGACGAATTCTCTATCATGCGGCTTGGCTGAATGCATGTATTTTGGGGACGCCTGGAATGCGTGCACGATCCAGCCAAGTGATACGTTAAATTGAAATGAGACTTGGGGAATGGAAGATTATCGAGAACTTGAAATCGTGTTAAAGGAAAAGGATTGATACTAGTGCGAGCATGGCTCGAAATTGAAGAAACGCATAGGCGGAATGTGTATGATTAAGTCTTGGCCATAGAAATGGTAGGATGGCTTGTCTTCAGGAAAGTCTCGAGGATGAGACTTGTTCTGAGTGGTGTATGATGTAGTTCCCTCTTCCGCAAAGTCAATCGGAGGAATCGAAACGCCGACGGTGTTCGGACTTAGCCTTGCAACGGCTACTTAAAGGCTCGCTCGGTCGAGGCGACTCCTCGCACAGGTGGGGTAGTTTCGGTGAACTTGCCTCATCTCATCCTTCACTTAATAATTCGTGTGTTTTCAACTTGCACAAGTAGGCTTAATAATAAAAGAGACGAATCCACATAGCTAAAGGGAATTATCCCGACGGATCGAATCGAGTTTAGAACATGGAAAATGTCTCGCGGCCGGATTAGAGTTGGTGTACGGCGTGCTTTGAAAATGACACTTGGTCCTTCGTCCCGTGGCTTGGGAGAAGGAATAGTTGGTATTCGTCACAAACTATGAGTTAGCCTAAGTTACAGGCGTCGCCCGCGTATATGCTCGATAAAGCATGCACGTTTTCTCCAAGCAAGGCTCGGCGTAGCCTTGATCATCCCACGAGCTAAGTTGTATCGTATGGCTTATGGCATGAGTTAGGTACCCAAAGAATTTGGTCGTTCAAGTTGAACGTATGCACGGTCCCACGGTTCTACGGCTGCATATAGCCATTCGTTCCCACGGTATTAAGGCTCGTCACGTTAAGAAGTTCGAGGCGGTCCCTCGGTTGGGAGTCTCGCGTTCCTATCCACGCTAAGAAGTTCGAGGCGGTCCCTCGGTTGGGAGTCTCGCGTTCCTATCCACGTTAAGATGTTCGAGGCGGTCCCTCGGTTGGGAGTCTCCCGTTCTCGAGGCACGTTATGCCAAGTGTGATTCAGAGCACGAGTTACTAAGTATAGTTCCAGTCATACCAACAAATTAGGCTATGCATTTACGTGAGTCTAGATGTCTCGTAGGTGCATGGTCATTGGACACCTTGTCGACAAGAATTTCTGCCTAGACTGGTTATACGCCGGGGCACCGGGCCTAGTCATCCTAAGGGGTAGACGTTATAGCAGCGCACGATTCATTGCATGAGGGTAGTCGGGGGCTTTCCATGGGGCTCGCAACCTTGCATCGAAAGACCCGCCGCCTACCCGAGCTATGTCCGCGATGGCTTGTCATGCCAGTGGCCTTTCATATAGATAATTGGCGTGCTACGCGGCAAATCCGCATGCACGGTGTCGATCGTAACAAAAGAAGCGTAAGCACGGTATGTGATGTGTTATGGAAAGCGTACACGGTATGCACCCAAGGTAATATGAGCCTAAGATTTGGTTATACGTAGAGACATGTGTTTCGCCACGAGATATGGCGTCGTACTTGAGTTCTCAACACCGGTTCCACAAGTTGTGTTAGACGTTTCGAGTTATGTCTGGAAAGGCCGTAAGGCGAGTTTGGATAAGTCAGGCTACGCTGTGAGGCACGACCTCGATGTTTGAGGCACGGGCAAGTAATTGACACGACCGAGTCGTTACGTCCCAGAGTATGGCACGAAAGACAAGTACGAGTCGGTGCATTGACAATGCGTATCGAAAAAGTTCTAGAGGCAAGGATAAGGAAGATATCAGTACGATAGCACGGTGATGGTCTAGAGACACAAATAGGCCAAGGCGTCGGTCCTAAAACTGATCCTAAGGCAAGAATAGAAAGACAATCGAAAGGGTTTAAGCTGCACAAAGTAAATGAACGTGTCGATTTTGTATGGGTGGGCGAGGAGCTCACTCCACCAGTACAGTTGAGTACTGACACCCACACAGTTTCCATGTGCATGCACAAGTAGAAGCTCGTGGCACGGAGCTTGCTTGGATGCGTCGAGGCACGGAGTTCCTTGGCGATTCGAAGCGTACGTTTTGCGTGAAGACTAGACTTATACGGGACATAATGTATGAACATCGCCTTTCGAATCTTCCGCTGGCTCAAGCATTGTAATCGAGAGATGAGAGAGAGCAGAGTGATTTGTAATGTGAGATGAGTAAATTTGAGTGATTGTAATCTCGGCCTTGCGCTCCCAATATAACCGTTGTTTCGATATCAATAAAGAGCTTCTTTTGAATAACTTGTGTTTTGTTCTAAATTTCTGCTACGTGTTCAATGTCTCTGCTTGGGACTTCTGTACGACGACCCCGTCGCCGCCGCTGTAATCGGCCGTTATGGAACCCGCCTTGCACGAGCGCAATCTAGGCTCGTGCGGCATCACGCCTTAGCGAGGACGATCGCTCCTACGGGAGCGGAGCGTGACATTACGGGCTGCCTGGGTGCGGGCTTGGCCACCCAGGGGACGTAAGTGCAAGAATATTTCAAGAGACTAACGGGGTGCGCCAGCCAGCACCCTATGCTAGTTGAGAAATACCATGGTAGAAAGTGTCCAAAATGGCTTGTGGTGCCAGCGACCGGTGCATATTGTAACCACCACTTTTCTAAAATGAGGATAATTTTGAACTTTTATAAAATTGATTATTTAATAATAGGTTTAAATCATGTTATCGATTTATTGATAAATTTTAATTATTTTAATATAATTAAATTAGTATTTTATGATTTTGTTCTTTGGCTAGTGTAATCTTAGAGCTGCTTAGCCTATAGACTAACCATGACCATGGAGGCCTAACCCATGTGATTAGTTTAGCTAATTACTATTTTTCGGCTAAGGGTATTTTGGTCATTTTGTGACTTTTGAATTATTTAAGATTTTGATTAATTGGTAAATTTTAGATTATTTTAATAATATTTAAATTGATGTTGTAATTTTGGTCATTTTTTATATTTTAATATTCTAGGAATTTTTATATTTTAATATTGATTTTACGGGATTTGTTTAGTCGGGTTTGAGTTTCGTTTCGTTTCGACTTGTGTTAGTGACCCGGGTAGCTTAGACTCTAGACGGGACCCCAAGATTAGTTAGTCATGGCCCACAAACCCCACTAATTAAGTTAGTGTCATTAGACTAATTCCACTTGCTTAGAATGGTTAAATTGGAGACTTAAACTTGACCTTTTTGACCACAAACCTTGTCATGACTTAAGTTGACCCAAAGGAGACTTGTAGGGGCATCTTGGACATTTCACATAGGCCCATTAGGGCATTATGGACAGCCATCCATAGGGGGAGAGGTGTCCCTCTCTTTCATTTCACACTTGCCTTTTTTTCCCCCAAATTTGTTCTTCCCCAAACTTGAGAGCTTCCCTCTTGATTTTGATCTCCAAATCCCTCCATTCTTCTTCCAATCTTTCACCATTTCTTCTCATTCAACCAAGGAGGAGGTGCTAGCAAGGATTGGGAGCAAGGAGCAAGGAAGGGTGTCCATTTTGGAGGAGCTTTCGTGTCGAAACCGTGTCCTTTGAGTGTATCATTGGGATCCCACTTCCAATAGGTATAACCATCTCTCTATTTCAATTTCTCTTGCATTTTAGTTAGATTTGAATCTATAGGATCCACCCTCATGCATGTACAACCATTAGATTTTAATTTGAGGCTCTTTGGAGTCCTCTTTAGGAAGTTTGAATAGGTTTGGTGTCCTACTTGTGGAGTTTCTAATATAGGACACCCCATGTGTTTGTGTTTATGTAAATAGGCTATTTGTGGTTTAATTTCAGTTTTAGGATGGTTAGAGAGTGGATTGATCTTAGTTAGGATGGTTAGAATAAGTTTTATTTAGATAGCTATGTTGGTATCCAAGTATCTTGGCCTACATGTGTTTCTTTTGTTCAAAACAACCCAAATTCGTCATAATTTTTATCCACGTTTTTAGTAGCCAAAGAAACTTAGAAATACCATAACTTTTAGCTCAGAACTCCAATTAACCTTCTGTTTTTTTTTTAAAAAACCGTATCGAAGTTAGCTTTCCAAATATATATATTAATAGGGCAAATTCGTTCTAGAACTTTCTGTAGAATTATTTGAGTGTCAGTTGTACGAAAGACGAACGCGTTTCGGTGTTTTCGCGATTTCGGGAGCTTCCGGACACGAAAATACGATCCGTTTGAAGTTTCGGAAAGCTAACACGAAGAGCTACAACATACTTTAATCCTAGAATTTAGTGAAGGACCAATTGGTATAGTATTGATTTTAAGTAGAAGAGTGACTATGCGACGTAGGCATTTGGTGTAACCTATGAGCCTAGTATGGATATCATATGAATATAGGTATCGTAGGTTGTCAAAAATATGTATGATATAGTACATATATGTATATAGAAATATATATATTATTGTTATGTAATATATGTTAGTATAGTGTGTGTGTTTGAATGAGATAAGGATGTGTGTGGTTAGTGGAGAGAAGTGAGATTGATAGAGGATATGTGCTAGTGTGTGTTTGATATTGTATAGATGGTAGTGTAGTGTGTGTGTTATGAAGGTGAGAGAGTTGGGAGGATCATGCCATCCTATTTGACTTGAGACTAGTGTGGTTTGTTGAGTGATTGTGTTTGGTTGAGTGGTAGTGTGTTTGTATATAGATGTGTGTAGGTGTGTTAGAAGAGAAGGGTGGTGGATTTGGTATATGTGTTTGTGTGTGTGTGTGTTAGTATTAGAGTGGAGAAGAATTTAAATATTGTATATATAGATATGTTAGTATGTTAGTGGTTATGATAGAATCTATATAGAGGTTAGAGATATCTTAAAAGTTAGATAGTGATAGCTTGTATAAGTTAGATCATTAGTTGTGTTAGTCTATGTTATTGTTAGTTAGAGATGACATATGTTAGTTGGTTAGAGTTAGAGATGGACATATATACATATATGTTATGGTTAGATATTAGTTAGTGGATGTTAGTTGTGTTAGGTTTCTAAGTTAGAATAGATGGTTAGAAGTTATATGTTAGAGTTGATTAGTATCTTATATTAGAGGTATAAGTTATGATATAGAGTGATATCTTGAGATACCATAGTAGTATCTTAGGATATTTTGGATATTTGCCTAGTACCTTAAGGTAATGTATTTACCTACAAGGTAAAGGGGACTTACCTACAAGGCAGAGGGGATTTACTTTATACTAAGGTATTAGCTACTAAGGTATTGTCTATCTAATAATTAGGGTGAATGGTTAGAGGCTATATATTTAAGGTATTAGTATTATATGTTAAGGTTTTAGTTTCCAACCAAGGTAATGGTTTATCTTACCTTAAGGTAATGGGTTTACCTTATTACAAGGTAAGGTATTGGGTTTACCTAGATAACTAAAGTTAGAAATCTAAGTTATTGGTTAGCTAGTAGCTTATGATAGATATTAGATATCTAAGATTGGTATCTTGGTAGTTAAGGTATTAATTCCTAGACTAAGGTATTGGGTTTTCAACTAAGGTATTGATATTAGGATATCAATAGGGCTAAGGTATATGGTATCTTGGGATAAGATATAGGTTGGTATCTTACTAGTATCTAGTATCTACGTTAGTTATCTTAGGATGTAGATGAGTGGGTATCCTAAGATACAAATCAGTATCTTAGAGGGTAAAAGTAGGATTTTGGGGTAAAGTCTAAGAAGGGATTTTGATTGTTAAGATGGGGTTAGAAATAGGTTGTCTTGGTAGGTAATGGTTAGATAAGGGTAGTTTAGTCTAGTTTTGACCCCCGTTGACCAAGAGTTGACTTTTCGACCAAAGTCAACTACGAGTCAACACTTTACCTAGAATTGATCCAAAACCAAACCAGAGTTGACCAGTTGACTGAAAGTCAACTGTCAGTCAACATTTGCCTAGTTTGACCTAGGATTGACCTAGAGTTGACCAGAGTTGACCAGTTAACCAAAAGTCAAATGTAAGTCAACCTTTGACCCAGATTGACCTAGTTTGACTTGGATTGACTTCCTGTGACCTTGTTTATTCTAGTTTGGCTCAGTATGACCTAGTTTGACCTAGTTTGACTTAGACTTGTATATCATGATTTGATTAGCTTTTCTTTCATTATTAAACCATGTTTTGACTTATGATATCTCATCTTTAGGTCTGTGATTACTCTGAGCATCTGTTCACCTTATCAGCTCAGGACCGCAGGCGAGTACATTCACTGATAGTTTTTATTGTCTTGATATCTACTATATCCGATTCAGTTATAGTGTTTTATATAATTCCTGACACGACGGTTCACGGACTAGTATACGTCGGATCCTGTCATGAGATGTTATTCCTGGACTCCCTTGGTATATGAGTATGTGATATTTCTGTGTTTCTGTACTTATATTGTCACGACCCGCACCCTGTATAGGGGCACGAGAAGTGGGTACGTCCAGCCTACGCCGCAGTGTCGGCGGTAGTAAGCTGTCCTAGGTTGCTAACTAATCTCATACAGTGTATATAATGTACTTGTCCAGATGTCAGCTCCGAATGGAGGACAAGTAAAGGATATGATATACTCAATCACAGTCTAAAACACGATAAGATAACACAGAAGTTATACCTAAGGAATTAAAGACAACAACAACTAACTACTAAAATAATACAACAATATCTCAAACAAACTTAATACAAACTCAATATCTTAACTTTAATACAACAAGTCAAAACATGAAAGCTAAAGTAGTCTACTAGCTAATCTCCTGAATCACTCCTGAGAGTCGGGACCAAAGGTAGCTAATCCTTCGCCAGGTCCATGGTAAGTAGGGCATGTGTCCTCAGGATTATCATCTATAATATTTTCAACAGGTCCAATCAGGACGGGAACGAGTACAACTCATCTAGAAAAATCTAAGTAAATGACAAAGAACTATAAAGCAGTTATAGACAGTTTTATTGATGAGCATGGCAGTTTTATACAGGTAATGATGGCATAGAGACACAGTAAGATACAAGAAAAGAAAGGTAACTAAAACAAGAGAAGAATCATGGCAAAGAAGACTGTAATAAAAGCTAACTGAACTAGAATAATATGTACGAGTCCAGACAGTACGATATAAGTCTAATGTAATCCCAGTGTGAGTCCAGTCCATATAATTCGATACCAGATAATTTCCAGTACAAGATGAGTCCAACAGTGATCAATGAAACCAGGGTGAGTCCAACTATGATCTAACAGTGTGTTTTAAAATACCGAGGTCGACATGCAAACGGCTGTAGGTATCAGGCACATCTCTCACTGATCGGGCAAGAGATGGCTATGCTTCCGGTAGATTCCAGTAGGAGATTCCGGATTTGGGATATGTCTACATGTCTTACTCAATATTTCCCCGCCCAGCAAGTGAATCCAAAATCGACAAAAAGAATCGAGATGAGTCTGGCCAATACATGATGATTCCAGAAATAATTCCGGAATGATACCAATGACTCCAGTAATAGAGGCCAGCAAGTAAGGTATGTGTCGATACATGAATCCAGAAATATCCATACGTGTTGATACAGAGAATCACATAGAACTAACTAGAACTGAAATACAGTAATCGACAAATAAATGAGAGAACTATCAGAGAATGTACTCGACTGATACTCTGGAAAGAGTAATGTAATATCAGATGTCTGTACCAGGGTCACAATGTCCTAAAATAGAGCAATACAGTTATGACATGTCCAAAATGAAGGTAAATGAAATCTACAATACAATCAATATGATTTCTAAGCCAATCTAGGTTAAAGTCAAACTTGGTCAACACTACAGTCAATCTAAGTCAAATTAAGTCATACTAGGTCACAAGAAGTTAAACTAAGTCATACAAGATCAAACAAAGTTAAACAAGTCTAATCTAGGTTAAAGTCAACTCTTGGTCAAACTTAGACTAAATAAGGTGATTTAGGTCAAGGGTCAACTCTATATATCAACTCTATAAGGCTAACCCAAATCAAACATAGGCCATTATATCTTAGGATACCAAGGATTCTATACCACAAAGCTAAGGCATAACCAATCTCCTATACAAGTATATCACACAAAATATATATAACACAATACCAACCTTAATCCTGTAATCAAGCTAATCCCATATTCCAATCTCAAGTCACGACTCAACTCTAAGTATCTCACTTAACCCCATACATATCTTAATTGACATGTAACTATCCATATCACCCAAGTCACACAAATACCCTTATATACTTAGGGCACTCACATATAGGTCAAACTCAAATAGCTAGCTAATAGTCTAGGGTTTACTCAATCTTAGTCAACTAGTCCTTTTAAGTCTATACAAGTCAATTCTAGGTCAATTTGGTCAAGGTTTGACCTATAGTTGACTTTAGTCAACCATGGTCAACAAGGCTACCTAGGTCAACCATTCAAGAGCCAATTAGGCCAAGTATAGGGCAACCCCCTATTAGCCATAGGCTAGTATATCTAGGACACTACCACATATATATAGGTATCTTAGATATATACTCATATCTATACAATATATATATATATATACATAGGCCATCTCATATATATATACATATCTACAATGTATACACCATATACCCAACTTATATAATACCATATATACCCAACTATACATATGCCAATATCTATATACATAACCAACTAAATATATATATATATATATACACATATATATATAGCTAACTATACATAACATATATAATATATATATATATATATATATATATATATATATATATATAGATAGAGAGAGAGAGAGAGAGAAAAAGATGAGAGTGAAAGGGTGTGAGAGGGTGTGTGAGTGAAGGGGGGGTCATGGGAAGGCAGTGGTGTGTGTGTGTAGACAGCAGGGGGGGAGGGTTTTCTGTTCTCAGAAAACTGAGAACCAACACAACACACACATACACATATATATACCTATTTATATACACACCCATATCTACATATATAGACACTCACATATACTATACATAGACACACACACTCATATACACATACACTCACATATACAATATATAAATACACAAATACATATATATATATATATACTCAAATATATATATATATATATATATATATATATATATATATATATATATATATATATACTCAAAAATCGATTTAAAACTCAAAATAAATACTGAAAAATAACAGGAATTACTGTTCATTCCTGAACATTGGGATAAATCTCAAAACTGACACAAAACCTAGCTAATACCCAAACCTAAAGGTTGGTAATCATGTCCCCACATGTGTACGTGTCGTGTGTGTCCATGGGAGTCCACCACGACACGACACGGCGTGTCCAGTGGTCAAAAACCCAAATCGGGTAAATTCAGACACTGTGTAGTGACGCAGCGTCGTGCACAGGTTCACTTAGGTCTAGGACACGGTACACGAGTCCTCGTGTCTCGTGGTCGTGTCCCTAGGTTCGCCTAGGATAGGGCTACGTGTCCCACAGCCTGAAACGTGTCCAAGCGTCACACAGTGTCGTGTCCGAGCCCGTATCAGAGCTCAATTTCCACGTGTGTGCTGTCAGTGCAAATTCAATGCACACACGAATTCGTGTCCGATAGTGCATTAGAAGACACGAAACTTAGGGGGCATGTTCGTAGACATTGCCCCCTCGTGTCCACCAAGTGTCATCCCTCCACGTGTCATGTCGTGTCCTACGTGAGCCCCGAACAGCAGGGGACTGAACACGCGCGTGGCGCAGTCTCGTGCAGCGAGGACAGAGCCTCGTGGACACGACACACGCATCAATATGTGTCGTGCTCGTGTCAGGGTGTAGCCTAGGTCTAGGGCTAGGGTTTAGTCCTGACACTTTGTGTCCACGTCGTGTCTAGACACGACACGAAGGCCGTGTCAGTGTGTGTTTTAACACTGTGTGCAGTGTAAACCAAACCAGTGCGCGTATGATTACATGTCCGATACGACACGAGATGACATGGCACTTGGGGGCTGACATGTCAGTCATGGCCCCTTCGTGTCCACCAAAATTGGTGTGTCGAAGTGTCGTGTACAGTGAGAAATAGGGCTCGAGCAACAGGACACAGTGTATGTGTGTGTACAGTACATTCGTGTCCGTTTTGGACACGGACACGACTCAGATTCGTTCTCAGTCAACTAGGGTTGTGTCCTACAAGCCTAGGGCTACCCAAAAATGTATTTTGTTTTGGAAAACAACAACTTTCAACCCATAGTGACATTTCACCAAACACTGTAATTTAAACACAGACACATGTCCGATACGGACACCAAACCAAACCTATTTCCCACCAAACTTGACACACAGTTAGGGTTTACCTATATTTATGCAATTATGAAGAGAGAACACAATCTTAATAGGTTTTGTGAGTGTTTACCTATTGAGTGAAAACTCAATGAAAACAAGGTTTGGAGGGGGTGTCCTCTTCACTTGATGGTGCCTAAAATGCTATGCAACCTAGCTAGCTAGCTCCCCTTAGCATCCTCAATGGTAGGGGGTTCCAATGCAAGAAGTTTGGCTCAATTTGGAGCTAAAATGGCTAAGTTGTGGAAGGTTGAAGTTGTAGAAAAAACTAGGTTTTTAGGTGTAATGAAAATGAGGTGTGAATGAAGGGGGTGTGTTTATATGGAATGGGGTAGGGTTGGGCTGCCATGGGGGGGGGGGGTAGGGGTAGATATTTAGGGTTCCTTCTAGGTGAAGTAACTTAACTTCTAAGGTAAAGACCAATAGATCTTTCTAGGTTTCATGAAAAATATCCTATAAAGCAAATATCTAAGATATTTCAATCCTAAGATATTTACAACATAAAGTAAATACCTACACTTAGTCTTCTAGGTTAGTGGCTAACCCCTAGATTAGGCTAAACTAGGTTAGGGCTAACATGACACTAATCAACTAATTAAATAATAATAAACTACATAAATCCAAATAAATTCTAATAAATTATCAAAATACCCTTTTGACTAAAAAGTGGTAATTTGATATCCTAATCACATGGTTAGGCTTACCTGGTCATGGTTAGTCTCTAGGTTATGAAATCTCTAGGGTTTACACTAGGGTTATACTAGTAAAATCACAAAGTCATAAGTCGTGACTTAGAAAATAGTTTTAATCTAACTAAAAATCACCAAAATTCATAACATGACTAAATCACCATTAATAAATAATAAAAATAATAAATTTTCAAAAATACCCCAATTTCAGAAAACTGGGTGTTACAAGTCTACCCTCCTTAGAAAAATTTCGTCCTCGAAATTAAGATAGTCGTACTCCTCCTAGGTCAAACCCCTAGTCAATCAGAGTCAAAAGATAACATACAATCATAGTCCTACTGGTCGTGATTCCACAGTCTTGAACAGGGTAACTACACTATCTAGCACATCACAAGCATATCCTGACAGGTACTAATGGAATCATACAACAAGATGGGAAAGGAAGGACAGAAAAGACAAACCTGCTAACCCGTCACCTGCAGCGTTGGTCTCCTCGACCGTCATCGCAAAAGCTCCATCCCTCTGGTGCTGAGCTACAGGTGGCCTAGCACCCTTATAAGGAGGTGCAATAGGACAATCCATCTTCTGGTGGGTATCTGACCCACAGGTATAACAAACCTTCAGCCTTTTCCTACACTGCTCCCTGATGTGTTCCTGCTTCCTGCAGTATGAACAACTGATCGTCTTCGGGTCCTGACCCCGATACTGATACTGCACCTGCTGAAATGGCCTCTGCTGCCGGGGTCTCGGGGCTCTAACTGGCGGGGTCGAATGATGTGGTGTGGGAGGATGATATGTCTGCTGGTGTAGCGTCAGCACTTTCTGCTGGAAAGCCTGATGCTTGGAGGGTCCCTCAATGTGTACAGAAGCTGGCCTCTTGCAAGACAGAAGACGCTCCTCGATACTCCGGGCTAACTCTAAGCTCTGGTAGTAGTCAGTCATACCGTTCGCCACTATAAGAATGCCAATATCTGGAACTAGACCATGGCAAAACCTACGCGTCATCTCCTCAGGGTCAGCAACCAAACTAGGAGCGAAACGGCTCAGGCGACTAAACTCTGCCGCATACTCGTCGACAGAATGGGTCCCCTGCTGGATGTTCTGGAATCGTAGCCCTATGGCTACCCTAGCGGTGGTCGAGAAGAATTTTTTTTTGAACTGGGTCTTGAACTGATCCCAAGTGGCTCTCCCTCTCGCAAACAACGGCTCATTCCGGAACCAAACTCCTGCCAAATCTATCAGCAGGAATCCCGCTGCCTCGACCTGGAGGTCATCCGGCATCCTAACTCCAAGGAGCTTCCTCTCTACCGAGTCTAACCAGTCATCTGCTACTACTATGCCCTCAGTCCCTAAGAACTCCTTGGGATTCAGACCCATGAAGTCCTTGATCATCCCCGCTCTCTGCCGCGGCTCTACAGGTGGTGGAACCACGGTACGTTCCTCAGAATGCTCCATGCTCTGGCGGAGTAGGGTGGTCTGCTCTTGATGGGTTGCTAGGAATCCCTGGATCAGAATGAGCAGTTGGTTCCCGTCGAGTGTGACGAAAGCCTGGATAGGTGTAGTGATAGGGGGTGGTGGAAGTATTGGGCCCTACTGGGACTGTGATGTGGAAGGTGGTGGAGGCATCTGGGTTTGTGGATCTGTAGAGTGGGGGAATGTGGTAGGTGAAGGTGGAGGTGTATCAGTCAACTGGTCAGCTGACTGGATGGGGAGTATGCCATTCTCAGGTGTGACATACCGGGATGAACGAGTAAGCACCATCTAATTACAATAAAAAGGACTTATAAGGACTCTTTAAAGCAAAACAATCATAGACAAGAAAATCTAATTATAATAGCAAGCATGTGATGTATTTTCTATGTTGCAATCATAGTATTCCTCTAGGTGTTCTAAGCGTCATTCCTAATGTTGTCTAATTACCTTAAGTTCCTAATTGCAGGCATGCTTGGTACAATAACGTAACCAAACAATTTAGTCTCGAGACCTGCATGGGGGCACCACTAAAAACGTGTCACGACCCGCACCCTGTATAGAGGCACGAGAAGTGGTTACGTCCAGCCTACGCCGCAGTGTCGACGGTAGTAAGCTGTCCTAGGTTGCTAACTAATCTCATGCAGTGTATAAAAAGTACTTGTCCAGATATCAGCTCCGAATGGAGGACAAGTAAAGGGTAGGATATACTCAATCACAGTCTAAAACACGAAAAGATAACACAGAAGTTATACCTAAGGAATTAAAGACAACAACAACTAACTACTAAAATAATACAACAATGTCTCAAACCAATTTAATACAAACTCAATAACTTAACTTTAATACAACAAGTCAAAACATGAAAGCTAAAGTAGTCTACTAGCTAATCTCCTGAATCACTCCTGAGAGTCGGAACCAAAGGTAGCTAATCCCTCGCCAGGTCCATGGTAAGTAGGGCAGGTGTCCACAGGATTATCATCTGTAATATTTTCAACAGGTCCAATCAGGACGGGAACGAGTACAACTCATCTAGAAAAACCCAAGTAAATGACAAAGAACTATAAAGCAGTTATAGACAGTTTTATTGATGAGTATGGCAGTTTTATACAGGTAATGATGGCATAGAGACACAGTAAGATACAAGAAAAGAAAGGTAACTAAAACAAGAGAAGAATCATGGCAATGAAGCCTGTAATAAAAGCTAACTGAACTAGAATAATATGTACGAGTCCAGACAGTACGATATAAATCTAATGTAATCCCAGTGTGAGTTCAGTCCATATAATCCGATACCTAATCAGGGTACGGGTCGTGACACATATAGATTAAGTGGGCTTTGCTGGTGGCAATCCACGTGCAAGTCCTTGCATTGAAACAAAGTAGTCTAAGTTAACTAAATGAAGTGCCTTCTAACAGGCTTGAAATGTAACACACCAAAGGATAAAGAGTACTTCATGAAATTGAATTAGAAAACATGCCTACATCGCGTTAGGACCTGAGGCAGGGACACGCACTTGACATTGAAAGTTTATATGAATTGTTGACTAACTTGGTTTACTTTGGACAGGGAAGGCCGGACGATAAGTATGGGTAAGTCGTGCATGTATTTCCATACAAACACTTGAATTTGGCAACACGGGATAAGTTATGAAATATGCCATGAAACTGATCCTAAGGCAAGATTAGAAAGACAATGAATGATAGACGGTACATAAAAGTAAATAGAACGTGTTTGGTAATGATAGCATTGTGGGTGAGCTAGCCTCCCACCAGTGCATAATAATGTACTGATAACCCCACAGTTTCCTTGCAGGACGCAGGAGTCGTCATCGGGTGCGGAGATTCCCTCGAACGTGCTAAGGCGCAGAACTAACTCTAGAGCCTTGGAGCGTTGCAGGGAGCTGAAGCACCATATACAGGACATAATGTATTGGAACATCGCCATGAATCATTCCATCTTGTAAGCTACTTGGCACGCCTTTTATGTTTCAGAGAGAGAGAGCTTGAGCGATTTGTAATCTCGGCCTAGCGCCGCTTGTAAACTTCTTGAATGTCAATAAAGAGTTTGAATTCGCTTCAATTTGTGTTTATTTACTTTCCGCTGCAAATGAGGACACTCTGTGCGACTCTGTGGCCTAGCTCAAATCGGCCGTTTCCGGACATAGCCTTGTACGGGCGCAACCTAGGCCCATGCGGCATCATGCCTTAGTGAGGACGATCGCTCCTGCGGGAGCGGGGCGTGACAGATTGGTATCAGAGCACGGCTTTACGTCCTTGGACTTCATTTCGATTCTCTCCGTTGTGAAAGCTCGTTTTTGAAACAAAAGAAGTGTACGCTCTCTCTCGTTGTGCCTCGGGATGTTCCATACAATAAGTCTAATATTTTCAAAAGCTCGTACAAGTACTCGGTTGAATGGGATCGATAGGCGAAGGCCTTTGTGCCGAACCACGACGTACTTGAGTTGGAAGGAATGCTAAAGGTTAGCAAATGCAGTACGTACTTGAATAACCTTACGCTGAAAATAGCAAACGAGTACACGAGACCGAAGTATAGTTCGAACGGGATGGTGATGCACGCAGCCTTTTGGCTAAGTTGTGCCGAGTATCGCGCACCTAGACCTTCTGGTGCGAACGAGTTTACGAGCGAGACCGACTATCGCTCGGACGAAAATAAGTGAGACTTAGAACGTATGTTGATAGAGACGCTACTTGACCAACGCTAAAGCGAACACGAGAAGTGGTTCTTAGACTTTGAGGAACGGGCGAACGCGCAATTGAACATATCGATTGGGAATCGAATGACCTTTTAAGGATTTGTAGAGTGACTTGAACCCGAGTGGTGTATGTGATAGTTGCGAGGAAGAATAAGAATGAGTGTCGACGACTAGTCAAGTGGCTCGAACCTTGAGTGGTGTATGGACGTCATAGAAATTATTCGAGCAAAACTAAAGAATTTACGGATAGAGCGAGTACGTCGGCAAGTGATAATATCGCGCAAAGCCTTAGAACGAGTAACGCTTAGTTGGTTTTGATTTCGATAGTCTCAAACGAGATATCGTCGGACGAATTAAGAATACGTAGTGCAAATTACGAAACGAATGAAGGGCTTGGTCGAGGAAACATAGAAGATCGTGCATACGATTTTGAATTTAGTCGAAGGGATTGAAACTTGAGTTAAGGTGAAATACCCATGATGAGATCGAAGATAACACGATTGGAAGATAGCGTGCATAGAAAATGTTAGCTTGAAGATACGAGAATGACTAAGGATTTGGAATGGATGTTGCTCAATGAAGAGTTAGCACGAGACAATGTGAATTGAGGAATTAAGTTGTACGACTCAAAATTCGTTGCGAAAGGAAGATCGTCAGGTTATGTACATCATCGATGGTATTGAGGCGTATCAAAGATCGATGTATGATAACTCGGGGGTACTCCGATTCGATGAATGATGATCGTGTTAGACGTTATTATTTCAAAAGATGCTATGTTGGAGAATTTGGATAGAAATGAATGTTTAGAACGAAGATGGGAAGTGACTTGATTGTTCGGTGATAACCACAACGACAACGATCTTGTCTTGCACGAGCGCAACTCCAGCCTCGTACATGTGTCACATCGGATTTAGGACAATCATTCCGCGTGAGCGTTGGCATGGTGATTCATGTCCAGCAGAAATGATCGAACTCGAAATACCTTGACATGGCAATTTTGATTGCTTTGACTTGTGGTTTGAAGCGAAGGCGAATTGGGGGATTGATCGGACTTATGATGGACGATGAAGTAAAGTTGAGGATTGAGTAGGCCCAATCCGCGTATCGAAAATGAGTAAGTCTAGACGCAACGCAAGGGTTACATTCCGATGAGAATGATTACTCCGCGGGAACGTTGACATGGTGATTCATGTCCGCCGTGGCTAATCAGACTTGCGTGAGATCGGGGCGTGACATATTGCAAGGCTAGACGATCTTGTGATCGGCTACGTAGATTGGATAGGATGGATAGATGAATTGTATCAAAACATACTTGAAGAGATAGACTACAATAATTGCTAGTACGGACGCACGATATTAACATGTCGAGGATTTGGTTGAGGATAACCTATCGTAGGATGACTTTCCTAAACGAGCTCGAACTTGGAACAGAGAATGTGTTGATGCGTGTAGTGCCCCGTCCCTACATCGTGCCCCGTACTTGTCCACGGGGTGCGCGAGAAAGGAACACTGTCGCTATCGATTCGATCGGGACCGATAGGTCGGGACCGACCGAGTCGATCGAACGGGAACGGTTGAATTAAGATCCATTCCTTGTTATGGAATGTCTTCTTCGGAACCAAGTCCCATATTCAGCGGTTTGCGCCTCGAGGATTGGCTCTGCGGCTGAGTCGGGAGAGACCTCCCGTTGCTCTGCTTTTTACGCCGCTTGCGTTGGTTTTGGCTTTGTTTTCTGAATGCGTTTTCGTGAATGTTTTCGATGGTTTTCATGGCTTGCATTTCGAACTCGCATTTCCTATCGAACTCCTTGAATAATGCAGTGTTCTAATCGGTTGCTTGTGCGATTTCAGGTAATCGCGTAGGCGACGTCTAGCGCGACCAACAAGTTCCCTCGCCAAGGTAAACTCAAGGTGAGTGGCTGACCCTTCTTTTCTCGACCCTCTTCTTAGGCAAAATCAATAGTGTTGTTGTGAAGAAAAGGATAAATGCAAGGGCACGAACACGGGAAAAAGGATTGAGTTTTCAAAAAGAATGTAGGCTAATGTCTTAATAACTAAAAAGGAAATGTGTTTTCACACGGTTATGGACAACTTGTCGACAAGGCGATAGTTTCCTCGAGCGGCAACCCGAGGCCACGGGACCGTTTCGGCCTAGGAGGAAACAGGGTATAGTCGTGCATAAGGTTTCAGCACAGGTTAAGCGGGGACTTGCAACGGAGCTAGCTACTTGCGTTGAAAGGATCCCGATTAACAAAGCTATACGTCCAGGATGGCTTGTGATGCCAGTGACCAAACACACGTAATGTTGCACTTGGAATATAAATGATAACAATGGACAAGGAAGAACATGGTAAGTTTCTAAAGGCGCGGCGCGGTCCGCCGGGGTAAGTTTCAACGTAAAAGTTCACTATGCTTGTCATTACTTGTTTGTAATCCATTAGGATGGTTAGAAACATTTATACTCTAATGTCATATAAACTCTTCAACTAAATGAGATCTTGGAATTTAAATAGCCACGCACCAGTACAAAGTGTAATGTACTGATCCTCGCTCTCCACGCAGGTACCCCGAACTACGAAGGGCGTGCCAACTAAAAGCTCAAGGCGGCGTGCATTCTTTTGAAGCCTCGTCCGTGTGAAGGCTTGTTTTTCTGGATTTCCTTTTGAAGAAGACCCGCACATCAGTCCAAAGAAAAATGACGACTCGACTTCCCGCCATAGCAGGTGGAAATATGTATTGGTTTTTGCTTGTATAAAAGGGTGTAATGTATGGAACGACTATCTCATCGGCGTTCGTTTTTGTAAGTCGAAGTCATGTTGTAGCCCGCGCGGCAATGATTGTAAAAAGAAGTCTATGTAAAGTTCATATTATCAATGAAAAGTCTATTTCCATTTCAAATGTGTTATTCAATTTCTCTGCGTACTCTAAATTGATGTTGTGTTTCGGATAACCTTATGTATACGCCTTGTGCGATCGCAACTTAGGTTCGCACGGCATCACGCCCGGGGGACGACTATCGATTCTACGGAATCGGGGCGTGACATAATGGTATCAGAGCAACGGCTTTACATCCTTTGGCCTCGCGTCTAGAGTTTCAAACCTTTGACCACGCAACGATGAGATAAGTTGTTCCATACAATGAGTCCGTAATAATTTGAGACTGATGCGTTGCCTTCGTATCACAGAAGTGGCAGAACCCACGGCCGAGCAAGAACAGAGCGCTTCCAGCGGCTCTAGTAGCTCGCATCGTCCGCAGGCCGGACCTTCTAACGATACCATCGAAAGGATGCTGCGCATGATGGAGGCACAGCGGAACCAGTCCGAGAACCGACATCAACGAGTAGAGGAACGACAGGCCCAGTTCGAAGCTCGCTTCGACGCGCACATCAAACTTCAACAAAAGCAGATGGATACCCTGCAGCAGATCGTCCAGACGTTTGCGGCCAATGGAAATTCTGCGACGGCACCTACCGTCACCGTGCCTACTACCACCGTGCCGGCGAATCCACCCATTGAAGTCGGCACGGCGGAGCTCGAGCTTCAACCAGCGGCACCGAAAAAGTACAACTTTGAAGTGTCAGAATTCAAGAAGGCGTGCCGCACTTCTTTCAGCGGCACCGAGGGCCCTTCCATTGCGATCGACTGGCTGGAAGAACTAGAAGACCACTTCGAGCTTCTCGGCATCGAAGAATCAAAGCAAGTCGCCTGCGCACAACTTCAACTACGGTTGAACACGCACGACTGGTGGGCCGTGCGCAAGCGAGCGATTCGACCGGACAACACTACCGCGCCGATCTCTTGGGCCACGTTCCGCAAGGCTTTCGAACTCGAGTACCTTCCGTCCGTCGTTCGCCAAGCAAAAGAAAATGAATTCATGTCATTGAAGCAGGAGAGCAGGACGGTGCAACAGTACGCCGCAGAGTTCAATAAATTGTCCAAGTTTGCTGGTGCGTTTCTGCCTACTGAAGAGTGCCGCGTACGACGGTTCGAAGTGGGACTGCGACAATCTATTGGTGCGCATGTTGGCATCCCGGAGTACAAGACCACGGGCGAGGCTCTAAACCACGCTCTCCGTCTTGAGAGTCTGCATCCTTCCGGCGCTGCCGACGTTGTGCGTCACTCTAATCACAAACGTCCTAGCCATACGGGAGGCAACATTCACGCATCAAAGCGTCCGAACCATGGCGGTTACCATGGACATAACTCATCATCACGATGTGCCAAGTGCGGTTCCATTGGGCATGAGGCGAGCAACTGCTTGGTCGCCGAGGGGGGATGCTTCTTTTGCGGACAAAAGGGTCACTACAAACAAGATTGCCCCCAGAGAGGAAATCGTAACGCCCCGCCCCAACCACCCCGTCAAGAGAATCGGGGACAGGCGCCCCGACCTCCTCAGCACACTCAACCAGACAACCAAGCCCGACGCCCTAATGCCCAGGGGCGTGTCTTTGCTCTGACTCGAGACGAGGCGTTCGCTTCCGACACGGTCGTGACAGGTATATTGAACTTCAATAATGTACCTGCTCGTGTGTTATTTGATTCAGGCGCATCGCATACTTTCATATCGGCGGACTTCGCCGCCGAGCACAAATTTCCTGTAAAGTTGTTAGATCTTGATCTTAGCGTAAGTATGCCTTCGGGCGTGCCACTACTCACAAATTTAGCTTGCGGGGGAGGAACCATATGTATTGGGGGTCAAAAGATCGATCTTGATGTGATAGTTCTAGATATGAAGGACTTCGACATCATACTGGGCATGGATTGGCTCGGTCCTTGCAACGCCAACATCGACTGCACAGGAAAGAGGGTCACCTTCCGCATACCTGGAGTGCCCGAATTCTGCTATTCGTGTGGTGAAGCATCGCCGACGTGCATGGTGATCTCGGCAATCTCGGCTCGGAGGCTACTTCATTCTGGATGCGAAGGCTACTTGGCGTCCGTTCGTGACACGAGGCAGGATAGTGCGAACGCGGGTGATACCGACGTTGTGGCAGAATTCCCAGACATGTTCCCGGACGAGCTACCTGGCATGCCGCCCGATCGAGAGATAGAGTTCACCATCGATACATTCCCCGACGCCCGGTCGATCTCGAAGGCTCCGTACAGGATGGCTCCTGCAGAATTGAAAGAATTAAAGGCACAACTTCAGGAATTGCTCGACAGAGGGTTTATCCGTCCGAGTGTCTCGCCGTGGGGTGCGCCCGTGCTGTTCGTAAAGAAGAAGGATGGATCGATGCGACTCTGCATCGACTATCGGGAATTGAATAAAGCCACCGTCCGAAACAAATACCCCCTGCCCCGCATCGACGACTTGTTCGACCAGCTCCAAGGTGCAACCGTGTTTTCGAAGATTGATCTGCGATCGGGTTATCACCAACTCAAGGTCAAGCCAGATGTCGTGCCGAAGTCTGCCTTCCGCACTCGTTATGGCCACTACGAGTTCTTGGTAATGTCGTTCGGTCTGACAAACGCCCCTGCCGTCTTCATGGATCTAATGAATCGGGTGTTCCGTCCGTTCGTTGACAAGTTCGTAGTAGTCTTCATCGACGACATCCTCGTCTACTCGAAGGATCGAGCGCAACATGCAGAGCATCTGCGGACGGTACTCCAAACCCTTCGAGAGAATCAGTTGTATGCGAAGATGAGCAAGTGCGAGTTCTGGCTAGACAGCATCTCATTCCTTGGGCACATCATCTCCGCCGCGGGCATCGCAGTCGATCCGAAGAAAGTCGAGGCAGTTGCTGATTGGAAACGGCCCGCATCAGTTGGCGAAATTCGAAGCTTCCTAGGCTTGGCGGGATACTACCGACGCTTCGTGAAGGACTTCGCGAAGATTGCGTCGCCGTTGACTCGCCTCACCCAGAAAGGAGTCGCATTCAAGTGGTCAGACGACTGTGAAGCTTCCTTCCAGGAGCTCAAACAACGGCTCGTTTCGGCCCCGATACTTGCTCTTCCTGAAGGGACGGAGGGATTTCAAATCTTCAGCGATGCTTCTGGCCAGGGCTTGGGGTGTGTGCTCATGCAGCGGGATAAGGTGATATCTTTTGCTTCCCGGCAGTTGAAGCCGCACGAGAAGAACTACCCCACGCACGACCTAGAACTAGCGGCAATTGTGTTCGCGTTGAAGCTGTGGCGTCACTATCTCTATGGCGTGGCGTGCAGGATTTATACGGACCACAAAAGCCTCAAGTATCTCTTCACCCAGAAAGAACTGAATTTGCGGCAGAGGCGATGGCTCGAACTAATCAAAGACTATGACTTATCAATCGACTACACGCCGGGCAAGGGAAATGTGGTAGCGGATGCGCTGAGCCGAAAGTACTTAGCTTCATTATGCATCAACGATCGACTGCTGCGTGACTTAGAAGGAATGGGCATTGAACTTCGAGTTCGTTTCAGAGACGTGAAACTGGCGCAACTGCGGGTGGAACCGAGCCTACTGGAGAGGATCAAGTCTGCACAGAAGGACGACCCCTACCTGGAGAAGATACGGAAGCTGATATCGACGGGGAAAGCGTCTGACTTTGCAGAGGACGAGTCGGGAGTGTTGCGCGTGAAGGGACGGCTATGCGTACCGGACGACGTAGAACTCAGAAAGGAGATAATGACGGAGGCACACTATGCAAAATATTCCTTGCATCCTGGCAGCACCAAGATGTATAAGGACCTCCGTGTTGTCTTTTGGTGGCACGGCATGAAGAGGGACATAGCGCTCTTTGTGTCAAAATGTATGGCCTGTCAGCAAGTCAAAGCCGAGCACCAGCGACCGGGCAGGGAGATACAGAACCTTGCCATTCCAGAGTGGAAGTGGGATCACATCACTATGGACTTCGTTGTTGGCTTGTCGAGGACGCCGCGGGGAAATGACGTCGTCTGGGTCATCGTCGATCGACTAACCAAGTCAGCGCACTTTATCGCCATCAAAGTTACTTGGAGCGTCGACCGCCTTGCTCAGATATATCTTGATGAAATAGTTCGGCTGCACGGGGTCCCAGTTTCTATCGTCTCGGATCGGGATGGACGGTTCGTAGCACGTTTCTGGAGTAGTCTACATTCAGCACTGGGGACCAAGTTGAAGTTCAGCTCAGCTTATCATCCTCAGACTGACGGCCAAACAGAGCGGGTGAACCAAATTCTCGAAGACATGTTGCGACTCTGTGCTATCGACTTGAAGTCAAGTTGGGACGTCCATCTACCGCTGGCCGAGTTTGCATACAACAACAGCTATCAGTCCAGCATCCAAATGGCGCCGTATGAAGCTTTGTACGGCCGGAAGTGTAGATCGCCCATTTGCTGGGATGAAGTCGGGGAACGGCAGATACTTGGTCCGGAGCTGGTGGAGCAGACTGTGCAGAAGGTCAAATTGATACGAGAAAGATTGAAGATAGCACAAAGCCGGCAGAAAAGCTATGCCGACACGTACCGACGCCCCCTCGAGTTCTCGGAAGGCGACCATGTATTCCTGAAGGTGATGCCTATGCGTGGAGTATCCCGGTTCGGTGCGAAAGGAAAGTTGAGCCCAAGATTTGTTGGCCCGTTCGAAATATTGAAGCGAGTCGCCCCGGTAGCTTACCAAATCGCCTTGTCGCCTGCATTGTCAGAGGTACATGACGTCTTCCACGTCTCGCAATTGCGGAAGTACGTGCACGATCCGGGGCATGTGGTAGATTTGGGTAAGCTGGACCTGAAGGCGGACTTATCATATGTCGAAGAGCCGGTGCAAATCTTGGAGCGCAAGGATAAACTTCTCCGCAACCGTGCTATTCCACTAGTCCGCGTCCTCTGGAGAAACCATTCCGTCGAGGAGTCGACTTGGGAGCTTGAGTCAGAAATAAAGGAGAAGTTTCCTTCATTGTTCTCGTAGAGGTAGGTTCTATTTTAAGTTTCGAGGACGAAACTTTTTCTTAGTTGGTTATGGTGTAGTGCCCCGTCCCTACATCGTGCCCCGTACTTGTCCACGGGGTGCGCGAGAAAGGAACACTGTCGCTATCGATTCGATCGGGACCGATAGGTCGGGACCGGCCGAGTCGATCGAACGGGAACGGTTGAATTAAGATCCATTCCTCGTTATGGAATGTCTTCTTCGGAACCAAGTCCCATATTTAGCGGGTTGTGCCTCGAGGATTGGCTCTGCGGCTGAGTCGGGAGAGACCTCCCGTTGCTCTGCTTTTCACGCCGCTTGCGTTGGTTTTGGCTTTGTTTTCTGAATGCGTTTTCGTGAATATTTTCGATGGTTTTCATGGCTTGCATTTCGAACTCGCATTTCCTATCGAACTCCTTGAATAATGCAGTGTTCTAATCGGTTGCTTGTGCGATTTCAGGTAATCGCGTAGGCGACGTCTAGCGCGACCAACAAGTTCCCTCGCCAAGGTAAACTCAAGGTGAGTGGCTGACCCTTCTTTTCTCGACCCTCTTCTTAGGCAAAATCAATAGTGTTGTTGCGAAGGAAAGGATAAATGCAAGGGCACGAACACGGGAAAAAGGATTGAGTTTTCAAAGAGAATGTAGGCTAATGTCTTAATAACTAAAAAGGAAATGTGTTTTCACACGGTTATGGACAACTTGTCGACAAGGCGATAGTTTCCTCGAGCGGCAACCCGAGGCCACGGGACCGTTTCAGCCTAGGAGGAAACAGGGTATAGTCGTGCATAAGGTTTCAGCACAGGTTAAGCGGGGACTTGCAACGGAGCTAGCTACTTGCGTTGAAAGGATCCCGATTAACAAAGCTATACGTCCAGGATGGCTTGTGATGCCAGTGACCAAACACACGTAATGTTGCACTTGGAATATAAATGATAACAATGGACAAGGAAGAACATGGTAAGTTTCTAAAGGCGCGGCGCGGTCCGCCGGGGTAAGTTTCAACGTAAAAGTTCACTATGCTTGTCATTACTTGTTTGTAATCCATTAGGATGGTTAGAAACATTCATACTCTAATGTCATATAAACTCTTCAACCAAATGAGAGCTTGGAATTTAAATAGCCACGCACCAGTACAAAGTGTAATATACTGATCCTCGCTCTCCACGCAGGTACCCCGAACTACGAAGGGCGTGCCAACTAAAAGCTCAAGGCGGCGTGCATTCTTTTGAAGCCTCGTCCGTGTGAAGGCTTGTTTTTCTGGATTTCCTTTTGAAGAAGACCCGCACATCAGTCCAAAGAAAAATGACGACTCGACTTCCCGCCATAGCAGGTGGAAATATGTATTGGTTTTTGCTTGTATAAAAGGGTGTAATGTATGGAACGACTATCTCATCGGCGTTCATTTTTGTAAGTCGAAGTCATGTTGTAGCCCGCGCGGCAATGATTGTAAAAAGAAGTCTATGTAAAGTTCATATTATCAATGAAAAGTCTATTTCCATTTCAAATGTGTTATTCAATTTCTCTGCGTACTCTAAATTGATGTTGTGTTTCGGATAACCTTATGTATACGCCTTGTGCGATCGCAACTTAGGTTCGCACGGCATCACGCCCGGGGGACGACTATCGATTCTACGGAATCGGGGCGTGACAATGCGAATAGGGTGAACGCTGCTTGATGTTTAGAAATTTGAGTAAAATGAACTTGGGTAGAAACTCCCGTACAAACGAACAAATGGTTTGACCATAGAATTTGGGGCGAGTGTCGTACAACGACCTTGCACGATGAGCCACAGACTTGACTTGTAACTATGACATGGTGAGATGACCTAGCAGACAGGCGGATGACCCTATGCCGAGTGATTGAACCTGTGTGATTTACGGTATCGTCTGGACGGACGATAGACTTGGGACAACAAGACTTAGAGTAGGACGGGGAAACTGGGAGTGTGTGTGAACGACAACGAGATTGGCCCCAAACAAAAAGAATGATAGGAATGGGTGATGCACAAGTAAAGTTGGGATAACGAATTGAATCATTGATGGGAAGACGTACTCGATGATATTGCAATACTTGGTTTTGAATCGGACGAAAATTTACTTAGACTTGGTCGACTCCGCTAAGAAGAAATCGTATTGATTTCGTAGACAAGAACGCTTGAGAAGGGAATCGGATCATCTCGATGATCGAGATAAACGATAGTGAGACGCACATGTGTTCGATTTTAATCAAAGTCAGTAAAACGATCGGCAAATCAAAACTATCACGAGTAGCTTGTCCGACTTCGCTAATCGCTAAGCTTGGTTGAAATGTACGTATTCGGGGGACGCCTTGAATACGTGCATGATCCAAACTCAGCGATATGATGAACTCGAATGCAGCTGCAAGTGGGTGTTGAGATGCGCATAAACGAAAGTGAGTTTGCCTCAGCTTACGACTCTCGTATTTGATGAATTACAACGCACCTCGTGCGGCCATGACAGTCCCATGACACGACAAAATAGCAACCAAATCAAAGAAACACGACGACACGAGTTAAGGAATGGTAGGATGACCTGCACTCAGGAAGTCTCGAGGACGAGACTTGTTTTGAGTGGTGTATTATGTAATGACCCGCTCCGCCCTAGCGGAATGTCGATTCAAACGGCAAGTGCAACGGCTCAAACGAGCCATCGACCCGAAGAGTTGGCATCGACCTAATAAAGAATCGATGCAAGGCTTACATTGGCCCGTCAAGGATGAATCCAGACTTAGACTTTCAAAGGCGCGCTCGGAGTATCGTTCGGCCGATGCGAACATCGCTAAGGTGGGTGGCTCCGATGAACCCGTCTTTGCTTAGCCTAGACACATAACAATACGGACACTATTGCTAGGATTGCTAGGCGATAACACCGTGCATGCTAATAAATAACTCAACGTACCTAGCTAAGGGAATAATCCCATATTGTATGCTTGTTTAGAACATAAAAAAAACATGAAAAATGTGCGAACTCTCGCACCGCACTCCACGCTCGTGCTAAGGCACAAGCTTACGTTTCGAGTTCCTTATGCGTTCAACAATGAAACAATGAATGGTTTACAACAATGAAACGGAAGACTATCGACATAGTCGTTTCGAGTAGAGTATAGCAACATTGAAAGACTTTGGGACCGATGGGTCGTCAAGGCGACTCCTGTACGGGGAGTTGCATAATGTATGAATAAAAGAATGAACGAATAAGTGAATGAATGAATCAACAAATAAATGAATGTATGAATGAAAGAATGAACGAATAAGTGAATGAAAGAATCAACGAATGAATGAATGTGTGAATGAATCAATGAACGAACGAGCAAGTGAAAGAAAGAAAAGAAAGAAAGAATAAAAGATAAAGAAGAAAGGAATGGTTAGCGACAGGAATGACGGGCACGTGCAACGGGGCTCGCTACCCGCGCTGTACGGACGCCAACCTGGTCGATAACGTATTATGGCTAAGGGTTAGCCTACGGCTCGAAGTCAGCCGTTAAGTCAAAATGACAAATAATATGAAATGGTCGTGGACAATCCCCTCGTATACGGGAGGTGGGAGATATAAGGAATTTCCCCGACACGATCAAAGGGAGGATCGTAGCCGGTCCGGACGAAAATCAAGGGGGCTTACGGGCTGCCTGGGTGCGGGCTTGGCCACCCAGGGGACGTAAGTGCAGGAGTATTTCAAGAGACTAACGGGCTGCGCCAGCCAACACCCTATGCTAGTTGAGAAATACCATGGTAGAAAGTGTCCAAAATGGCTTGTGGTGCCAGCGACCGGTGCATATAGATTAAGTGGGCTTTGCTGGTGGCAATCCACGTACAAGTCCTTACATTGAAACAAAGTAGTCTAAGTTAACTAAATGAAGTGCCTTCTGAACAGGCTTGAAATGTAACACACCAAAAGAAAAAGAGTACTTCGTTAAATTAAGTTAGAAAACACGCCTACGTCGCGCTAGGACCTGAGGCAGGGACACGCACTTGACATTGAAAATTTATATGAATTATTGACTAACTTGGTTTACTTTGGACATGGAACCTCTGCGCTCTGTCAATCTCGGTTGCCACCAAGGTGGGAGCAAACCGACTGAGTCTGGAAAACTCGGCCGCATATCCGTCGACCGTCCTCCCCATCTGCTTAAGATTACTGAACCTGGTCTGCAAGTCATACCGAGCCACTGCATCATAATACTTGGTCTGGAACTTTTCGCTGAACACTGCCCAGGAGACAGGTGTTGCCAATCCCACTGCTTGTGCGGCCCACCAACTGCGGGCTAGATCCAATAACTGTAGGCACACCACAACCACCTTCTCGTCTTCTGGAATCTTCGCGGCTTCGAGAATCACCTCTATATCCTGTAGCCAAGCATCGGCAGCAATGGCATCCTCGCTGCCATCGAAGAATGGAGGGTTCAGGTGCTTGAAACTGTTGACCGCACTGTTCCCTCGAGGACCACTTCTATTCAGAGCATCTTGTACTGCTTGGTGCAGGGCATCTCCCTGACGATCTTGGGACGCAAGCAACTCACGGATGAGTCCTACCAAGCCTCCATCCTCTGACCCTGCTGGCTGGACGGGCTGAACTGGCAGTACTGGTTCTCCAGGAGGCACGGCTCGGGAGGCGGCTGCTGAGGACTCAGCCTGATCTTCTGGTTGCTGCTGGTCCACGGGAGGTGATCCGTCTTGCTGATCGGCAGGTCCAGGTTCAATACCGCTGAAGAAGACGACATGGGAACAATAAGGAAGGACCAGGACAGATCAACGATTACAAGCATGTGATCAGGACAAGAATTTCAGGAATCAAGAGGATACGAGCAGAGATCAAGGGCGAGTACTGATTGAGACATCTATTCGTTAAACCCTCACACATCTTGATTTAACAAGACCTGCATGGGCCACCACTTAAACCATGTCACGCCCCAGAACCAGAATACTGGAGAGCGGGGGCAGACATAGCCAGCTACGTATAACGGAATGGAATCCACACCGCTATACGGTCATGGCTGTCTAGATATGTGAGGGTTTCACTACAATCCATCAGTCTCTTAAGGTCATAAATAGCCTATTGTCTCAATCTCAACCAACTAATAATAGTTACAAGATATCAGACCACCAAATACACAATAGTAAGGCGTCTCATACATTATATATTCGGAATGATCATGAAGCTAGTCGTTACAAAATGTGAGGACTAGCAAGAGTTCAGTCATACATGATCAACCCCCGGGGCTTGTCAATCATGTTACAGCCCGTAGGCAGACAGTAAGTAAGTACAATCGAGCTAACACTTGCTCGTCGGCTAAACACCTCAAAAGAATAATTTACAATATTACAGTGGGAGAACAAAAGAAACCCACTCGATGCCCTGGTTACGCCTGGTGACCACCATCGGGCTGGAAAGCAGGAAGATCCTTTGGTGCTGCTCCGGTATCTGGCCATACAAAACCAGCTGGGTCAGACCCCAGAAAGAGCAAGTGCCACAAAGGAGGCTTCACTTAAGAACTAAAACCAACAAATTATTAGCATTCAACATGTAAGAAAACAACAATAAATAACGCAGATTGAGGTCTGTGCACTACCAATGCACTTACCCCAATCAGAGAAAATGATTAAGTAAAGCATCATGACATAAGATAACTGGAGAATCGTGCTAAATAAAATATAGCTGGGCAATATATGAAGAGAAGACGAAGATACTATTCCGGAAGCCAGGTTACAATCCTTAAACCAAACAAGGACCGAGATTATAACCCTTCACCTGAACAGAACTTAGTTTCTGATCATTTATTGCTAAAGGTGACAATCATTAAGGTGAAAATGAGAGAGAGTACAATAATAATAGTGACAATGAAGAGTACAATACGCTAGGGTGACAATAGATGTACAATCATTGTAGTAACAATCTGGAGTGACAATAATTCAATCATTCTGGTACAGTCTTGCAATCAATCACTTCTAGACAATACTATACTGGACTAGACTCCATCCAATCAATCACGGCCAATCATTGCCCACGACTTTCTACATTAACTAACTAGGGTTACCACAATCCTATTTACTAGCAAGATGCAATGAGATGCTCCAAGTAGTCACAGGCCCTGCAGCTATCCAGGTTATCCAGGCGAACATTATAGTGACAATTTAGAGAGTTCAATACATTAGAGTGACAATAGAGTTTAATCATTAAAGTGACAATAGAGAGTGCCCCACATAACAGTGGGCTGGAAATGTGCCCTACTCGTCGGCAGGCTACAAGTCCAAACATTTGCGGCCGGGATAACGGGATCGCCTGTAACTGGAGAACATCTCTTCATGACTAATGAATTAATCTAGTCATTAACCTTAGTCCATTATAGTAGGTACTCCTGACCGTGGTATTCAGGAGTCCCCTCCTAGACATGATGCAAGATAGGACTGGATTTTTTGTACAAGCACAATCGCCCACGGTGTCCAGGTTACTTATACAGGTCAGGTCATGTCAGGTAGCCGTCGCAACAGCTTATCAATATATATCATGTCAGGTTATCATGTCAAGTGTACTTTGTCAGGAGTGCGCCACGGCGGGCCACTATCATGTTAGGTTAGTCATGTCAGGAGTGCACCGCTACGGGTCACTGTCATGTCAGGCTCAATTATCATGTCCAAACATATCAAGTAAATTCGTAATTATCAAGTTCAGGACAAAAGGTGTAAGGATATAAAATGGGCATAAAAATATACAATAAGGAGTTACAAAACATGGGTAATTAATGATAAATAATAATACACAGGGTTATTAGAAGGTCATGCGGCTCATGCCTATGCGGCCAGGGGAGGATAAGACACATGCGGCTCAATTAGGTGAGCGCATGCGACCAGGGTCACTGGAACCCATGCGGCCAAGACAAGAGGGGCGCATGCGGCTCAGGGGGGACGAGACACATGCGGCTCAATTAGGTGAGTCTCATGCGGCTAGCAAAAGAGAAGTCCATCCGGCTGGATCTGGACCAGGCGCATGCGGCTTAGTAGTAGCCCATGCGGTTCAGGAAATAAAGGATGCATATGCGGCTGGGATTAATCAGGGTCATGCGGCCCGGACTAAGAAGTCCATGCGGCTGGGTCTGGGGGTTCTCATGCGGCTCGAGGATCAGGGCCTATGCGGCTCACGGGGAAAAAGTTCATGCGGCTGAGAGAGCACTTGCCGCATGAAATGTTCATGCGGTCAAGTCAAGTCCATGCGGCCAGAACTGTCGTATGAAGGCTCATGCGGCTCGGAATCACTTGCCGCATGAAGTATTCATGCGGTCAAGTCTAGCACTGTTCTTCTTCTCCAAGCTTCCGAGAAGAAGAACGCCAAGAATCCATGCTCCAAGCTCCATGAAACCTTCATCCGGAGTCCAAATCCGAACTTTTATAGGTCAAAATAGGGTAGAACGAGATTCTCTACAACATGGAACCATTAAAACTCATAAATAACAAGCTTAAGTAGATCAAAACCCAGGAAATGTAAAAATAAAATAGACTTAGATCTACAAGAATCTAGCCATGGAAAGTGAAAATGCCAAGTACTAAAGTAAGTTAAAATACTGTAAGGAAGAGAATGAAGCAATAAAATTGGAGTTCCTCCATGAAGCAAGTTGCACTTGCCTAGACCTCTCTTTCTCCCTCTGGCTGGTAGGTGAAGGAGTTAATGAGGAAGAAGAAGAGTAATGAAGAGAGAGAAGGAGAAAGGGTAATAAATACTATGGGTGGTGGTAGGTAGGAGGTTCACCCCTTGGCTCTTGATGAACCAAGGCAACCAAGCCTAGCCGAACCAAACCAACCCCAGGAATAACCAAGCCAAGATAAACCAAGGAGAACCAAATCAAGGCCAATAAACTCTCTCTCTCTCTCTCTAGCAATTTAAACCAATGAATCATGAAATAAACCAAGTCTCACTAATTTAAAAATAAACCAATGAACCATCAAAACCATTTAAACTATCGATGCCAATAAAACCAAGCCAGTGCAAAATAAACCAAGATAACTAATCATGATTAAATAAAATATGGATCCAAAACACGTATACGTACACTAAATACGTATCACGAATTTGGGACATTATACTAGCGCCGCTTGTAAACTTCTTGAATGTCAATAAAGAGTTTGAATTCGCTTCAATTTGTGTTCATTTACTTTTTGCTGCAAATGAGGACACTCTGTGCGACTCTGTGGCCTAGCTCAAATCGGTCGTTTTCGGACATAGCCTTGTACGGGCGCAACCTAGGCCCGTGAGGCATCATGCCTTAGCGAGGACGATTGCTCCTGCGGGAGTGGGGCGTGACATAGCCAGTAAACTATATCCGTAGCTTTTCTCATTGATAACATATATAAATGGAATGGGATAGAAGTTGTTGTGGATATGGATAAGGGCATCCATATTTGGGTTTATCCAAATCACAACAGCTAATAATTTGTTGGAAAAGTAAAAATAAAAAAATAAAATGAAAGCCTAGTTTCTTTTATTATCATGGATTTTGTTATCATGTGACCTAAGGTCTGGTTTGGATCAGTATATTGGAAAAAGAAAGCTATTCCTTTCATGTGTTTGAATGGCTAAGGAAACGAACATAAAAGAAATTTGATGCTCAAGAGAAAAAATTGGTTCTCCCACCCACCAAAAGATTCACTTTCTCCCTTCACTTTTTCTCTCAATTTTTTTGGCTTTTCCAAACAACGGAAAGTAAAAGATTGGAATTGGAATTGGAATCAACTAAAGGAAAGGAAAGTGTAGAGAATCGATTTCCTTTCCTTTCCACGAAACAAAACCTAAGGACACTTGTTAATACATTTTATTTTTATGGATAATTCTACAAGAACATTTATTATTGTACATTTTGTATTTATCAATACTTATTTGAGAAACTTTGAGTTGCATCCCACTTTATAATGCATGAAATATCACTTTTTTCGGAAATCGTCATTCACTAACAGTCAACTCCTTTAACCAATCTATTTTGACCAAAATATTCCCTTGTCTTCTCCACCTGCGTCCCAACCCCGATCTCTACCGCTACAAACTACTGTTGTTGCACTCGTCACGCCCCACCGCCATCCCTCCCCCTTCGTGCACCACTGCTGTCAGCCTCCCTCCCCGTCGTGCCCCGCTGCCCTCCTGTCGCGTGCCCCAACCGATAGTTTGTTGGCACATTTATTTTGATAACATTAACAGCATCTTCGTAGTTTAGTTTTCTCTGTATTAAAGCTAACAGATAATCTCTCAAGCTCTCCTACAAAAAGATCTGTCCATTCAAGCCGAGTCATCAAAGCCTTATGGAAGTCCCTAAAAGAAGACTGAAGAAAAGACCAGCGCTCCTTAAAGACAGCTCTCAAAAGATTCAAGATTTCGAGTCTGTACAAGGTCTAGGTCTTTCTGTAAAACACCTAAGGTTGGATGACAAACAAAAAGCTCTTCTATTTTTTCAGTCAAAAATTAATGTCTAAAGAAACGCCATACCGACGGTATACCGCTATGTACCGACGGTATACCACTGTGTACCGACGGTATACCGTTTCTGAGCTCCAAAATATTCTGTGACAGAACTCGGCATACCCACGGCATACTACAGTATACTGGCGGTATACCGTTTTGTGAGCCACAAAATGTTCTGTGACAAAATTCGGCATACCGACGGCATACTACAGTATACCGACGGTATACCGTTTTGTGAACCACAAAATGTTCTGTGACGAAACTCGACATACCGGCGGCATACTACAGTATACCGGCGGTATATCATTTTTATGAGCCACAAAATGTCCTTTGACGAACATTGGTATACCGACGGCATACCGTTGTATACCGACGGTATACCGACTTCATCAGATTTAATTTTTGAATGGACAAAATACTAGCATTAAATGCTCCCAACGGATAGATTTATTATCGTTACTGTTCTGAACGGTATGCTGACGGTATGCCGGTCCATACCGACGGCATGCCATCCATATTATGTTCAGGAGCATTAAATGCTATTCTCTCTTGGTTTTCTATATAAATGGATTCCTTCCTTCCTTCCATTGAAGGCTATTCACTTAAGCCATAAATTTCTCAACAACCAAGAGCTCCACCATTACTTCTCTTCCCAAGCTTTTAATTGTCATCCAATCCAAAAGTGCTAGAGTATTCACGAGTTGTACTTTTCGATCTTCAAGTGTTGTAGAAGATCAACAGTTTCTTTTTCTTTCCTTTTGAAGTTAACGAGCCTTCGTAAGAAAACTCGTATGTAAGAAGTTGGCGAGTTCTTCGGATCCAAACTCGTGTTGAAGTTGGCGAGTTCTTCGGATCCAAACTCGTGTGTAACTATTTACTTAATAGTGGATTTAAGCCGGAGAGAGTTCCGGGACTGGATTGCCTCTAGGGAAGAGACCATGATACATCGAGTGTTTGATTCTCTTTCTCTCTCTCTTATTTACTTCAGTAATATAGCTTACTTGTGTTAAGTAATTTTTTATTACCCTATTCACCCCCCTATAGGGTTCTACATAGTCCATCTGCAAATTGCTGCTACTGCACTCGTTGTCCCCCCCCTCCTCCTCCCCCGCGATAACCCCTTCCATGCCGCTACTACTGCCGCTGCAAACTGCTGCCCCCCTCCTACTGTCAGCCCTCTTCCCTGCCGCTACTGCTGCCGCTGTACTCGTCGCCACCCCCGTCCTGCGCCTCCGTCGACAGTCCCCCTTCAGTGCGCTACTATTGCCGATGCTGCTCCCGCCACCCCCCGCTGCGCACCTCCGCCGACAGCCACCAAAGCCGGAGAAAAAGGGTGGGGGAGGAAAGAGAAGGGGGCCTCCGGCTGCTCACTGAGGGGTGAGTGGAGTGGAGAGGGCAGCAAAGGGGGGCGCAAAAAAAGAAGAAGGTATTTTGGTAAAAAAAAGGAGTCAAAAAAGTTAATTTTTAGTGAAATACAGTCTTCGTCAAAAGTGAAGGTTTTTTTTTGGATTGTTGTAATTGGATGTGATAGATCTTGAATTTGGATTAAAAAAAATGAGATGCAACTCAAAATTTTATCTCGTTATTTTAAGTAAAAAGTGTAGCAATAGTTACATACCAAAATCTTTGTGACGAGTACATACATGTACCAAATCTTTTTATACAGTTAGATCCTACTGAAAATACAGTAAATCTTATATTCTAGGTTTTTTCTATGGGCACAACCAAAAATGCTTGGGGGCAGCCCTTACTTGGGGGCAGCCCATGAATGTGGAAAAATTACTAGGGGCACCCAAAAATTGCTAGGGGCAGCCCAACCCCCCCAAACCAAAAAATTCACTTTCATTTTCATTATTGACTCTCTCTCCTCAAGAAGAAAAGAAAGAAAGCTCTCTCCCTCTCCCTCCCCCTCTCCTAAACCCTAATTTTTTCTTCTCCATCACTCCATTCTCAATCCCTCCACGAAGATTCTCGAAGAGATGACACGCAAGTCAAAGCAACCGGAATCCAGGTACGTTCTTCCCTAATTTCTTCGAAATTTTTTTACATTATATTTGAAACCCTAGAATTGGTTAATTCTTGAAAAAGTTTTGGTAAAATAGGTTTATAATCTCTTGCACGTTCTCTTCCCTTATTTTCGAACACAAGAAACCCGAAATTTATGTTGAAACCCTAACCCTAGAACACGACAAAGTAGGATGTCGTTATGGGAGTTCGGGTTCACGACAATAGGACTGCCAGGACTGTGGCAGTCCTAATTTTTATTAGGACTGCCACATGCCTGGCAGTCCTACTTGTTATGACATATGGGAGTTGGGTAAGTGCATGTTGTTTCTATTACTTAATAAGTGTATGTTGTCATGCAGTCCACTGGCCGTTAACAAAAGAATACGGCCCACTGCGTCAAAGCGGAAGGAACGTGCGGAACGTCCTTTCGAGCGTCCGATAACAATTACCGAACCGGCGCCCGAAGCTCGGTCTCGGACATCGCCACCGGCACGTCAAGCTCGGTCGAAGCAACGAGCTCCTACTCCTACGCCTCCTTCCGACGACGACGACGACGATGTGCCAATTGCCCGACTCCTATCACGTCAAGACGGTTTTGCTCCATTTGAGGAGGTTGGTCCTTCTGAGGAGGCCGGTCCTTCTGAGCCACCTGTCCGTCCGCCCGGTTGCTCAATGTTGGTTTCTTTTGAGAACCACATTGTGTATGAAATATGGAAAAATTCGATATGTACATGACGTTTGTAAGCTACCAATTTAGTATACTATATATATATGTATTTCATAATTGATATGGTTTTTGTTGTTCGATATACAGAGGACATATCGTATCCTTAGGGCTATGAGTCACGGGAAGAAAACCGTGTCCTGGCAGTTTGCAAGCTTATCGGAGGCCGTCCAGAGCAAAATCATACCGAGCGGCTTGCACAATTTGGCACAAAACGCCTACCGAACAATGGATAGTGCCCTCATATCCGCCTTCGTGGAGAGATGGCACTCGGAGACGAACACATTTTATCTTCCAGCAGGGGAGATGACCATTACACTTGACGACGTCTACCAGATATTGGAGCTGCCAGTGACTGGGCGTGTAATGACCAAAGAACATTACACGAATGAGAAATTCGTGAAATGGTACGAGAAGATCGTCAAGTTCGTCTCAACTCACCTTGGAGTTCCGGCTACGAGTTTTACAACTCTACCAGGCTTCAAGAACTCGTACGAAATTCCTCTATCATTTCTGGTGGACCAGTTCATGGATATGAAGGTGGATGACGATGACGATGATACGGTCGACGCGGTGGCTCGTGCGTATATGTTGTTCGTCCTAGGAACGATCGGCATTTCGGATAAGTCCGGAACGTCGATACATGCTAAACTTATCTGAAGTGGATGACTTCATCGATATATCCTGAGGAAGCGGTATCCTGGCCAATCTTTATCGCGAGCTCGGCATCGCATCCCGTGTCGGGACTAAGACTATGGCCGGCTGTCAGACTCTGCTACATGTAAGAAAACTTCTAACAATTTAATCTTGTATACTTAAATTTGTTGTTTTAATTTTTACTATTCATTTATAAATTGAATAGACATGGATATACGAGCACTTTCCTATGCTTAGACGGGCTGACGAAAACCTAGAGTATCTTGAACACCTTTCCAGAGTGTGTCGATGGAGGCCATCCCAGCTGGAAACCAAAAATTGGCAAACACTGGCTTCCATTCGTGAAGTATTAGACAGTTTGGTGCCAGAAGAGGTACTAATTTTTGACTAACTTTTTCATGTTGATTTTGTTTTGTTGTTAACTGTTTTCCTACAGATTTTTTGGAATCCATACCGGGATTTACGTGAGCTGAATCGGGATGTCCAACCAGTTTCTTTATTTCATGGCATGATCACATGCTATAAAATCACGAAGCCGTACATGCCCGATAGAGTACTTCGTCAGTTTGGCTTCGTGCAAACTGTGCCGAAGCGCACACTACGGCTGTTGGAGCCTCCGCGCGGAACCCAACCTTTAAGTTACAAATCGGCGGAATTCGACTGGGTGACCGACTTTTACTCGGAGTGGCAACGACATGTACTTCGGGAATCTGAAAGACAACCGGTCACCGAGATGGCCGACTGCAGCGAGGACTACATGCAGTACTTCCTGGGGGTCGGACATCCTAGGTTGTCGAACCCTACCAACCCGGGTCCCGTGGCCGTCGGAGCAGTTGGAGCTCTCCCTTCCAAAAATGCCTTGTATGCTGGGTTGGTGAGAATGGTGAGTTCTGTATTTGTAATAAGACTGAGATTTCCATGTTTGTAGACTTAATTCATTTATACTTTCATTTTCAGTCTCAAAGGGTGAAGGAATTGGCGCAGACACTCCGGAGAGGTTGCCAAAGTGAGACTTGTGTCGCGGTCGCCAACGAGCTTGATCGCATCGACGACGTGGTCGACTTCCCCTTCATGAACAATAGGGAGTCTCGTTCAAAGGCCCGGCATGATATGTAGATGGATTTCGATATTTTTCATGTTTCAAACTTTGGATGTGGAATAGTTACGTACATTTGATGGATTATTGTAGATATTTTGCTTGTTTGAAACTTAATTTGGATGTGGAATGTTCGGGACTAAGCTGTTGTGATGAATTATTGTAGTTGTGATGATTTTATTGTAGTTGGATTATTGACTTTTTGTGATGAGTCTTAAGTTGTGAAAAGTTTTTGTGATGAATCTTAATGTACAGAGTATCTGTATCATGACTTGTGATATATTGTTTTTTTGTGATGAATCTTAACTTCTTAACTCTGTTGTGATGATTCACACAATGAAAAATTCAAACAGAGTTTCATAGTTAGGACTGCCACACCCATGGCAGTCCTACTTCAATGTAGGACTGCCATGGGTGTGGCAGTCCTAACTATGAAACTCTGTTGTGATGATTCACACAATAAAAAATTCAAACAGAGTTTCATAGTTAGGACTGCCACACCCATGGCAGTCCTACATTGAAGTAGGACTGCCAGGGTCCTGGCAGTCCTAACTAAAACTTGCTGTAACAGCAAGTTTTAGTTAGGACTGCCAGGACCCTGGCAGTCCTACTTCAATGTAGGACTGCCATGGGTGTGGCAGTCCTAACTTCTTAACTCTGTTTTGATGATTCACACAATGAAAAATTCAAACAGAGTTTCATAGTTAGGACTGCCACACCCATGGCAGTCCTACATTGAAGTAGGACTGCCAGGGTCCTGGCAGTCCTAACTAAAACTTGCTGTTACAGCAAGTTTTAGTTAGGACTGCCAGGACCCTGGCAGTCCTACTTCAATGTAGGACTGCCATGGATGTGGCAGTCCTAACTATGAATCTCTGTTGTGATGATTCACACAATGAAAAATTCAAACAGAGATTCATAGTTAGGACTGCCACACCCATGGCAGTCCTACTTCAGTGTAGGACTGCCATGGGTGTGGCAGTCCTGATACTGATACTCTGTGACAGTTTCTCAAACTGAATGACACAGATAAGACACAGGTAGGTACATATAACACAGGTAGGGTAGGCACATATAACACAGGTAGGCACAGGTAAACACATAACACAGGTAGGCACATTGTAACACCCATATTCTGAATACATATTTTGTCAAGCTTGTATGTATTTCAGACCTGTATTCATTTTTTCGGATTTTGGCATGTACTTGTAATTGGCTTGACTTGCAGATTTTGGTTCTCGTAATTGGGTTTTACCTGGCTTGGTTTATTTTGTGGAGGAGAATTGGTTTGTTTTGGTTTGGTTTAACATGCATGGAACACCTTAGCCTATGCTCCACCCTCAACACAACACAACCCACCCTCATTAAAACTCCACCTATTTTTCTCTCTCCTCCATAATTCTCTCATTTATTTCTCCATCTTCTTCTTCTTCCTTCCTCTACACAACACTCCACCCATAGGCAAGTGCACCTTGCCACCACATGAGAATCATATTTTATTTATTCATTAGCTAGATTAGGCCATGGTGATCAACATTAGAACTTGACATTTTGTGATTTGGAGTCTCCATTGTTCTAGATCTAGGTTTTAACTATTTTCGGATTTATATGGTTTTAATCTATTTTGGTTGGATTTTTGTGGATTTTGATGCTTCCATGTGGAAGAGAATTCAATTTTACTCAAGTTAGAACTTTGAAAATCTAGATTTGGCTTTGATTTGACAAAGATATGAAAATTTGAATTCTTGGTGTTCTTGGTGTTCTTCTCGGCCTAGAGTAGCAGCCTGCAGCCTGCGCTCTTTAGCGCAGAGCTGGACTGCGCAGCCCCTCTCGGCCTGCGCTCTTTAGTGCAGTGCCGACCGCGCAGCTTGCCCTATGGTGAACTGCGCTCAGCCCCATGCGCCAACCATTCCTGCGCAATCCACCCCTGCACAGTCACTCCTGCGCAATCTGCTCATGCGCAATCCACCCCTGCGCAGTTCACTTCTGTGCAGTCTGCTCATGCGCAATCCACCCCTGCGCAGTTCACTCCTGCGCAGTCTGTTCATGCGCAATCTGACCCATGCGCCATCTGCCCCTGCGCCCTGTGCCCCTGCGCACTTGGCACCCTGCGCAGCTGACACCTGCGCAATCCAACCCCCTGACCCCTTGCACAATCTATTGGCTCTTGGAGTTTTGGTTTTATTTCTCTAAGCTTGGCTCTTCTATAGCCCTGTATATTGATATTTTATTAGATATTTTACGCCCATTTTATATCCTTACGTCTTTTGTCATGAATTGATTTTACTTAACATGTTTGGAATGACTATTATACATGGCATGGTTTGACAAAGAACTAGCATAACACGATAGTGACCCGTAGTGGTGCACTCCTGACATGACCAACCTGACATGATAGTGGTCCGTTGTGGCATACTCCTGACAAGTACCCTGACATGAATTATCTTGATAACTTGATAGTGGCCCGTGGCGGCGCACTCCTGACTTGACTTGACTTGTAACTTGACTTGACTTGTAACTTGACTTGACTTGATGCTGTTGCGATAGCTAACTTGACTCGTATAATCAACTTGACACCGTGGGTGTTCCTGCATGCTTGCTTGTGCAATCCACTTGTCTTGTCTTGCATCATGTCTAGGACGTGACTCCTTGGTTCCCACGGTCAGGGATTCATACTGAATATGGATTAGGCTAATGACTAGATCAAACTATAGTTCATGGAGAATTTCCAGTCACAGGCAATCTCGTTATCTGGACGCTCTTAATTGGACTTGTAGCTTGCCGACGAGTAGAGCACATTTCCAGCGCACTGTCATGTGTTGCACCCTCTAAGTCACCTAAGGGTATATTGTCTCCGGGACAATGTACCCAACCATACTCTCAACCCGCGGAAGGATAACTGGATGGTCTGCAGGGCTTGGGACTGGGAAATTCTCATTGCATCTTGTTAGTAATTAGGCTTGTGATAACCCTAGTTAGTTAAAGTAGTAAGCCGTAGTAATTGCTTGGCCGCTTGTGAATGAATGATGTCCAGCCCTGTCTAAGTCTTGTCTAGTCCCTGTACCCTGGTACTCCTGAACATGATTGTTTCACTTGCTTAAACAATAATTGGGTAGAGACATGAGCTATTCAGGCGAAGGATTACAACCCCGGTCCTTGTTTGGTTTACGGGTTGTAACCTGGCTCCCAGAATGGTTCCACGTCCCTAGTCGTTTATTGTCCTGACGTGCTCTTTATTACTTGTACTTTTCTTTCATTTTCTTATGTTCTGATATGCTGGCTTTTGTTCTTATTTCGTGGCCTCCTTTGTGGCACTTGCTCTTTCTGGGGTTTGACCCAGCTGGTTTTGTGTGGCCAGATTTTGGAGCAGCTCCCGAGGATCTACCGAACCTCCAGCCCGATGGTGGCGACTAGAAGGAACCCGGGCTACGAGTGGGTTTTCTATTTTGTTTCGCTCACTCTATTGTAAAGTTATTCTTTTGAGGCGTTTAGCTGACGAGCACATGTTAGCTCGATGCACTTTACTTACTGTCTGCCTACGGACTGTAAACATGATTAACAAATCCTAGGATTGATCATGTATGACTTAACTCTTGCTAGTCCTAGCATTTTGTACGACTAGCTTCATGATCAGCTGATATGTAATATTTGGGACGCCTTTTATTGTATATTTGGTGGTCAAACATCTTGTAACTATATTACTTGCTTGAGATTGAGACAGTAGGCTCGACCTTAAGAGACCGTTGGCTTGTAGTAAACCCTCATATCTAGACAGCCGTGACCGTATAGTTGAGATGTATTCTATTTCAATATACGTAGCTGGCTATGTTCGTCCCCGCTCTCCAGTATTCTGGTTCTGGGGCGTGACACACATATAGTACACATGTAGGCACATATAACACAGGTAGGCACATATAACACAGGTAGGCAAAATCAAACACATATAACTCAAAATTTACTCTATATATATTACTGGACTTCATATTTCACTGTATACAAAAGTGGTCCTCCATATACAAAATGTCAAACTGTAAATACATCTATACTTAGTCGATTTCGACGTCGTAGTGGTCAGCAGGTAAGTCTCTTGGCTCCTCAATCTTCAACAACCTCTTACAATGGTTGATCTGCTCAACGAAAGGTGTGGTCCAAGCGATGGCTTCGACCGGTGCTCTTTTGTACCAAACTGTTGAAGGTGGAGGAATCGGAGAATGAGCGATCATCTTTAGTACAACGAAGTGATCCCCGATCAGACCTATAGTACATAGGTTAGACACTCCGTGGTCCGTCGGAGGAGCGCACATCGGAAAGAATGTATTGTTAATATCCGGCGAGATAAGTACAACAGGTATCATGTACCTATTAACAAATAAATAGCCGGCAGACGGGACTGACATGTAGTGGTCTGTCCCGGTAACACTGTCGGTGCAAGGGATACTTAACAACAAACTTGCAACCGTTTCTTCGCTTAGGATGCGGGAGTAGAATAGAAGACGAGTCTCTAACTCCTCGTACAGCTCCTGCCTCACCCGTCTCCATCCGTCTTTGTCATCATAACCAAGATGCATTGCAAGGGCATGAAATCCGCAATGGCCATCACCGGGGACATCGACAATAGACCAAATGTAACTTCGAAGCGCAGGTTGAAATTTGTCAATATACAAACTCGTTGTTTGGCTCAATGGACATCCGTTCCACTCCAACTGAGGCACACCACCTTGCGTGGAGAAGTTTCACTTGTGGCAAAGAGAAGAAATCATCGTCCGTCTTTACCAGGGGCATCATAGACAACTGCCTCCAACGTTGATCGACAGCATCTACTGGAATAGGAATGGATTCACGGCGATATTTATTAATCTGATGTGCACAAGGGAGGCCCAGTGTATGTCGATATACACACCCGCAAACATCGGGATCAAGCCCGACAAACTTTGACCTTTCAATCTCATCAGCTATTAAGGCCAACGCCTTGTGAGATACCACGCGCATTAAAGCATCTAAGAGTACTTCCTTTCTATGCTCATGCTTGACTATATTCAAACTCATCTCAAATGATGCCTTAATTTCATTCACCGTCCGGTCTACTGATAAATGTATAGCTTGCCAAACAGAGACGAAGTTGCCGAGAGATGATTTTAGGTGCCTCTTCAATAAAGAGTGTGCTCCTTCGACACGGTTGGTAGTTGTCGTGCCGTAATGCTTCACCACATTCGACCATGCTAAGACGAATTGTTCTTTGTGCGGTTCAAGCCATGTATCTTTGATGTAAGAAATGCATGCCGGCTCCCTCGCCTCCCACTTTTGCTTGAACAAGTACCATGCGGCATCGTAACTGGCAATCGTATATGCTCACCACACACAATTCCAATCATTGTAGAATTCGTCAAAAATCTGCATATCGATTTTACCATCCTCCTTCCGAAACTTCAACTTACATTGGGCTTGAATATTACGATTAACATGCCAAGTGCATAGCAATGTATCCGCTTGAGGAAAAACAATGCGAATAGCATTAATGAGGGCATACTCTCTGTCGGTAACAAATACTGATGGCTCTGTATGACCAGTGTAAAGTGTTTTCAGTTTCTCCAACGCCCATGTGTAGTCTTCAAGTTTCTCATTCTTCATGAAGCAAAATGCCACTGGAAGTATTTTCCAAGTAGAGGTGAATCCGACAACATGAAAGAGAGGCATCTTGAACTTATTTGTCTTGTACGTGCAATCAAGGACTAACACGTCGGCAAAAGACCTGGCCAAATTTGTGCAATCAGGATGAGCCCAAAAGATTGATAATACTTCATTACTCTGGGGATGTCTTCTATGGAACTCAACATAATGATTATCGGCAAGCAACTTGAGCACTTCTTGCATCGCCATTCTTGATTTCGTCCGAACAGCGTTTGAAGAAGCTAGGGCGTTGTATATTGACTTCATTGTAGACATGTTCTTCTCATCTTCATGTCGTATGACGGAATATATTTGTCTCGGTGCAACTCCGGAGGTGGACAAGTCTTCGACTATCTTCTTCTCCGTATTGTTCAACCGTCCGACATACGGATGACCCAATAGTGTCTCGGCAATCTCATGGTTGTGGGTTCCATTCTTCACTTCTACTGTCCATTTCCCTTCTTCTTCGTTTCTAATATGTATCGTTGTAGAATTCGTCAAAAATCTGCATGTTGATTTTACCATCCTCCTTCCGAAACTTTAACTTACATTGGGCTTGAATATTACGATTGACATGCCAAGTGCATAGCAATGTATCCGCTTGAGGAAAAATAATGCGAATAGCATTAATGAGGGCATACTCTCTGTCGGTAACAAATACTGACGGCTCTGTATGACCAGTGTAAAGTGTTTTCAGTTTCTCCAACGCCCATGTGTAGTCTTCAAGTTTCTCACTCTTCATGAAGCAAAATGCCACTGGAAATATTTTCCAAGTAGAGGTGAACCCGACAACATGAAAGAGAGGCATCTTGAACTTATTTGTCTTGTACGTGCAATCAAGGACTAACACGTCGGCAAAAAACCTGACCAAATTTGTGCAATCAGGATGAGCCCAAAAGATTGATAATACTTCATTACTCTGGGGATGTCTTCTATGGAACTCAACATAATGATTATCGGCAAGCAACTTGAGCACTTCTTGCATCGCCATTCTTGATTTCGTCCGGACAGCGTTTGAAGAAGCTAGGGCGTTGTATATTGACTTCATTGTAGACATGTTCTTCTCATCTTCATGTCGTATGACGGAATATATTTGTCTCGGTGCAACTCCGGAGGTGGACAAGTCTTCGACTATCTTCTTCTCCGTATTGTTCAACTGTCCGACATACGGATGACCCAATAGTGTCTCGGCAATCTCATGGTTGTGGGTTCCATTCTTCACTTCTACTGTCCATTTCCCTTCTTCTTCGTTTCTAATATGTATCGTGAATGGACAACCACATTTCTTCGTTCCAACATTTCTTCTTGGAACTTTACTTTGGATAACTGTGTTTTTCTTGTGCGTTCTGAACACACCACCTCTTTCACAGCCCACCACCACAGTTTGTCGTCCCGGTCGATTTCGGGCCGATCTGGATATCACTAGAACAATGTTGTTTTCCCGTCCGACTTCTCGACACCAATGTACCGCACCCTCGCTTGATTCAAAACATAGATCGGTCCAAAATAAATAGGCTACATTGACTGCAATTGGAGCCGGCACCGCAAAATCGGAAGATCTCAAGTCCTACAATAAAACTTAAAGGTTAGTACAATTAGACAAAATCCTAAAGCAAATAGGTTTCATAGATTAGGCCCGTGCATAAGATTGGTGTCCATAAATAGCAAATTGTGTTAATAGCAAGACCGTCTTTTGTACAGCAATTGGTGTTCATAAATTACAAACACCTTTACTGACTAAAACTCTGCATTCTAGTATCATAGACTAGGACTGCCAGAGTGGTGGCAGTCCTTCACAGAAGAAGGACTTCCAGGACCCTGGCAGTCCTACATATTTGTAGGACTGCCAGGATCCTGGCAGTCCTTCTTCTGTGAAGGACTGCCACCACTCTGGCAGTCCTAGTCTATGATCTGGACTGCCAGAGTGTTGGCAGTCCTCTGTGTCACAGCACGATTTTAAATCCGATGACAAGTTCAAATGTAGTTACCAAGAGAGCTTCCGATGCATCAAAGTTGTCTTCGGACGTTGCGGGAACGTGTTCTTCGGACGTGGCGGGAACGTTTGATGATCCCGGTTGATCCATGTTCAATATTTTTCTATATTTAACACATAATTCAACTTTTATATGTGAAATTCTTGTTTAAAACATGAAACATATTATAGTTTGATGACTTACCAAAAATTTGGAGAAGTCAATGACCTAGAGTTGAGGGAGAGAACAATTTGCCAAAAATGTAGGGAGAAAAGAAAAGAATTAGGGTTTTAATTCTTTGACCTAAGAGAAGAGAATGAGAGAAGAAAATAGTTGAGGGAGAAAAGAAAAGAGAAGAAGGAGAGAGAAAATGAAAATTGGTATTTATAGGTGTGCTTGGACTAGTTCCTAGCAAAATTTTTTGATGGCAAACTTATAATAAAGGGAAGATTTATGAAATGCCCAAAAACTAAAAAAGTTTTATGTAAAACCCACCGCTAAAAAAACTTCCATCGCGTGCCCAGAATTAGAGAAACTTATCCAAAGCGGGTTCCAAATGACCCTTTTGCCCTTCCTTTTAATTTATTGGAAACACCCACAAAACTGCTCTTAAAAAAACGTTTCAATACTCCATCTTCTTCCATACGCTGTTCACTTTCGAATCTAGGTTTTCTCCTCAAAAATCTTCAAAAACTCGTCGAAAAATTTCGAAAAGACCGGGACGAACGACAAAAGTGCTAAAACGGAGGTCCAAACATCATTTTTTTGCGAATCTAAAATTTCGGAAGGCCGTCTAACGATAAAGCTGTTACTTTCAGTCTCCTCGACGATACGCTCATTTTGCGACAAACGGGACCTCGTTTCGACCTCCCAGTCAAAAGTTATGGCCCTCCAAAGTTTCAGCTAACCATAAAATGCAGGAGAATGGCATTCTCCGTCTTAATTTACACGGAGAATGACCATTCTCCGTCTTAATTAGGACGGAGAATGACATTCTCCGTCTTAATTTACACGGAGAATGGTCATTCCAGTGTTAAAACGCAGGAGAATGACCATTCTCCGTGTTAGAAACACGGAGAATGCCATTCTCCGTGTTAAATGAAACGGAGAATGTCATTCTCCGTGTCGGAGAATGTCATTCTCCGTGTTAAATAAAACGGAGAATGGCATTCTCCGTCCTAATTAAGACGGAGAATGGCCATTCTCCGTGCTAAATTAAACGGAGAATGACCATTCTCCGTCTTAATTAGGACGGAGAATGCCATTCTCCGTGTAATTTATCACGGAGAATGGTCATTCTAGTGTTAAAACGCAGGAGAATGACCATTCTCCGTGTTAGAAACACGGAGAATGCCATTCTCCGTGTTAATTAGGACGGAGAATGCCATTCTCCGTCCTAATTAAGACGGAGAATGACATTCTCGGTCCTAATTAAGACGGAAACGGAGAATGTCATTCTCCGTGTTAATTAGGACGGAGAATGGCATTCTCCGTCTTAAATAAGACGGAGAATGCCATTCTCCGTCCTAATTAAGACGGAGAATGTTCATTTCCAGTGTTAAAACGTGTAATTTAGTTTTTTCAGGAATAAAGAGTTTCGTTCTTCTTTCAAAGCGATGATAATTTTTATGGAAAAGAAGAAGAAAGATCTTCTCTCCACAATTGAAGATCTGAGTTCAAATGTCTCCACGATGAAGATGATGATGATGGTGATGATGATGACGAGCGATGATCTGAGTTCGACTGAAGAAAAACACACCGAACTACGAACGATCTTTGCGATCTCTGCTGAATATGAGAGCAATGGAATTCAGATTTTCCGTGAAGAAGAAGAAGACGAAAATCGCAATCCAGATCTGAGTTTTTTGAATTCAAATACATATAGATGACCAATTCGCGCGGAGGGGTAGTTTCGGTATTATAAAAATAGCAGTTTCTAGCGGGTGGCATCTAAAAGGAAATCTTGGAATATTTAACGTGAAAATACTTAATTCTGGGTATTTCATAAAACTTATCCAGCGGGTGGGCATTTCATAAAAGCCCACCCCGAAATTGGGTTTCTCAGCAATTTCCAGTATAATAAACTTGAACTATTTTGGACTAGCCCCTAGCAAAAAGGGTGGTGCCCTTAGAAAAAAAAAAACCATATTCTAAGACCGATCTTTCCTTCCTCTCTAAGAAATTAAATATAAGCAATTATTTTTTGATCACCTCCCCTCTCTCTCTCTCTCTCTCCCTGTGGTGGCTGCACAACTCCACTCTTCTCATCACCCATGGCAAATCCCTCAGACTCCAATGCCGCTCCAAGGAACCCTTGGACCCGCAACCCACCACCCACAGCCGCCGCCACCGCCTCCTCCTCCGCCGCCGCCCCCGTCGCCGCCGTCCTCGCCGAAGAGCCCTGGCCTCCTCTCACGGTACCATTTTTTTTTTGCATCGACTTCTTCCGATCATTTGTCAGATCACAATGCAATTGCAGGCACCGCAGATCGCCGCCGAAGAGGCCCAGCCGCCGCCGCCGCCGCCGGCAGTCGTCGCTCCCGTCCCGCCTCCGCCGCCGCCTCCGAACAGGCACCCGAACTCTTCCAGCAACCGCCGCGGCGGCCGGCACAACCACTACAACCAGAACCACCACAGGAGGAACCAGGGCCTGTTCCACCCCAACCACCACCAGAACCGATTCCCCGCCACGCCGTTCCATCCTCCCCCGCAGCACGTCAGGAGCCCTAACCCTAACCTGCCCTTCAGTCCGGCGCTGCCGCCGATGCAGCCCCAGCAGGTGTGGTTCCAACCGCCGGCGCCGCCGGCGGATTGGACCATGATCGTTCCCCGGACTCCTCTTTACGCGAACGGCCACGGCTACATGGGTGAGCGAGGAAGATTTAGGGTTTAGGTCACTCTTGTGCGTTTTGATTTATGATTGAAATAATTAATTATGTGGCAGATGGGGGTTTTGCTCCCCCTCATGTATATCATCCTATGATTGGGCCTCATCCGCAATTCCCTCCGATGGGCCCTCCGGCAGCACAGGTCCCCCCGGTTCAAGGCGGGCCTGCGGGGTTGCCGAACCAGGATGCACAGCTGATGGAAGATATTCGTCGGCAGATAGAGTATTACTTTAGGTATTTGCTAACCCTGATGAGAGTATCTTTTTTCCCCCTTATCGGGTTGACCCTTTTGGGGTTTTGGCAGCGAGGAAAATTTAGTAAAGGATGCATACTTGAAGCAAAAGATGGACGAGTGTGGCTGGGTTGATCTAGGTTTGATTGCTTCGTTCAGGAAGGTGAGAATTTGGTTGCTATACCAAGTTAGCTAGTAGCTCTGAAGATCCTATAGCTACTAGCCTTAGCTACTGGTTTGGAAGCTCGCTCATTATTTTTTCTTGTATTTTCATATACAGTATCTGCTACTAGAAAGCCGATTATTTTATGCCATTTACATTCTTTTATGCTGCGTACTTCCTATGCAATTAGGAAATATAGTACGAGTGAAAGCTTAAGAGCAACTGCTATACACATGCACGTAGGAGAACTAGAAACATGCATAACTCTTTGGCTTAATGGGTGGGTCATAGAGATGAATGCAATTCTCTATAGCAAATTGTATCATCATACCTCTTTTTCTAGATTCTTTATAATCTAGGAGAACTTGGAGGGTGCTCCTTGGCTGCATGAATTTAAATTGCACACCCAAAATGTAGGTCTACCTACTCACCAAATGTTCGTCTAGTTTCTATGGCATGACCCTCTCATGCTCGTACCTACATGGCTGGGAGTATGGCACTAACATAGATGGTTGATCTCAGGTCGATCGGTCATACAACTGTGTCAATTCTTTTATGTAGTATTCTTATGCTGCACAACCGACCCCATTCTGATGGGAGAAGTGTTGGATTGTGACAATGTTTGCAATCTTCAAAGAAAACTAACCTCCCTTTTGCCCAGATGAATGAATCTTTTAATCTGGAAGAAGAGGATTCAAACAGCTGACCCCAGATTTTGGATAAAGGCTTTGTTGTTGTTGTAATTAAATCTTTTAACCTTGAATATGCTGAACTCTTAACCTTTCAACATTCAAATGCTTGCTTGTAACTTTACTCCTTTGTAGAATGGTGCTCATTATATATTCGGAATAGTGCACCTCCAATTGATAGTTCTCTTAAATTATAGCACAACAGTCATAGATGGGATCTTGTTTTGATCTCTTCGACAATATAGTCCCTCTATATTACCATGGGGATGAACTTGATTTACATGACACATGCTTTTACTTATGGATCGTCCATCTGTCTTATTCTAATCACGCCAGGGCAAAGGGAAGGAATCTCAAGTGAATTTTAAAAGTAAAGGAAAAACGATATATTTTGGATTACCTAACTTCTCGAAAGACGGAAAGTAAATTTCTTGTAGTTGTGGGACCACTAAGCTATCCATCACTGCATGGCTTCATATGGACTATTTTTTAAAGATTTAATGAGCTGTAATTGATCTCGTAGATGGCTACGAGGCAATGAATATAACCTATTCAACTTTGTTTTGTTCAGGACTTCTATTTTTTTGATGTCCATTTCCACTCTCTTATCTTCCGTGGAAACTAATATCACAAGTGAACCACACGATGAGGACCTTGTTCGTAAAATCATTGTTCTATGTGCTCTTGGACTTTTCTTTTCCATTTCTTTAGTTTCCATAATGGAGTTATGGTTCAGGACTTCAAGTCGTAAGGGAAGCATTTAATTTCAACAGTATTTTGTGCTTAATTTTCCCTCTTTGGAGGCAGACCTTTGGAGGACCTTGAAATAAATGTCTGGTCCAGTCTGGATTCTTTAAACAGTTTTGATCTTGGTATTTCTTGGAATGATTATCAGCTATGTTGCACAAACATGGGAAAATGGTGCCCATATCTGTATGTGTGTCCTTACCCGTATCTGTTCCCCTATCCATCAAGCATAGGTGATTACACTACATATGTTCAAAAATGCCCGTATCCCATACCCATGTCGTTTGCTTATTCGTATTTGTGTTCGTACTCGTGTAATATAGATTATTAGTAACATGAATTGAGTTGTTGGCAGTTGGCACATCATCCTTTGCATATATAGTGACTTTGACTTCCCACAAGCATTCACCACTCTTTTGCCTAGTCTTTTATGTCCAAAGAGATGAAATATGAATTCTTCAAACGTACACTTGTTCTCTGTCTTTTTCCTACGCTTGGCATAACCTGGATTCAGTTTTTGTATCATCATATTTCTCTGCAGATAGTAACCTGAATTTCTCATACACACCCTTTTTGCCTTCACTTTCATGTAAAGAATGGAACATTCTTGAGATTTGCTGGCATAATCATGAACTCCTTTCCATCTTTCGTGAATCATTATCTTCTCAACTTCCTGTGATAAAAAAGTATCAGACTTAAAACTTCTCAGTATAACATGGGTAACATATAAAGGAATATCTTGATGTGTTACTCCTATCTATGTATCAATCATATATTAGAAGCTTGTATTTATAAAGTTAATATTGTTTTTTTGGGAGGCTATAATAGCATTTGTTATAATGCCTTTGGGAAATGTAGTAATTCAGTGACGGCTAGCAGATCCTATTTTTTTTTTATTGGAGTACTCAAATTATAGACGGGTATGTCATATTGGTTTGTCTCGGGTCTTTATATCAGTGTGTTTCAACATATGCTCTCTCTCCTTCCCCCTTCCTCTCTTGGATGGCTTTTTGTGTGTAGTTGGTGACTTTTCTTGAACATTTGCACAACATCAGTGTATCCTCCCTAAGTAGATAAAATTGTTACCGAATCCTTTATGGCACAAATTTGAAACATGTTATTTCGCTTTCATTGTTTACCAAAGTGATGACTTCTAAGCAAGGTTTTCAGCATAGGCCAAACTGATACGGAAACCGCCAAAACTACTGAAATTGACTGTCTCAAAACCACTGAACCCCCCCTCGGAACTGCTGAAACTGATAGTTTGCATGGTTCAAAATCAATGTCCAATCTTGCTTCCAGGGGAACCTATGTTCTACTGAGTAGGCTAAGAAAGTTTATATAGGTTTTATCCTGTTATTAGGTATTTATTACGTTGGATATATTAATGAACATGTTTTAAACTTGAAATTTGCGGACTTCAGTAAATTTATATAAAACCTAATCATATAAAGATTTTTTTCTCCTTCTCTATTGACTGTTTGACCAAGTTCTGACTCTTCTGAGGTACCTTCATTTAAGAATGATTTGGTGAAGTTTTCGAGGATTTATGTATCGATCTATTTTATGACCTCACAATCCATACATAAGAAGAAAAAGGTCCAAAGAAAGCTGAAATTTGACAAGGGAAATAGGGACTGAATGAATATTCAGTATAGTAAACAGTGTGATTCTAATATGCATAATGAGTATTAGGTCCTAAAAAACTCTTTTTGTCCTATGAACTTTAAGGTGTATGAAATTTCATATTTGACTCTTGCATTCAACTTAGGTTGATCTAGGTTAGAGGCAGACCTAAGTCAAGGTAATGCTTCTTTGAAACACTTCGTAAAACTAATAGTCTTTTTTTGTGTGTGTGTGTACCCAAGTCTGTGCATGCCCACACATATTAAGTCTGTGTTTGGTTGCTGATGAGGGAAACAAAAGAAAAATGAAACATGATCCTATGTAAATGGAATCATATTTGTACATGAAACACTTCCCACTTTCCTTTCCTTTCCTTTCCTTTCATTCCCCTCACTTTCCAACAAACCATCACAGCTAAGGGACCTATTAGGCAATTCCATAGAAGCCCATAGAAGTGAAACTTGTACCTGTACCCAGATAATGTAGATGCCAAAGTCAGATCACAATCATTCTTTTTTCCTTTTATGTTGAAAATTGAATAGATAGATCCTAGATCATAATCCATAGGCCAAGTATGATACTGGATTAAGACGAAATTCAATTGGCTCCTTTTCTCTTCTTGCTTAAGAGTTTATATTATGTATGGACAATAGAGACCAGATAATCAATGGATCTAATTTTTCGATAAACATCTCATGTCTGATTTGGCGTGGTTTTTTTGCGCGAGAACTTCGAAACATTTGTTGAATCATGATTCTATTTTGTATTTTTAGTCCTATAAACTTATCATTTGCATTGTCTAAAAGGAGGACCGTGGTCCCTACCTAGTGGTGGAGCCAACGAAGGCGTCTTGACTTCCTTCATTCTATAAAAATGAAGAAAGAAAGAGGGTACTTGTTGCTGATCGCTGCCTCTTGCTACCACTCTATCCGATTTCTAGTTTAGAGGTGGGTCAAGTGCAAATGGTTTGGTTAGTTTCATCGATAAATATGTGATGTCCCCTTCTGGCTGTCCCATACCTAACCATGTGGTTAGTTGGCATTGGTCCGAGGCGAAAATTATCCTCTAGAGATATTATTCCGTATTAAATATGCAACAGTCAGTAGAGGTTTGTTAACCGTATTCTGTTTGAAACCATCTGGATTCTGGAATAATAAATGTTTAAGCAACTACCACAGTTTCAGATTGTAGAAAGCCATGAAGTTCCCAAATGAATATGGTCTAGAAATACAGTGATATCTTACTTACATATCTAAGTGTCAAATTTTTATGTTCAAGTATTTGCTGCCTTTTAGGACCTTCATAATCTGGCTGCATACCCTATTGATTTTAAACTTGCGCATATGGACTAGCCTGGATAATGTTATGCCTATTCCCACTAAGGTCAGAGAAGCTCTTCGAAATTGAATATTAATTTTCTCTTACTTTGGCTTTCATATATATCTACTTTTCATCATTAATGGCACTTTGAACCCATTAGAAATCTGAAGAGCTTATAGAGTTCACTTGCCTGACCAAGGTACCATTTGTCTTGTGATGAAAGTCTCAGATTCTTGGAGATCTCGTCACAGGTTGTACTAAAGAGGATAGGCGTTCTAATCCTAACATTTGAAGTCACACCGTTTTCATCTTTAGAAACATCATGGGTTTGTGTCAATTTAAACTTTAGTTAAGTACTAGGTATATTGTATTTTTCTGAGATTAATAAAGTAACGAGGATCTTCCTTTCCATATCAAAGGCCTCAACCATTGGGCTGTCCAACCTTTGGTAGTACTAGGTATATATTGACAATTACATATTGTAGACAGTTATTTTAGAAAATAATGTTATGTATGTTAGGCTAAAGATACAATGTATTATGACTGTAACAATAACATAATAGTTAGACATGAATACTATTACATTGATTATGAAAATCATGTTGTTATTCATATAACTATATAATATCAGATTTATATAGATTATGAAATAAAATTGTAATAATGTATTCAAGAGCTTAATTATAACCTTGACAATCAACTTATATCATACGGTAGACAAAGCACTATTAGATTACAACTTAGAAGTAACTTTACAGTTTAATGTTATGTATGCTAGACTAAAGAGTAAAGAGTACAACTTATTGTAACTGTTATAATAATGTAATAGTTGACAAAGTTATTACAGATACAATGAAAAACAAACTTACTATATAACAATATCATGTCAATTTAATGAAGATTATAAAACAATATTTTGATAATGTCTTCAAGAGCTTTAGTAATGGTTTATTAACATTAATTGTAAAATTTTACAGTTTAAGTAACCTTTAGCTATTAGATATCTAAGACAATTTATGCATTGTAATAATGTAGCCAAGAGATCAAAACTACAAAATTATGAATAAATTTAATACAAAGTTAGCTTTTAATATTCACGAAAGGGTGTAACAAAGGAATATGACATATATGCAATAATAAGAAGACAAATAATAATAGCAGAATAAAGGTTATTGCCTTTGTTTAGTAAAACAAGTCAATGAGCTATAATATTATTGTTGATATCCCCGCAATAAATATCATGCTGTATAAATAGCACATGAAATTATGCCCAAAATGCAATACTTGGGTTTTCATGTTTTTACGTATTTTAAAAGGTTATAGTTCCAAAACTCTTATGTTCTATACACTGATCCAGAACTATCGATATTGATACTCACATATAGGGTGCCAACACTGATACTAATACCGAGATTTTGAACCTTGATGAGTACTCATGAGTATCCAAATGTTTTCTATTTCTTTCTTAGATGCATTTGTTTTTCAACTTCCGTCAACATTTTCAACCGTGGCCTTATTAGTGCCATGATTTCATTTGAGCTATTTGCTGAAGTATAGTATATGGGGGTGGGGGTTTGTAAATGATAAAAAAGGACATCTAAGCTTATCTTCTTATTATACTTACAATATTGAAGGAAATTCATGTTTGTCTGAGAGAATTTTTTAGTCGTCTATGCACTCTATGCACTATTTATATCATGGCACAAATTCTTAGAATTCGTGAGTTTTGGTTACTTTCCGTCTAAGAAGCACTGACACTCCAAAATTCTAACATATTAGTGTATTAACTTCCAGTTTACTAACATTCTAACATATTAATGAATTATATTACAGTTTTTGTTTGAAGAGGAATGCAGCATGCTAACATATTGAGGAATTAACTTCCAAATAAACCTAAATTTTGTTATTTACAACAACATAGCCTTTGTCCCAAAATTGAGGTTAGCTATTTGAATCCTTACAGATTTTTGGTAGAGAGATGTAATACATTTGAAAGTTACCAGTATATTGTTGCTAACTTTGCTTAAGCTACATAAAGTTGACATTTATATGTTGAACTGTGTTTTGTGTCTGACATGACACTTCTTTGACATGTGTTAGACACATCTTAAAGATCCCTATACTTTTGTCATTTTGTCTTTTGGGTTTTTTGATATTGAATCTCGACATATTTCATATTTTTGTATGGATTGCCTGTAAGTTTTATATTTCAAACTATCAACCCTTCAGTCTAGTTGATAACTTGAATAGCCCTGTATTACAATCTATGTCCAACCTCTATCACATCTATCCCAACCTATCACATCTATCCCAAACCTGAAACTCAAATATCCAGTTTTCTATTTCTCTCAGCTTTGTCCTTGATCTCTAAATTCCTACCTTTTTGAACCCAATCTTACTTTTCTCAATCTTGTTTAAAACCCAGTCACCTAGATCTAACGCCTCTTCTTTTCTGTCTTTTCTGAAACTATAATAATTAGAATTCTCTTTATGTTCTGATCCATCACTTCTTTGAAAAATTATGACAAATTCAGTCCTTCTTTCTATCTTCCTAAATTCTAACTAACAGTTATTCACATATCCGTTTATTTTTCTCTCCGTTCTTTCTTTCCCCCCTAATTTATGTTTAATGTGCCATGGATTTTCTATTTTTTGTGTATTTTGCAGGATTAATAGACCGACTGAGAGTTAATGACTAAGGAAGGCAAAATAAGTCAAGTTCTTAACAATGTCATTCTAAGATAGGAATATAAGCTACAGTGTATGGTTTGAAATATATTCAATAATTTGAAGACATAATAGATATTCCACAACTTTTAGTGGTTTAAAATGGAGGCCTCAGAAAATTATCTGTATGTTGGGGTTTTGGTGGTGGGGAATCAGACTTGCATGTTTAATTTCAGAAATTAGTGAAACCGTCTTTTCCATACTTTCATATACTTTTCTGATAGATATTGTATATTTAAAGATATACTTAAATTTAAGACTATAATCAAGAGGATACAACAATAACAAAGCCTTTATCCCAAAATTTTAAAATTTAAGACTATAATCAGGAGGATACAACAACAAAGCATTTATCCCAAAATTTTGGGGTCGGCTTATAATCATGATGATAGGGAAAATGTTGTTTTGCATTAGAATATGACATACTTAGTATCTGTTTGCATGAGATACAGTAAGGCATTCTAAGGGAAGATAATAGCTAAGGCCATACAACAGTAATTATAGAAGTTTTACCCTTATCTTTGTAAACTATATTGAACATTGTTCAATAGTATTTTCATACAAAATGTTCAAAAATACTGCAGAAAGTCTGTTATTTTAGACATGCCATTGTCTGTATGACCTTTTTAAGGAACTGATGTTTGAGTTTCTCATGCTGTCTCTCTCATATGTTCACTTGGTGCTTCATAGTGCTTTTAAATCTTCTAGACAATATATAGATTTCTATTAACCTTGTAATATTGGACTCCTTTATGCATTAAGAGGAAACAAGGATTTTCTAGTTACACTTTCTTGACCATGCTGTACTTAAAATTAGAAAGTTGATTACTACTTTTTGTGAAAGGCATTAGGTATAGCAGGTGCCATATGGGGACATGACATTTCTGATGTGGGGATTTATAAAAAAATATACATATTTTAGATTGTATTTTATTAGATTTTTAGGAGATATTTTAGGATTAGTTTAGATGGGATTTTATTATGATTTAATTATATTTTAGGATTTGAATTAGGAGGTTTATTAGGATTTCCTTGTTAGGAAAGGTATTTAAAATATTATATTAGTTAGCATTCTTTTAGGATTTCTTAATTAGGAATAGTTTTATTTTTATTTTTAGAATTGTGACTTTTCTTTATTTGGTTGTACTAAAGGCTATAAATAAGGGTCTAAAGTCTAAACCTCTTGTAATAACATTGCTAATTTTTATGAAAGTTTATTTAGAAGAGATTTGTTCTTTTGAGCTCTCTCTTAGAGATCCTAGGTCTTCCACCTGTCGTCTAATAGAACGATATATATACCCTACCCCTCCGCTATGCTAGTTGGTATATGACATAATCGCCGCTGACGGAAAAGATGACAACCCTTCCGATACTCTAACCCATCGAGTTGATCTTTTGGAGCAAAAGCTTGATAGTGCGGCGTAAACTCTAGCAGAGATCAAATAGATGCTTGTTCCCTAGATGCTAGAGGATCGAAAGGATTCGAGATTACCAAGATGTGTCCTACACCAATCCTGCTCATGGTATTCCTCTTGACTACGAGTGACAACCACCAAACCCATATCATTGTCATCATCGGACACACATCTTATTATCATCGTCCACGTCATCACGTACCACCACCTTTACTTCAACTTCTACCTCTGCCTTCTCGTCATCTTCCACTTCATTGTCCAATATTATACCGATATGAGCAACCACCTCTAGATATTAATATGGTCTAGTAGATGAATATATTAAAGAAGACAAAATTTAAAAAATTTCACGCAATCAAAGAGATATATGGAGGTCGAAGATGAATTTTTGAAGATTATGACCACAAGCTACGAAGTGTTCAAGAATTTCAGAGTCCGCCAACTAATAATATGAAAACATAGTGAAGAAAATAATAAAACCTTTAATCCCTCAAGAGAGGGTTTAGACTCATATATATAGCAATGTGCATATTACATATAGGTCCAAACTTATTGAGATATTACGTAATAATACTAATACTTAACACCTTCCCTCAAGCTGGAGCATAGATGTCAATCATGTCCATTTTGTTATAAAAAAAATCGAACACGAGGTCCTAAAAGAGACTTCGTAAAGATATCTCATCTTTGGTTCTCACGTGGTGAAATGTTATTCACCCCTTTTGGTATTCATCACGGAGTGGACGTCAATCTCAGTGTGTTTCGTCCGCTCATGAAATACAGGTTTGATAACATTGTGGATGATTGACCGGTTATCACGTCACATATCTGCTACTACTGATCCTGCTTCTTCCAGCTCCTTTAGGAGATGTTGTAAATATAACACACTACTGTGCCATGAGCAATGATCTAGTATTCCGTTTCTGAACTCGATCGTGAGATCACATTCTGTTTCTTGCTCTTCCATGACACTAAGTTTTCTCTAATAAATACTGAATAGCCGGATGTAGACCGTCGATCTGTAAGGCTCGCACCCCAGTCAACATCATTAAAACAATCAAGACGAGTATGCCCCTGGTTCTCTATACAAATTCTTTTACCCTGATTATGAGCTATATAGCACAAGATCCTGAGAACAGTCTGTCAATGCGGAATACGTGGAGAAGACATAAATCTACTCACTACATTTATTGCAAAAGAAATGTTCGGACGAGTTATAACTGTCAAGTAATTGAGTTTTCCAACCAGCTGACGATACTGATAAGGATTGATCACCAATATCCCCTCATCAGGAAGTAACTTTATCCACGGATCATCATCCCTGCTTCAGTTAGTATGTCAATAACATACTTCCTCTGAGACATTACAATGTCTTGCTCATCCCGTGTGCCTTCAATGTCCAAGAAGTACTTCAATACTCCCATATCTTTAGTCTGAAACTGCTTGAATAGAAAAATTTTTAGCTCAGTAATACCCTGACTGCCATCTTCCATAATCACGATGTCATCAATATAGACACCAAGTAGTATTCGTCCGGTTGATGTCCGTCGATAAAATACTGAATAATCATTCTTCGATTGGCACATGCTAAACTGGGTAACTATATGTGTAAATTGACCAAACCAAGCACGAAGTGATTGTTTGAGGCTGTAGAGTGCCTTTCGCAGAAGACACTTTATCCTTTCTTGCAACAAACCTAGAAGCATACGCTTCCTCTTCAAGGTCTCCATGAAGAAAGTCATTCTTCACATGCAACTGAAGTAAGGACCAATCATATCGGACAATTAACGAAACGAGTAATCGTATAGAGGCCATCTTGGCAACTGAGGAGAATGTCTTAAAATAATTTACGTCATAAATTTGAGAATACCCTTTTGCTACAAGACGAGTCTTTAGGCGACCAAGAGTGCCATCCGATTTCTTCTTTATAGTGAGCACCCATTTGCAACCTACCGTCTTCTTACCAAAAGGCAAATCCACCAAGTTTCATGTATGGTTCTCCTGTACTCCGTCCACATATCCTCTTTGCATAGCAGCACGCCAACCAGAATGTTGGTGTCCCTCCTCGACATATTGTGAGATCTGAATTCCATCAATAATACCACCAATAACTGAGTATAACTCGCGAGCCCTTTGTAGTTGTCAATATACAATGGATGGTCATGACATGCAGTGTTCTAAATGGCGGCCGCCTAGGCGGTGCTTAGGCGGTAGGCGGTCTCTCTCTATACCGCTTTTCGGTAGGCGGTGGAGTAGGCGGCCAACGGAGGTTGACGACATAGGCGAAGATGAGGTGACGTAGGCGGACGCCTAGGCTTATCAATACCTAACAAGATATTTTGGCCAAAAAGGTTTTGCAAGTATTATGGGCCTATGGTTCACTTTTACAAAACTAGAACGTTATAAATTTTCATTCTAAAACTTAGTTATGCATGTAACACCCTTAAAATATGCATATTATGCAAAAAACAGTAGTAAAATAGTAAAAATGTTCAAAATGTATCGACCGCCTAGGCGGTAGGCGGAGTCCCTCCGCTGCGCATCCACCTACCGTCGTTTAGAACCTTGATAGCATGCACGACGTGAGCGAGTCAATAGACCAGGCGGTGGTGGAGCTATGGAGTCGGAGGAGGATTCTGATGACGACACTAGTCCTAAGGGGGAAGGTATGTCTGGTGAATTCGAATTTGATGGAGCTGATTTTTGCGGACTGTGGGACGGTGAGTCTGGCTCGATAGGGAGTGCATCCTTACGAATGACTGCTGTGTTTGAATCAGATACATAAGAAAATTTTCATCTGGGTAAACTTTGTCGGACAGATTTTTTTAACTAGAGAGAATGAGGGGAACTCAGCCTCAACAAAGGTAATATCCCGAAACACGGTATACCTTCTTAAAGTCAGGAAAAAACAACGATACAATTTATGATCCTTAGGATATCTAAGAAAAATACGCTTGATTGCCTTCGGATCTAATTTAGAAAGGGTAGTGCGAGTACCACGAACGTAGCATAAGTACCCAAATTTTTTGAGGGGTAGAGGAAATGGAGTGAGATTGGGATATAATCTAGAAAAAGGAGTAATGTCATTGAAGACAACATATGTCATACGATTAATCAGATAACAAGCCGTGAGAACATCATCCGATCAGCATTTTTTGGGAGTACGGGTATGAAACATGAGTGCTCGAGTTGTTTCTAAGAGGTGACGGCTCTTATGTTCTGTTACACCATTTTGTTGTGTTGTGTAGGGACACGAAGTTTGGTGGATAATCCCATGTCTGGTAAGATGAGAAGTGAACTGTCGAGACACATACTCACGACCATTGTCGTTCCGAAGACACTTAATGGATATCCCAAATTGGATTTTTATTTCAGTATAAAAGGTACACCATATATCAAATAATTCGTAATTTTTTTCATTTAGTAGACAATAGTAACTCGTGAGTAGTCATCAACAAAGGAAACAAAATATTTGAATCCTAACATAGACTCGATAGGGCATTGACCCCATATATCAGAATGTCCTAACTCAAAAGGAGTTGAAACAACTTTATTCAAACTCACCGGATAAGATGTATGATATCTTTAACTAAGCTATATAACTCACAATTAAACGGAACTCGAAGATCTAGTGATGGACATATTTTCTGGAAGGCTTGGGTAGAAAAGTGACCTAAAAGACAATGCAACTCAAATGGGTTGAGGGACACGTCGGCACATGCGATAGGCGAACTTAATTCAAACATGAACAAGCTTCCAATCACACGTCCCATACCAATAGTCTTTACAATCTTCATGTCCTAAAAAACGCAACAATTTGAAAAGAACGTTACTGAGCAGTGTAAGTCACGAGTAATCCGACTAATGGATAATAAACTGAAAGAGTTTCCAGATGTGTGTAAAAGTGAAGTGAATGACAAGTTGAGAGAGAGGCGGGTACCCCCTTTTCTACGAACTTTCAGAGAACTACTATTCCCAACAGTAATATCTGTCACACAACCACAAATACATAATCATACGAAATACTTGCATCGCCTATCATGTGATCAGACGGACCCGAATCTATCACCCATTGCTTCAATTTTACCATACACGCCGTTGAGTATTCGGCTGTCGATCCAGATGTAGAGGCTCCACCATTCCGTTGAGCTAGGAATTCAGAGAATTTCGCATAGGTCTTTGAAGTCATATTCACGGATCGTTCTTTGTCATGAGCAATCGATGAAACGTTGGCGATAGGAGCCTTGGAGCACTGTCACTGAAAATGTCCTGATTGGCCACAGTTGAAGCATGTGCACGATCGTCCTCCATCACGACTGCTACTACCTCGTCCAACGTCACAACCAGCATTTCGGCCACCTCGTCTACCCCCGCGACCCCTGCGTAATCCACCTCGATCAACTCCCAAGACAGATCGATCAATATGTGTATCGCTCGTATCAGTTCCAACTACTTTCGCTGCTCGTATGACATGGAAGTAGGCTTCCATTACCCCAACAATGATATGGGACTGTGTAGAATCTGTATTAAGACGAAGGGAGGCTAGGTATATTATGACATATAGTTGCTGGCATTGAGTTTTCATTTTATTGAGATCCGTCGTCAGAAGTAACGCACGATCCACTTCATCATCAGGACCTTAAAGGCTCGGATATGATCCATGTGTCTTCCCCCCTTCATTAGCTCGGTAGACGCTGACGATCGAGTCATAAATACGAGACAAATCATGCTTCCATTATACGCAGCAGCTAGGACCTCCCATAATTCCTTCACCGAATTAGTATTGTGAACCATATCGTCGACTGATGGTTCCATCGAATTTATCAACTGTGTGAACAATTTGCTATCATCGTTCTCCTACTGCTCGTATGTAGGATCATCTGTTTTTGGAGGGTTGTCAGTGAGATGTTTTGACAACCGCATTTTCCTAAGCGTCTTCTCGACCTTGTTGTGCCACATGGAGTAGCCATCCGGATCATCCAGCTTCCGATCGACAAGTCAAATCGAGCCAGTGCTCGGTATCCCTGCCTCTTGGTTTCCGACGCGGGTGGTGTCATCACTACTATTCACCTCAGTGCTTAGCATCTTTCAGATTCTTGATTCGACTATCGTTGTTCGAAATAGCTCGATATTCACATCAACTTTGCGAATACTAGCTCGTACGTTCTTGACAGATATCGAAGATGGAACACACTAAGCCAGGGACAGATTTATGCAAAACTATCACATTTTGCTCTATGTTAAATCCTGATGTTGTTGCCGAGGTTCAAAGATTCACGTATAACTCTTACAATTTTCTTTCTGAAGAACTTGACTCCAACGATTCCGTTTTTTTATGAACAATAACTGTGGCAGGACGACGACGACTGGATAGCAGCGGAGGGGGGGGGGGGGGGAGGGGCCGGCGGTTGACAACAACGACAAAGAGAGAGGAGGAGGGGGGCCGCGGTGGCTAGGGTTAGGGTTTGAGAGAGTGAGAGAGGCGGGAGGGCGGATAAAGGCGGCTAGGAATAGGATTTTGGCTCTGATACCATGAAGAAAATAATAAAATCCTTAAACCCTCGAGAGAGGGTTTGGTCTTATATATATAGTAATAGACATATTACATGTAGATCCGCACTTATTGGATATTACGTAATAATACTAATACTTTACACACATGATATGGAAATAATCGAAAGCATCCCACAGCAACAAATTGAAATTCAAGACCCAGTAATTGAAGAATCAAAAGTTGGACAAGACATCCTTGTGGAATAGCCTACTTTAGAAGAGCCTACATATTAATAAATCTTGGTTATTAATATTTCAAAAGTTCGTGAAATCCAAGATGAAATTGAAATTTTTTCAAATACCTACAATGGAGGTTACAAGAGAGCTCGAACTCTTATTCGAGGAATTTTGGGAGATCTTTGCAGACGACAAGCCAAATCAACTACCACCGATGAATAATGTTCAACATCATACAAATTCTATTATTATGTTTACATCTCTAGACTTCATGAATCATTCAAAGATCAAGGTTACGAAGAATAAGAGTCGGATGAAGATAGAACGTGAAGAGTCCATAGAGGTCAAGATTCAAAGGAAGGCATCAAAGATGAAGATCTACTCAAATTACATTTCTTTTGGAAGGAAAGGTTTCAAACTTCACTTCCGAACTCGAGGTCGAGTTCTTTTGAAGAAGGGGAGAATGATGTAGATATTTATACAAAAATATTTCTTAAAATTTTAGGAGATATTTTAGGATTAGTTTAGATTGGATTTTATTATGATTTATTTACTATTTTAGGATTTGAATTAGAAGGTTATTAGGATTGCCTTATTAGGAAAGGTATTTAAAATATAATATTAGTTAGGGTTCTTATTTGATTTCTTTATTAGGATTAGTTTTATTTATTTATTAGAATTATGATTTGTGTTAATTAGGTTATAAATAAGTGTCTAAACCTATTGTAATCACATTGCTGATCTTTATGAAAGTTTATATACAAAATATTTCTTCTCTTGAGTTCTCTCCTATAGATTTCTAAGTCCACCTACCGTCTGATAGAACGATATTTACACCCCCCCCCCCCCCCCCCCCCCCCCCCTGCGGGCTGCTACACCAAGTTCTTACACTAGAACCAAGGAGTTATATTCTCTGTTTGCAATTATAGCGTCGAAGAATCATCCCCTAGGAAGTTGTATCCTTCTCTCTTATGTTTTCAGATAGAGGATACTTGCAACAGTATTTCTACTAATCAAGTTACAAGTTTCTCAAGTGCACCTAGTGTAAATCTAAAACAAATAAATGAGATGGGTCTACTTGAATGGAACCTGAAAACAAATGTTTTATCTATGCAAGGTCTACTTTTATCCAAACATGAGTATACATGTTTTGTCTATCTGAAGATCATGATAAATGTGAGCTCTTTGCAGATGATTCAGTCATTTGGCTCACCTACTATGAAGACTGTGAGGATAATGGTTTAAGAAGGCATGATCATACCTTTGCTACACATTTAGGGCCTGTTTGGCAAATGGAAAGAAAGTAGGAAAGTAGGAAACTACTAGAAAGTAGGACTAGTTTCCATCTACTTGATCTTTGGTAGATGAAAACTACAAAGGAGACTTGTTGGACCTACCAAGAAAATGGAAACTAATCCTCATCCTACTTCCCATCCAAAATGGTCGGAAGTCATGGAAACTACTACGATACAATTATGACGAGATTACTTATTATTATTTCTTTTTAAAAAACTAAACACCCGCTTTTAACCCTCAATGTTAACTGTTTTTATTTTTAACTTGTCATCATTGACTACTAGTTTCTATCAAACAAACAACTATTTTAATTGGAACTTAGTTTCTTGTAGTTTCTAGAAACCAATAGAAACTAAGTTTCCTAGTTTCAAATAGTTTCCATTTGCCAAACAGGCCCTTAACGTGACTTAGAAACTCTACTAAGTTGATTGATGGTGCTAAAACTTCTTTATTCTACTAATTTTTACATAGGCTTTATTATTTGAGGAAGTATGGTTTGTTCACATGGATAGTAATAAAGTCATTTGGCATCTTGATTATGATTTATGTGGCCACCTGCCAGCTTAGTCCACCACCTACCTATTCCATCTGAAGGGCTACTTAACCTGCCTTTACAACACTGCTTTGAATACTTCAGGGATGCATTCACTTATTTTCTGTGAGGTTGATGATCAGTCATGCTATGCTATTGTGGTCTCATGTTTTGTTCATTAGGAAAGTGACGTCTCGTGGTTAATTAATTGCTGTGTATGTAATGAGTTTACTGTTACCTAGGATGTTGCTTACAAATGTATCTAATACTATGCTGGCACCTGTTATGTAATTTGCCCTATGTAGTTGTTTGTTAGATATCTTTTCTTTCTTTTAATTCTTGATATATTTTATTGATGTAGAATTTCTAGGATCCATCGTTCTGTTTAGATTCTTTTACATTATTTCTTGATATGTTTCCAGATTCTACATTTAAATATATGACTAATGTGTAAATGACTAAATCTGTTGATTTATTTATCTATATTGTTTCACTAACGTTGGTATATATTATGTACTATTGTTGTCTGGAGCAGAAGTGTCAGGATGGGTTGCTTCATATGCACGTCCCTTGTATCTTGAGATACATTGTCCTTGTACTAGAAGAATACCTTAATGGTAACGGGCACAATTCTGGATAGTTGGTTTTCTGAATCTTAGACGAGAAACAGGGAGAGAGTATGTGTCTATATATGTGGTGTGTCTAGCCTTCTTGAAGTGGGCCAATACAATTGATGTACGCGAGGAAGGTGCTAGCTTGGCAGTCATCCGTACCTTCTGATGGTGAATCATGATCATGACAGGAACAATGTTGGCTATTCCTGCGGTGGCACTAGTGAAGGTTGTATATATGTCGTCTTCATCATCAACGACGAATTTTTTCCACCAAGGTCCCTTTAAATACTGTAGAAATTGTCTCTGGCCATAGGGAGGTGATTCAATAACTACCCACATTCCCCTCCATCATTCCTTACGTCCCATAGGTTTCTTGATACTGTAGAATCTGACATATTTTATCATCGAGCTAGCTGGTTTAAGCCTCCTTTCTTTGGCAACTTCTGCTGTTTCTTCTCTGTTTGACGTGAAATTGGATTCTTCATGTATATAATAATTGTTAGTACCTCTAGATACAATAACTACCCACATTCCCCTCCATCATTCCTTGCGTCCCATAGGTTGCTTGATCCTGCAGAATCTGACATATTTTATCATCGAGCTAGCTGGTTTAAGCCTCCTTTCTTTGGCAACTTCTGCTGTTTCTTCTCTGTTTGACGCAAAATTGGATTCTTCATGTATATAATAATTGTTAGTACCTCTAGATATCACTGCAGACCGCTGTTTATCATTCATCAAACTGTAAAAGAACCCTAGTTTCTGAATATCTGTTTCCACATGGCATCAGCTTTGAATTCACATGGCATACATATTTCATTACTGGTATGTGTATCGAAGGTATATGATCGGATCATGGGGAAATAGATCTAAGACGTCCTATCCTATAAGTGTCTTTGGTTCCTTTTCTTAACTTAGATGATAGCATATTCGCTGTGACAGAAGGAGTTACTTTATTTAATAAGGAAAAAGGCCTCTACTTGATCTTGACATTACAGATGTTTCTGTCTTTGGGTTCTCAGTTGCATTCATGCATGGATGTTGGATATGAAACTGATGAATATGGATGTTAGATATGTTAAAAACTGTGTTTTCTTTCTTTGTGGAGCACTTCTTCTTCTTCCTCTTCTTTGCTTTGTGTAGAATGTTACCTTTAGTGATTGAGTAGAGTTGACAACCTATTGGTGCACAATGTAGCTTCTGAATAGTGCAGATGCAGTATCCAGATGGCTGTCCCTTACGTCTTCCCTTCAACGAAAATGTTTAAATTTATCTATATGGATAAATGTTACTTCAATCCATTACTGAGATGACCCATGGATATTGAATCTGGTACCCTGATTCTATAAGAACATATGTTTTTATGTCATCCTTTATATATTCACCTATTGGTCTTTTAGTAACTTTTTGTTGAGAATAAAATGGTGGGAATAACAAGCGACGCAAGATAGCAACTTGTATATAAGAGAAAAGAGGCACGATCTGCCAGCTATTAGTGAGCTTGCTGCAGCTAGAATTCATCGCTTTCATTGATACGAGTTTAAGACAATTGTCCTGAAAGCTATAGTCCTGAACCCCAGGAGAGGTTCATGGTTGAAAGAAGTCTGTTCTTACATTCTGTGGATTGATAGGAAATAGTGATCAAGCACTTGTCATATGCAGAGAGCATTTTATGTCAACATACTGCCCCAAACATTTGGGATACAGGGTTTGTTGTTGTCGTTTATGTAATCACTAATCACTTGACCAAACCATCCCCGAAGGATAATCTAAGTAACTCTGGAAATTTGTTGACCAAACCATCCCCGAATATTGGATCCGTAAGGCTTAATCAGGGAAAAGTTCGTTGCACACGAGAAAAGCCACATATTATTTGCTTGAATCTTGATTAATCTTGCATATGGATTGGGAGAAGGATAATCTAGATACTACTTGACTAGAAAAAGGAGAAACTATTGTGGTGGCAAAAGTGGGAGGTACATATTCGTTTTTTATATAGCTTCTCTTTCACTATGGCGAAGTTATATAAGAGTATTTATTTTACCAACAATTATTGTAGAAGGATGTGTATTCTTTTCCCTTTCTAGATAACTTCAGTGTCTTCATCAGCTAGCTATTATTTAATTGTCTATTTTGTCCTTATCACGTTTTATATTCTTTATATGTATCTTGCTTCCAGCAAGTGATTATTATCCAATGGGGGGAAGTTATTTAGTGGGAAAAATTAATATCCAGGATTCACTTTTGTAAAACTTCTTCTCATGATAACCAACAAAGGGGAATATTGTCTAAGTGAGGTCAACTTTTGCTTGTAGTTTTCAGCTTGTTATGAGTTTTATTTTCTGTTCCCAACTTTTAAGTTCTTTTGATTGGTGCTTCTGTATGATATACTCTCCGACTTATGGTGCACTGACATGTTCCCTTAGACCTTGCATACGCGGCAGATTCTACATGATAATTCCTCAAACACATAATATAGCTACTTGTGGAACCTGGTGAGCTCCCTTTTTGATTCAAAACTGCTTGAAAAGTTGGAGATGTAAATGATTGGAGTTTTACCTGCTAGCTGCAGATCATGTTCTGATGTGATTTAACACATTTGTACCTGAAAGTAATCTATTTACTTTTGAGATCGGATTGAGGAATGCTTCCATAGATTAAGAGACGAATAACGTTGTCCTTGCTGTTGGCCTTCCTTAGGGGATATGAAGTTTATTATAGTGGGTGCAACCTGGCTTGATGAATATAGACTGAGTATTACTATAATGAATCTTTTTTTAGTGTCAAAAACAATCTATTTACTTTTGAGATCTGATTGAGGAATGCTTCCATAGACACTCCTTGCTGTTAGCCTCTTTAGGTGAAGTTTGCTATAGTGGTATAGGTGTAACCTGGTCTAATGAGTATAGACTAGGTATCACTATAATAAATATTTTACATATTTGTCAGGTCACCTAACGTCCTAATAATTTTAGGTTTAAATCTCAGATTCAGTTTTGGACTCCTTACCCTTGTGATTTTAAGGTTGTGATTTGGTCCTAAAAACATGAAGATTACACCTGAAATGTTCACCATGTGATGTATAAATCTAGTCTACCTGAGGTTATTCTAGGAAATGGATACCTGAAAAATAGGAGCTATACAGGACATATAAGATTTATGTGGACTAGGACCCAACCTGGTTTAACTCCAGGATGATCTTCTTAGAACTGGACCCTACATGCTTTTGGCCTGGATAAAAATTTGGGTCAGGTCCGGTTCTTGGGTACAAACAGAAGCCCCTAGTCTTTTGACATTGTAATATCTTGCGAATGTATTTATGCACCCTTTATTTATTTTCTATTTTGAATTTAGGTTCTACATGTTTCGTTTGCTCTCATTTCTTGTCTTTTTAATACTATTCCATAATTAATAATTTTATGCATTGAAGGTTGCTGCACTGACCAAAGATCTGGAAATGATCAGAAGTGCAATGACAGTATCCCATTCTGTGCAACTTGAAGTAAGTTGTAATTTAAATTCTTTGTCCAAACATTTGTGTATTGTCATTCTCTTTGTCGCTACTCACTGTTAATAATTTCTGAAAGGATTTCTGTTTTTTAAGTTGGTTCTCTGTGCTATAACCTTTTGTAGGGAGATAAAATGCGGGTGCGACATGATTGGCAAAAATGGACACTCACTTAGAGGTAAGCTGGTGGAGGGGCAGGACGGGGACAAGGAGCTTGGGGTGGGGGGGGGGGGGGGGGGTGTGGACAAGGAACTGGGGAGGAGGGCCTACTATAATTCGAAATTCTCTCTCGTTATTAAAGACATTCTTTCATGCCCTAGATTTTGTTTAACGAACTCTTCAGTGAGAAAAAGTGGGGCACCTAACCAATTGTTTATAAAATATGTATATACTTATACACTTTACCTTTTTCTTTGTTGTTTAGGAGATCTATGAATGTTTATTGAATTTCGGATCTATTATTTTTTTGTTTTGAAGTTTGTGTTTTACTTGTTCTCTTTTACCATTTCATACTTGCTCATGTCTTCATCTCGTCACGTCATCTTACATATGACCAGATGATCCGGTGAGTCAACCCAATGCATTGTGTCCAGTATAAATGATTATGCAAGCTTTGGAATGGGTGATATCAGGTATATGCATTCATATCAATGATTCGTTAAATTGATCGTCTATAATGTGTATCAACAGTCAGATTTTGAGAGTCGCAAAATTAGACCAATTGGTATCGCTGTTTGAATTTAGGGGGATTCAATTATGATGACTACTATTATTTGAGTTATTTCTCCTCAACCAAAAGTTGGCTGCTGTTTGAATTTAGGGTGATTCAATTATGATGACTACTATTATTTGAGTTATTTCTCCTATCCTTGCCAAAACACTAACCCTACAACTTTTTGACTACATTTAGTTAGCACTTCTTTTCTTTTCTTTCTATTGCTCGATTGGTCTACTTTTAAGCATTTTAATGCTATTGAATGATCCGTTGTCGAATCCTAGTAATAATATCAGCAAAAGAACGTTTTCTCGTGCTTTCAACACGCTGAGTTCCACAAATTCTAGTACATCATCTTTGTTAGATCGTCATTTTCATTTTGTAGCAAAGGTATATTTAGATTATACCAAATCAGTATAGCTATCCTTCCTTCGTCTGGCATAGCAATGAACAATGCAATCTTTCAGTATCGAAATAAAGGCTACAAAATTCCTTTCTTCTTTTTTGTTCTTCAGCGAGCAGCGCCTGTAATTTCTTCCTTCCATATTCTTGACCAGGAGATGAATGCACCAACAGTTGGGCTTAAGCCTACTTGGTATCAGGCTGAGATTGTTTTTCTTACTTGCACCCTTCACACCTTCATTCTGGGAAGGGGACATCGGCCAGATCCTGCCGGTACGGTACAACCTCGGTCGCTCGCTGCGACCCCTTCTCCACCTCGATAGAGTCGGACGCATCGGTGAACGTTACTGCGGTGTCTTTTCTGAATGTCAGGTAGAGGACAGAGAGGATGTAGATGGCCATGAGAGGGAAGACTACGATGCCGACGATGACATTGGCAACCTTGGGGAGGCTGTTGTGGATGATCCAGTCCACGAACCCGGTGCTTAGGTAGTATATGTTGATACCTATTATCAGTGAGCCGAGAACCCAGGAGATTATGATGGTCTGCATGAAAGCACACCAGTCAGAGTTTTAACAATTCTAACAAGAAGTTCAAGATGAGATACTAAAATTTTCAAGTTCTGAAAGACATCTTTTTCTACGATGAAATTTACCGCGTTTTTTTGATGCATCTATGGACAATAGTTAGTCATTTGGAACTCAAGAACATTATTATAGGGATAGCTGGAAAAAAAAAATGCAAACTCAAATTATCCAAATTCATATGCACATGTACACATAGAAACTGTCCATTGGTTAGAGTATTTACTTTAGGAACACGATAAACGAACCGACGCGGGAGACCGCTGCATGAACCGTGTGTCACGTGGTGGTCCTCCATACGTCCATCCCCCGTCCAATGGAGGATCACCACGTGGCGCACGGTTAACGCGGCGGTCCTCTTTCGGTGACGTGGTGATCCTCCATTGGACAGGGGATGGACGTATGGAGGACCGCCACGTGACACACGGTTCATGCAGCGGTCTCCCGCGTCGGTTCGTTTATCGTGTTCCTAAAGTAAATACTCTAACCAATGGACAGTTTCTATGTGTACATGTGCATATGAATTCGGATAATTTGAGTTTGCATTTTTTTTCTCCAGCTATCCCTATAATAATGTTCTTGAGTTCCAAATGACTAACTATTGTCCATAGATGCATCAAAAAAACGCGGTAAATTTCATCGTAGAAAAAGATGTCTTTCAGAACTTGAAAATTTTAGTATCTCATTTACAGAACTTTTTTTAATTGGCCTGCCATTTTGATATTTTAATACGAAGTTCACCTAATTTTTCGTACTTTAGAGTACCAAGGACAAACTGAGTGGATTTTTTTTAATAGGTACACTGATTAGTTCAGTCTAGAGGTTATAGTGATTTGCTCTATAGTCATACTGTTCTTCGTAATTGCAATTTTTCCCTAAAAGTACTCATTACTGATCCTTCTACTAATCTGTTCTTTGAGTTTGCACAGTGAAGAGAAGAAATTGCACCATCCAAAAATGTCTGATGTCAGGTTGACAGCGACTTATTTCTTGGAAAAATGGTTAGTTTAAGTAGGACAGTTTCTGAAAGGCTTTTTCTAAGGGCACCACGAAAATTACTGGGACGTCATTTTACTAGGGGACAGTCCAGGTTTGAGAAACTTTTACTGGGGACGTCCCGAAAATTACTTGGGGGCAGCCCAATATTAGGGTTTTTTTTTTCTCTCTCCTCCTCCTCCTTGCTCCTCCTCCTTGCTCCTCCTCCTCCTCCTCCTTGCTCCTCCTCCTCCTCCTTGCTCCTCCTTGCTCCAGCGGAGGGGTAGCGGGAGTGGATGACGTGCGTGAAGTCGAGTTCGGGGGCGGTGGAGGAGCGGAGGGACGGAGGACGGGGCCGGAGGAGGAGGAGGAGCAAGGAGGAGGAGGAGGAGGAGAGAGGAGGAGACATGGATGGATATCCGTAGGTGCTGCTGCTGCTTCTTCTTCTTCTTCTCCGAGGACTGCCAACTTGTTGGCAGTCCTATTTGCTGGAAAAAATTGGGCTAGTCCCAAGTAAAAAAAATTTGATGGCAAACTTGTAATTTTTTGTAAAAATTTTGGGATAGTCCCAAGTAATTGGTGTTGTGCCCTTAGAATTAGCCTTTCTGAAAATGTGCAAATTGTGTGATCGGCACAGTGCCCCCAAAACCGAAAGCTCACAAAAATTTTAACCTCCGTATGTATCACTAATGTAAAATTTTTATTTTTAGATTTAGGCATCTCTATTTTTTAGAAACTGCGGTAACATGGTACTTAGAATGTCAGAAGTGATTAAAAAAAATTATTTTTAGTATTTGTACAAGATTCTTAGAATGTCATAAACGGCAGGTAAGGCTGATGGTGATACTAATAGTAGAAGATCCGAAGAGAGGCTTACAAGAATGTGACATCAATCAAGGCCTTACAATTGAAACCATTGCCGAAGATGGCTTCAAGAAGCTAACACCAATATGCCTGTTTCATACTCTATAGAGCCCTGTTATTTTGCCCGCGGCGGGCCAGCCCGCCCGCCACGTGGCACCGTCCCATTGGTAGGTCAACCGACGTGGGACCCATGACAATAGGGGAGGCCAATGGGGTTCGGCCACGCAGGCGGGCGGACTAGTCCGCCTGCGGACAAAATACCTTTTCCCTACTCTAATATGAGCTCGAGTTTCATGTGTATGATCCATTACCAACAGATGATGAACTTACCATATATTATGTCAACTACAATAATAATCAAGTTTAATTAACAAGAAGGAAAAGAGTGATTATGAAAACTTACATAAATCGAGTTCTTGTGTGGCCCCATCTTAGCTCTGCTGCTGCTAAATTTGAGCAGTGGAATGAGAGCAAATGGCAGCTCAAAAGAGAGTATCATCTGTATAGTTTAGGTATGTATATATTTGGTTAGAACTACAAATTCTTGAATGATGACATAAGTTCAGAAGATGACTAGGAATTTTAACATTTTCCTCAAGTCATGAGTTGGATGGACAAACTAGTCTTAATATTTTGTACACAATACAAAATTTATGTCAAGTTATTGACTCGTGTAATATTCATAATGAAGACGATATGGACTGAGATGAAGATAATATTGGTACCGATGCAATGATAATTAGTCGCCCTGCGCCAGAAGAGCCACCGATGATCGACACGATGAGGCTTGGAGCGATGGCGATGCACCGAGTCATGAGGTTTCTTAGCCACTTCCTCATCTTGATCTCCAAAAATCCCTGCTCCTCGATTCATTGAACTCAATCACATCAAATATGCATAATATATATATTTTACCAAAGGTTTTTGATGGTTTCTCAGCTATGAATAACTTGTATTTCCATCAAAATTTTACCAGGTAGGTACTTACCTGCATAATGTATTGTCCAGCATATGTGCCGGTAATGGTAGAACTTTGTCCAGAAGCTAGCAAAGCTATAGCATATACCGTGGAGCTTGATTTTCCCAAAACATTCTACAAGGGCATGCACAAGAGTCAAGGGAAATTGCACTTTTGGTGATGCAAATTCTCTGAGTATATTGAACTTTTGATAACCAAGAATGAGATTTTGTATTCATAATGCAACATATGGTTGGTCTTATTTACTTCAAGAATTTATAATATTCATGATCTTTTATGTTGGTATACAGTAAGGGTTTATGAATAAATTATTCTCTAGAGATGGTCCCATATCCATGTAACTGATGCTAGGTGTGAATTTCAATATAATTTTTTTTTCTTATTGACTTGCACGCATGTACAGTGATAGTCCGTGTGGTTGGTGTGGTAGAATGTTTTACAAGAGGACAATGTTCAAATCTTCCAAGAAACATTTATTTTCGTTGCTTATTTCCTTGTAAATTCCATAGGAGCTAGTCAGCTAGGCTTCGTAGGGGCCTAGCGACTCGGATTCGGGTGCAAGATACAAAGTGGCGCTTTGATGATGCACTTTACACGTACGTATCAGACGCTAATTGGCGGCTTGGCGCTCTTGTGCGTCAACGTGACGTTCAGTGCTCGTTCCAACGCGTAAGTTCGTAACATAGCGAGAGAGTAGTGAGGGCGCAGGAAGCGCTTGAGGATGTGGTCCGGTGGGAAGTCTGCTCCCGCTGGACCTTGGTTCCAGCGGGAAGTCAGCTCCCGTTTGACCTTGGTTCCAGCAAAAAGTCTACTTTCGCTTGACCTTGGATCCAGTGAAAAGTCTACTCCCGCTAGACTTGTGCTCCATCGTGGCTATGGTGTGCTTCAGTGTGGACGTTTCAGTTTATGTAACTGTCCACTTAGTGGAAATTACTGTTGTAACCGTCGACTTAATGTGAGTTATTCTCTGGATTAACTCTCTATTATGGACAATGGCTGCTAGGAGGCTTGGTTTTCCTATATATATTATCTAGTCTTTTGCTATTGGAGTTAGACTTTGAGAACATATGCGAGAGGAGAGTTAGCAACAACGTTGAAGCCACAAAGTGCTGTACACGATGTACTGTCTGAGAGTTCAAGCTCTGTCCGTGTGAAGTTCAATATGCGGGATGACAATGAGCGTTACAGAAGTTTTTTGTTGAACTTGCTGGTTCCTGAGAACATATCGACGTAAATGATCGAACAGTGGTGATCTTCATCACCCTAGCAAGCCATCTTCTACAGTTATATATATATATAACTTTTATTATAATTGGAAGAAATAATCTGCTTTTTCGTGAGATTGAACTCACTCAACCATGATGTGTGTCTCCACCTGCTGACTACCAGAGCCAGGAGACTTTGAAATCTACGCATCTATGATAGCCAAAATTAGGACCCGTTTGATTCACTGTAATGTAATCGTAACCGCAATATAATCAAATAAAAAAGTTATTATTTTTTTATTTAATTATATTACGATTACAATTACATTACAGTGGACCAAACGAGGCCTAGCTCAGGTAATGTCCAAACCTTGAGCAAGAAAGATGCTGAATTGAGAGTAAGATCGCTGCAGTGTTCTTCGCTTTCCGGCGAGAGGTTCGAGGCGTGGCACACGGAGCCCGAGACTGAGACAACGGCGATGTTGATGAGCAGTGCGACGAACAACGCAAACCCACTCTCCAGGAGGAAGTACCTACAAGCAGTCTGATACCAACATACACGATGAGTGACATGAATGTAGTATATGACACTTGTTTCATTTGATTACATTACGATTACCATTACGATTACAGTGAATCAAACGAGTAATTTTATTATAATTAAATAATTATATATATTATGATTTTATTATAATTAAACATAAGAAGAACAAGATCATGAATTAATTTTTTGTTTTACTGAATTTGTAAATTATTCTAATATATTATTGAAGCCTAGGAAATTCTAAAATTTCATTACAAACCAGACACTGTCACACATTTATGATTTAAGTTTATTCATTGGTTTACAAAAATTAACACCCACCTTTAAATCCTTCACTTCAATAACCAAAATTTATGCAGTTTCTAGCTACAAACAAAATTTATAGAATAAAAAAATTATAATCAAACAGGAATTCTAATTGGAGCCTCGTTCCTTATTAAATATTTGATGAGAGTAGCAGCAAATAGCTATAACTAAGCATAAGTTGCTTTCTGAGTATGGCCATATTTAATCGAAATATAGATAAAGTCTTGTTTTACATTTTGACATGAATATGTATAATATTAATATAATTACTTTGATTGCTCTGGATGAATTATATATATATATCTCCCTTACGTTGATCCCTCTGGTGGAACGTTGTTGTCTCCTTGAAAGCACCAATGCTGAATGCAGGAAAAGGTTATGCCTGTCATGAGAATATGAATGCAATATTCATTAGCTCGAGCCACTACTAATAGTACTATCAATTGTTCATATATATATATATATATATATATTCTTTTTTTCCGTATAATGATCACAGAACATCCGATGGTTTGAGTTGTCCTTGCGTTTTTACCGAAAACGACCCGAATGCAGGCTCTAATTACTGAGCTGGGAAACAACGGGAACAACTTTAAGTCGGGTACAAGAAGGCTGTGATTGGGTGCTACGGTAACTCCTAGGTTAGTAAGCTTTGAGCGGGGAGTTTTGGTACGAAATCCGTCGGGAGCTCCAAAGGCACCGATGATAAAATATGTACCCGAGAGGGATATTGCGGAGGTTTCGTCGCCAAATCTGTACCTGAGAGGGATATTGCGGATATCTCCCCGACCGCTGAAAGCCGAATGAGGTCCGAGGTGGGTTCTCGGATCCGTAGCATGTCGACTCCTGACTTTCAGCTTTGTCAGTTAAATGGAGTTACGCCAATCGACCGACCGACCGATGTGGGGTATATATAGATTTTTTCGGAGGGTAGGCGAGAGCTCTTAACCGCTCTCCCTCCCTTTCGAGTGAGTCTTTATATATTACCCATGGAGGGAGGGAGGGAGAACAGGCCCCCGTCCCAACGCGCTCTCAAGGCCCGGTAAGAACGAGGGGAAGGGGGGGCTGTTCACGCGCGCGCGTGCGATATAAAGAACACGTGCACGCGTAACGCGTGCGCATGCGATATAGTACATATGCGTGAGCATGTGCATGTCATGATGTATACATGGATTATGATCCATGATATAAAAACCTTCTAAGATGCCGATAAATCGATCTAGAATCTATTTATACCCCTCTTTAGGTATGCTACCCTATCTTCGTAAAAAAGTGAGCTTATAGCTCATTTTTTAATAGACGTATAGTGTTTTCACGGGGATTATCCCGTGATTCCCTTTTGATTCCGCTCGTCAGACTCGCTCCTTTTTCTGTCTTACCAGGAGGGGAAGGTTTCCCCCCTGGACCCCCCTTCCCTGTCCTGTTGTAGCCGCTCGCTCGTAGCTCGCTACACCTTTCCAATTATACTGAAACTGCACTGACCGGGGGTTCAGATTAAGAAAGTTTTAGCTTGTCTATCTTTCCTATATATATATATATATATATATATATATATATATATATATATATATATATATAATCATCAAACCTCAAAATATATATATATATATATATATATATATATATATATATATATATATATATATATATATATATATATTTTGAGGTTTGATGATTATATATATATATATTTTATATATATATATATATATTTTGAGGTTTGATGATTATATATATATATATATATATATATATATATATATATATATATATATATATATATATATATATATAAGAATTGAGGTTTGATGATTACATATTTCTATAATTTCAATGTGCCGGAGCTGAATTTATACACGGGTACAATATTTTTATTTGTCTGCTTAAAATCGTGTGCTAAACGACACCATGTTAAAATTTCCTCCACTATTATGAAAAATTATACTGTTGCGTGAATCTAACCTAACTCTCAATCTATAAAATTTACTGAAATTTTTTTTTGTTCGCAGAGGATGGCAGCGTCGCTGCGTCCCCCACCCCACCCCAAGCCCGAAACACTGTGCCCATCCCAGATTTTCTGCAGCCCCCCTCCAATGGAGGGACGACACGTAGTCCACGGACCAGGATTGCGGTCCAAACCCGCAGACAACGTAGCACTCCCGTAACAGTGGCTACAACTGTTACGACTTCGAATACTAATAACAATAGTGGTGATGTTTTTTTATCTATGATAATATTGTTGTGACTACTCACGGCATCACCAATGCTCCGACGAGAGCGATTGCGTCTCCGGTGGCTCCATCGCCTTTGAGCTTGGGCACAAACAGTCCTTTCATCACGTCCGCGACGGGGGGCTTTACATAGCTCAATTCTCCAAAGTAGCACGCAGCCATGACGAAAACTAGCATAGATATCAGCAGCTCTAGCTTCCGGACCTGCGTTCATTATTATGACATCACAATTGTACATGTTTTTTTTGTTTGGCATAGTCCCATAGTCATTGATACATCTTTAATTTAGGTAATTATATGGACACAGCCAAAAATGATCGGAGCTAGCCCATTTTTTCAATTTTTCTGGCAGTCCAGTTTCTAACAAGGACTGCCAGGATCTAACAAGGACTGCCACAATGGGATAGTCCCGATCACTTTTGGCTGTGCCCATATAATTTGCCTTAATTTAAATGTTCAATAAATCGGCAAAAGTTAATAGGTCAACCCAAAACTGAAAATATGTGCTAAAAGTTAAGAGTTCGACTAGAGAAACTCAAAATAATAACTTGTAATATGGATGTGACACGTGTATTTAGCTAGTATTGAAAGTGTATTTATTTTTTTTTTAATCCCTCAAAAAAAATCAAGGAATGAGATGCATAACGATTTTTCATGGCCGAGTGTTAAAAATTAAGAACTCAAGAGTTCCTCTAGGATTTTTGTAAAGGGTACTATATTGCTGTAACTCTAAGGCATCGTTTGGTTCACGGAAAGGAAATAAATTCTCTTGTATTTTTCGTGGGAATGGGACAGTAGGATTCTGTCACATTTTCTTTCAGTTATTTGCTAAAATAAGAAAACTAACTAGGAAAGGAAAGCAAAATATAACAATGTTCCAATAATATCCTTACCTTTTAAAATAAAAATAATATTATAAAAAATAACATTAAGGCCTCGTTTGGTTCACGGAAAGGAAATCAATTCTCATGTATTTTCCATGGGGATGGGAAAGTAGAATTCCTATCAAATTTCCTTTCCTATGTTTGGTTGGTGTAGGAAAGGAAAGAAAAAATATATCATTGTTCCAACAATATCCAATGTCAACATAATTACAATGAAGAGTTAATTGGTAAAATATGTAATAAATCAAGGCTACTTTTGTCATAATGTTGGTAATTAATGTTGGGAAAGGAGGAGGGAAAATGAATCCCATGGGTCATGAGAGGAATCATTTTTCCTCCTATTTCCACTATTTCCCAAATTTGTGGCTACCAAACAAAGGAAAGGAACAAGTTTCCTTTCCGGATTCTTTGAATCCGTGAACCAAACGAGGCCTAATGGTAAAATAAATAATGACACATGGTTACTTTTGTCATAACTTTTGTAATAAATGTTGGGAAAGGAGGAGGGAAAATCAATCCCATGGGTCTTGCGTGGAACCATATTTCCACCAATTTTCCCCTTGTTGGTTCCTTAAATCTGTGAACCAAACGAGACCTAAATTCCAAAGCCATAGTATTATTGTTGTCGCCGCCATCGCTACTCTGGTTGTACTTTCTCAATCAAATTAAGTAATAAGCCATGAACACTCATGAAAGAATTGGCTACTTAATTAATTTGGGATTATAATTGTTTCCAATAATTTGATCTCTTATCTCAATATCATTTATTTTCATGTCATATTACAGGGATTTTTTTTTTCTTCCCTATCCCTTGGTAACAAACAAAAACATTCAATTCGAAACTTACTTTTCCTAAATAGAAAACAAAATAAAAATAAAATCTTCTGCATTTTCAATCTATTTGTGTGTCATTTTCTACAATATTTTTTTGCTTAGAATTTAAAAAAATATGATGGTTTCGACTTCCAGACAGTATCTTTCTGTGTGCTATACATGACCAATACAAGTTAAAAACTTATTTGTCTTTTAATTTGTAACCCATCTCCCTTGTTTTTAATTACATCATTACTGTTGTCAGCAAGAGACTTGTGTTACACTTGAACAGCAGGCTGCAGAGCTTATTGACAACATATGTGACTACAAAACTTGTTGATAGACATTGTCTCTTAGGCTTAAATTATTTTTCACATATGGTTCACCGACAAATAAATTTAAAAATTAAATTCAGAAGAATATTTTACCCCGTATTTTTGCAATCCAAGAAGTAGGAGAGTGCTCAGTCCGGTTACGAGTACTCCGGTCCATACCGGGATACGAAACAATATGTTGAGAGCGAAGGCCGTTCCTATCACTGAGATTGCAGTGCACAAGGTTTCAGATGATCATGGGGACACGCATCCAGATACAGCAGGGAAGGTAACTAACCGAACCTTCGGGTATGTCAGCAGCGATGACCGCAAGCTCAGCGAGGATCCACAGGCAGTACTTCACAAAGATCGGGTACTCAATCTTGCAGAGCTCAGCAAGATGCCTCCCTGAATGATCAATAACCATGTAACGATTAAAAGCATGGTTTAAAGTGTCGGCCGATACCGATCCGATACGGCCGATATCGTTACGGTTTGGCATGTCCCGATCCGATACTGACCGATACCCGACATTGGGGATCTCTTTTCCGTTCAATCCGGCAAAGAAAATTAAACGAAATAGACAAAGCAGCAGGGGTTTAAAGCATAATAAGGTTGTAAAAGCATGTGAAAGAAGAAAATCAATAAACCAATCGGTAAGGGTGACTACTATTTTATTTAATTTTAAAACTACTAAAATAACACTGAAAATACTTAAAATTATGCCTAAATGTATAAAATATATGTTTTTAAATGTAAATAATATATTAATAATTATGTGTTTTCCGATACCAAAAAATCCGATCCGAAGCCGCCGATACTACCGATATCGCTGATACCAGTACTCATAGGAATAGTCCGATATCGATACTGTGAACCTTGTTAAAAGGGTTAGATTTTCATTCTCTTATGTTTGGAAGTGAGTTCAGCACATACCTGTGCTCTTATGTTTGGAACTGAGTTCAGCACATACCTGTGGTCACACCAAGGTTTGCAGCCAAAGACTGAATGATCAGCGCGAAAATCAAGCCCACCAATATGACCCACAAGAGCTGCAGCAAGAGTAGTTTGCCCAAATAATGGAAATTAAAAGAAATTATGTATACAAGTAAATCTACCAATACCTCGTATTTGTGATTAGCTCCTGCTTGTAAGTCAGTTTCCACTGTTGGATAATAATGTTACATCACAATTTAAGACTTTTAAGGATAATGAAAACCGAAGATGAAAAAGAAAAGTATGAACAAGAGAAGGATTACAGTTGCCAGGATCAAGATAAGCCAATGACACGAGAAATCCCGGTCCGACATAGGCTAGAAACTTTCTCCATCCTGGTTTCTGATAGAAATTTCATAAGATATAAGACACGATACACGAATGGAAAGAATGAAGATACGAAAAAAGAAAAAAAAAAAATTAGAACCTGGTCACCGAGATCATCCAAGTTTTGGGAGATATCCTTATTGCCATTATTCTCATTCGAGTTCATAGTCATCTTCCGACTTTTTTTTTTCTCTTCAAAATCAGCTCCTCCTCCACCTCCCTCTCTTGATCACTCTATATTTCTCTGGAAGTACACTGAATGCCTACATCTTCCTTGTCCGTTTCAGTTATTTATAGAAGTCCAATATCAATAAAGTAGTACAGAACACAGCCTACTAATAGTTCTTTGTTTGTTTGTTTTCCTTTGACATACATTTGTAACTGCTTCATTTGCCAGGTTTAAGTAGTTTAAGAGTGAATGACAGGGTCAAGCATGAATACGTGACATATGGTAGCTGCAGATGGCCCCCTCTCCATAAACTTTTGAAATGTTCCAATTATTCTACTATTAAGTTTTAAAAGTTCTCTAATTCGTGCAGAGGCCTATACTTCTGAAGTTCTTCTAATTATATTTCGGCTAGATTATCTTAATGGCACTCTAACTATAGCGTTCGGATGTTTTTCCACTACTCGATTTTGGCATCCCAACTTTATAAATTGCTCTTTTGAAACAGTGTTTAATAGTCAATTTTGAAGCACACGGGACCACTTCAAAATAACATCCGGCAATGCAAGTATTTAAATGTGGAATGAGCAGTGCTAGATAGGGTGAGAGAAGTTATGTTTTGAAGTTGTACATTAAATGTGCGGCTAATTCGATGTAGTAGCTAGCTAGCTATCAAACATTCATGAGCATATTCTCTCAATTATGAGTTAATTTCTGATATCACTATCTGAGCTATTAACTGCGGCACATCAGAACTTGTGATGTATATTCTCACAAGGTTATACTGGTTGATCCATTTATGAAATATTTGAACCAATTGGGTTGGCAGATTGGAGTAAAGTTGCCATCCTTAAATTACAACTTGTTAGGTAACACAATACCTTTACCTTTGCTATAACAGGTAAGGTTGCAGGTTATATATATATATATATATATATATATATATATATATATATATATATATATATATATATAACCTCTAGCCAAGTGATTAAGAGAGATGCATGTAGCCCGACAGGAGATATTCCCGGTGGAAACATTCGCCATAATTACCTTCTTTCAATATATATATATATATATATATATATATATATATATACATATATATATATATATATATATATATATATATAGCAGATGACCTCTAGTCTAGTTGTTAAGAGAGATGCATGTGGTCCGAGTGGTCAGGAGTTCAAATCCCAGTGGGAGCGATTCCAAAAACAATTTACCTGGTTCCAAAAAAAAAATAAAAAAAAATAAAAAAATAATTTATATATATATATATATATATATATATATATATATATATATATATATATATATATATTCTGGAACTAGATAAATTGTTTATGGAATCGCTTCCGCTGGAATTCGAACTCCTGACCACTATTGCCGCATGCATCTCTCTTAGGCTAGAGGTCATATATATATATATATATATATATATATATATATATATATATATATATATATATATATATATATATATATATTTTTTTTTTTTTTTTTTTTTTTTTTTTTTTTTTTTTTTTTTTTTTGAAGCAACGGGTAATTGTGGCGAACTCGCCTTCGCTGGGGCTCGAACTCCCGACCACTTGGGCCGCATGCATCTCCTCCCTTAACCACTAGGCTAGAGGTCATTTGCTGCATATATATATATATATATATATATATATATATATATATATATATATATATGGAAGCGGATCAAAAGTCCCCCTTAGAAAATCCCCTAAAAATCCTCCTCACTCTCGGCCGTAATTTAATGTTAATATTAATGTTAATGTTAATATTAATGTTAAATACTAAAATTAACATTAAACTTAACATTAAAATTAATATTAACATTAACATTAAGATTAATATTAACATTAACATTAACATTAATATAAAAATAAAAATAAATATTAATATTAACATTTAACATTAATATTAATGTTAATATTAACATTAACATTAACATTAATATTAACATTCAATTACGGCCGAGAGTGAGGGGGTTTTTTAGGAGGTTTTCTAAGGGGAGCTTTTGATCCGCTCCATATATATATATATATATATATATATATATATATATATATATATATATATATATATATATATGGGTTTTCTTTCAAAAATTATATATATATAGGCGTTTAGGCTGATGTACATCTTGACCCTTTCCAGATCTTGCGTAAGCTGTAGCATTGACGCACTAAAATGCCGAAACGAAGAAGATATGACTGGTACTTTTTCCGGATACGGAATTTCGAATTGGACAGTTGCTCTCACGCCTCTAGAGGACAATAAACCTTCATAGTATCCAGGCCTGGCCAGAGATAAGTCCGACAAGACTTCGAATTTGGGCAAACCCCCTCTACTTAGGGCAACCCTCGTGTTCAACGTGACCTGCAAGAGGTCGGATTGCAGGTGACCCTCCAGTACCGGCCCACAACAAGAATCAAGGTACAACTAAAATAAGCTCCAGCTCAGACAACCCATCCCCCAAGGCCGGCCGGCCTTGATAGTATCTTCATAGTCCAATCACTAATCAAACCCTCACAATTAAGATCCAAATGCCACCATACCAAAACTAGAGTTCCAGTTAATTAAGAACTTTTCTTGTAGGAGAACTTTAGCATATTTTTGATATTAAGAACGGCAAACAACAAGAGAGTAATCATAATTTATGGGCTGTGGTCGGCAGGGGCGGACCCAAGTTTGGACGAGCTGGAGCTAAAGCATATATGGCTCACAGTTGTGAAGTCTTCAGGGCTGGCCAGCCAAACAAGACTTCAGACTTGGACATCCCCCCCTCTGTGGGCAACCCTCAGGAATCGGCCCATAGTAATGATCAATGGGCCACCAAAACTAGCTCTAGACAGGACAACGCAACCCGGTGGGCAGGCCTAGAAGTCTTGGACAAATTAAGTAACAGGTTTGTCTCCAGCTGAAACTTTGACAGATATATTAAAAGGTCTATAAAACTGTTTCTTCTCCATGAAGTCCGGCCAAGCTACAATTTATTTTCCTCACAGATCCAAACAATTCTTAAGGTATGTAGTTAAATAACGCTACACACACACACACAACAAAAAAAAAAACAGCTACCTAGTAAAGAATTTATATTTCGTCTCTCTCCAACTAGTTCGGATGAGTGTCACTTGTTTTACTAACAATCAAGTCATAGACACATGATAACCATCTATATCCGATAGTGGAGTTTTGGACATCCATCTCTGGCCTCGCGACCTTTGCATTGCAACACTTGGCTAAGGCCATCAGGTCACCAACTCACATTGGCTGGGTTGGGAATTGCTTATCATGGCTGCTGCTTTTTTTTCTTCTTTCCTTTTCTTCTTGAAGTAGGTCGAAAACATGTTTGGTAATAACAGTTTCTTAAAATTATTTTTAAGAGCCAGTTCAAATTGGGATACTTCTAAAAGCAATTGAAAGAGTGTTGCCAGAAAACAGCAACCTCGATCCAGACCTTAACTCGCCAACATATATGTTTGAAATTTTTAATAGTATTAGTGGATAAATTATCCATCAAAGTAATGAGCGAGAAAATAATTAACTATATTATTAGTATAAGTATCCTAGAAAAGACGGGAGCAGATCTAATGTCCTCAGAATTGTTGTCTCCATAATGTTTCCTCTCACATAAATACAACCTTTGGTATCCATAAGACTTTTTCTAAGGGCACCACACTTTTTACTTGGGGGCATCCCCAAATTGTTTGCAAATATTACAAGTTTGCCATCAGTTTTTTTACTTGGGGGCAGCCCCAAATTTGGTATAAAACTCAACTTTTCTAATTTTTTCCTCTCTTCCTTCCTCTACTCTTTTCTTGTCTCCCTCAACTCTTTTCTTCTCTTCCTCCCCATTTTAGGTCATAGAATAAAATCTAGCCAAAATTTTCCCCTAACCTACATTTTGGGAAGATTGATGGTGAAATACCTAGTAATAGTATCAATAATTTCTCCCATTTATTGGTAAGTCATCGAATTAATATTTGTTTAATGTTTTAAACATGAATTTCACATATAAAAGTTGAATTATGTGTTTAATGTAGAAAAAAATTGAACATGGAACAACCCGGATCATCAAATGTTGTATACTCTCTTCCCGCAACGTCCGAAGAACACTTTGATGCATCAGAAGCCCTCTTGGTAACTAAATTTTAACTTTTTATCGGATGAAAAATCGGGTTGTGACACAGAGGACTGTCACCTCTCTGGCAGTCCCAATCATAAATTAGGACTGCCAGAGAGGTGGCAGTCCTTCACAATATGTAGGACTGCTAGCACCCTGGCAGTCCTACTGTAGTGAAGGACTGCCACCTCTCTGGCAGTCCTATTTAATTGCATATACTTACCTATTTGTTTTATGTAGTTGTTTAATTTTATTAACTTTTAAGTTCTATTGTAGGACTCGAGATCTTTCGATTTTGCGGTACCTGCTCCAATTGCAGTCGATGTAGGTCATTTATTCTGAACCGATCTTTGGTTTGAATCAAGCGTGCGGTACATTGGTTCGAAAAGTTGGACGGAAAAGCAACATAGTTCTAGTGATATCCAGATCGGCCTGAAATCGTCCGGGACGACAAACTGTGATGGTTGGCCGTGAAAGAGGTGGTGTGTTCAGAAAGCATAAGAAAGACACAGTTATCCAAAGTAAAGTTCCAAAAAAAAAATGTTGGAACGAGGAAATGTGGTTGTCCATTCACGATCAATATTAGAAACGAAGAAGAAGGAAAGTGGACAGTAGAAGTGAAGAATGGAACCCACAACCATAAGATTGCCGAAACACTATTGGGTCATCCATATGTTGGACGGTTGAACAATACGGAGAAGAAGATAGTCGAAGACTTGTCCACCTCCGGAGTTGCACCGAGACAAATATATTCCGTCATACGACATGAAGATGAGAAGAACGAGTCTACAATGAAGTCAATATACAACGTCCTATCTTCTTCGAACGCTGTCCGGACGAAATCAAGAATGGCGATGCAAGAAGTGCTCAACTTGCATGCCGATAATCATTATGTTGAGTTTCATAGAAGACATCCCCAGAGTGTCACGACCCGCACCCTAGAGTAAGGGCACGAGACGTGGGTACGTCCAGCCTACGCCGCAGTGTCGGCGGTAGAACGCTGTCCTAGGTCAATCATCTAACAATATAAAGGTACCTGTACAGTTTATACACTCCGAATGGAGGTAACATCACAACATACAGTCTCAATCACATCTAAGGTAGAAGAATGAAAGACAGATAGATAGATAGATAGTAACTCAAAGAGAACAATAGCATAGATGAAATAAGTCTAAGTGTCTAGGATACATAACATCCAGAATGTCAACTCATAATACAATAAGTCTAAGAGTCTATACTGTAGAAGCATGGAATTTCACAACCAGAAAGCCCATGCGCCAGACATTATATGCGCCAGAACTCAGACAGCTAATCAAATAAGCCATAGACATTCGAAGGACTTTTTATTTATATATATAAAAGTCTATTACATGTCTAGAAAAGGTTGTACAAAGGAGAATTTCTACAAAGGAAGGATCCTAGATCTACAGCCAACAGCCACCATGCGCATTCCAGATAGGCGCAGCAACCACCATGCGCCTTCCGATAGGCGCAGCAGTCACCATGCGCTGTCAGCCAGGCGCAGCAGATGTCATGCGCCTCCAGCCAGGCGCATCCTACCATCTCTTCAGCAGCTCAGTTATGTGCATCCAGCTCAGTTATGTGCATCCCTTCAGCAGTTCAGTTATGAGCAACTCTTCCAACCAGGCTCACCTGGCCGAGCAGAGCCCAGTTATGTGCCGCTCTTCCAGCCAGGCTCACCTGATAAGTGCTTCGCCAAACAAAGCATTTAACCCTCTGGCTGGAACCAAGGAAGAGAAGAGCACCGCAAATGCTGTGGCCAGGGGAGGCTTCGAAAGAGCCTCCAAAGACCAAGGAAGACCGTGATCGAAATCATGGCACAAGGAGCTTTCAACACAATCAAAGTGGGCGGCACCCACTTTGAAGGAAGAGAGAGCCTAGCACCACCATTCCGATCTACGGCTCTTCCGGAACAACGGAGACGAGGCCCGAACATCCCTATCTTTGGATGCAACAGGCACCTTCCGCCTGTCTCAGAAGCCCTCGACTCCGCCTTTTGGATGTAACAGTCACCTTCAAGTGCATCGAAGACAACACGACGTCTCATCTTTACCCTCGGGAGCACTTCGTCAACAGAATGCACCCACATATCCAAGTTCATGTTGGAAGTACGTGAGGGAATGAGGAGCAAACCTTCTCTCCATGCCACTATTTATAGGCCGGGCAAATCAAACCCACGCGCCAAGTGGATGACTCTTCGAATTCTGTGCAATGAATTTGCATTAAATGGATGAACCGGACGCCTCGAATTCAGCCAAACGGCTATTTATAGCACTCGAGGAGCGAGACAGCCGCATCATTAAAGGACATGTCGGATGCGCCAGGCGCATCACATGGACACGCCATCCAGCATCAGGCGCATCACACAGACGCGCCCTACAGTACCCGGTGCATCACAAAGGATGCGCCCTCCCTCACATCTTCATACCGAGTGGAACACCAACCAATGTGCCCACTCAGCTGTCCATCGAACGTCGCAAACATTAAATGCTGAACTGACACCAGAGTTGGCAGCACGCTTCCCAAAGTCTGAACAGTTGACAGCTTTTTTCAGAGAACGAAGCGTCGGCAACGTCAGCATCATCATGACTCTATCCCGACGGCTACTGCCACGTGGCCATCCGCATGCGCCTCTATGGCCATGCATCCAAATCGCCATGCGCCTCTACGGCCATGCGTCCAAACCAGCATGCGCCTCAAAAGCCATGCGCCTCAGACCCTTCACTGATCCCTAAAGACAGAAGAAGAGTCTCCAGTTGAAGCTTTGCATGCGCCTCAAAAGCCATGCGCCCCGGACTGATCTCTGATCCCGAAAGACAGAAGGAAGGTCACCTGCACGCGCCTCAAAAGCCATGCGCCCTAAATGGTTTGTAACTCCTAAAGGTTATGAGCCGCAACCTCCTCCTGCGCCCAATCAAGGCGCAGCTCACCAGATCACTACCCCCCCACCAAATCCGAGATCTTCGAGCCATGGGTCGATGACACGTGTCCTTTGACTCAACTCGTCCAAGATTTCAGCAACAGAAAGATCTTCTCCTCTGCTACGTGCCGGCTCACAACAGCAGTATGAAGAGTTCTCCCCCTCAATCAGGGCGCATCATCTACGCGCCTCCATCAGCAACCTCCACGTGGCGTCCCCACACACCGGCGTATCCTACATGCGCGCATGAGCAGCCAGCCTGCAAAACTATAAATAGAGGGATCTTCTCCTTCACACACACACAGAATCCATAACGAACATACAAGGAATCATCAGAGAGGCAGATACAGACACTCAACGTCTTCCTCCTCTCAGCAAGCTCCAGCACCCAGAGCAATCCACGCCTTCAGAGAACCGATAACCGTCGTCAGCCGGTCAACGGAGTCAACGCATTACCACTCGCTCCATTGGCACTAAGGACCCAGCTTAAACAAAAGTGTACTCCTAGGACTACATCTAAGTCCTACATTGTAACACTGTTCTGTTTGTATTAAAGTTTTCAATCAAACAATTTTAATGGCAAACAAGCTGGCGACTCGGCTGGGGACTTCTTTCTCCTCTTCCGAGAAAGTCATGTCACAGGCCGACGACGTGAAGGTGGGCTCCTCCCACAAGACGCTGGTCGTGCGCCTCAATCAACAGGCGTACAAGGAGTTCATTTCTGAAGGAAGTGCGAGTCCTTCGAAGCGGCTACCAAAGCCGAAGAAGATCCGCACGGCCTGGGTACGCAAGGTCAACGCCTCGGGCACCACCACTGAAGGGGATGCAGCAATCCAGCCTTTCCTTCCTGCTGACGTTCTCAGCAACCAAGGTGCGCCCGCCGATGCAGCGCATCTCTTGGGGAAGCGTGCGGCCGACCACGTTCCCCAGCTATCTCCCTCTCAGGCGAGGAAGATACGTCGACGGAGCAGGGGCGCAGCCAATGCCCCGCGCATCACCTCTGATGCGTCACAAAAAGCCTCTGTCTTTGACAGACTCACTCGCTGTAATGGCGAGGAGAATTTGGATGCTGAGTACTATGCACCCCAGCGGGCTGGTACGAAGAAATCCAAGACGGCACGGGCCATGCGCCACAAACGTGCTATGCCAGCAGCCGGCCAGAGGCACGCGCTCGCCATCACGCGCGCTGCCGATGGCAAGCTGTACAAGGTTGACTCAAGTGCTTCTGCACCAACAACGAGTCGATCTTCAAAGTCCTCTTCTCGCTTGGGCGCGTCTACTGCGTGCACAACCAAGTCGAGAGAGGCAAACTCGGTGGTCTTGAACTCCCGCGCCTCCTCTGGTTGTGCGTTTGAGGTCCGTTCAAGTCACTTCAAATGTTGTGGTTCCCCCACTACTGATCGTGATGCCTGCTTGGTATTAGATCAGGGGGCGCAGCACTTACCTGGCCACCCCAGCGTTTGGCCTTGCCATACGTCTGAAGGGGGTGTGAAGGCACCACTCTCCTCCAATGACCTGCGCAACGTGATCACTCACAAGCGCCGGTCAGGAGAGTCGACCAACAAGCACGATGCGCCTATCACGGGGCATACTTGTGCGGTGGTCACCTTCAACTGCTGTTGCAAGGCGGCAGCTCCACCAAGACAGTCGGTCTTCCAACGACTGCAATCATCGACACCTCTCCGACGTCGCCTTGGGACAAAGGTGTCAGCTGAAGAGGAGCCAAAGGTTGCTTCATGCAACGTGGTCTCCAACTCCTCATCAATCCGGAAGACGACTGCCAATTCCTCGTCTTCATCCAAAAGCCAGCCGAGGAAAACCAAGGCAGCTGTCTCGACCTCTGGAGTGTTTGAAGGCACTCGGTCGAGGAAGAAGTCCTTGGAGGAAGCTGGGGGTAGCCAGACCCTTGTTGAGCCTCCTTCCGAAGACGAAGATGTCCAAAGCACAGCTGCGGCGGATCTTCATCATCAAGGCGAGATTACTCTCCCTGAAGCCCCTCAAAATGAGGATGTCCTCCAAGACACTGTCGGGGGTAGTTCTGGAAACGAAGAGGTCCTTCAAGACGGAGCTGAGGGCAAGCAGACCCTTGCAGATGCGCCTATTGAAGATAAACTCCAGAATGTGGCTGGGGGTGGCCCAACACCAGGAAAAGTGACTCTCCCGCATGAGAGTGAGGCCGAAAGCGAAGCCTCAACCAATCCATCCACTCCTGGCCGTGTCAGGACAGTATACATGGCTGGGGATGATGTCGAGTCTGATGCGCCGTCACAGGACATAGTCCAGCGCATAGACTCATTAGAGGGAGGACTCAAAACCCTCTCTGCCTCTATGCAAGCACTGACTCAAGCAGTGTTTGAGATGCGGTCGGCCTTGATCAGGACACCTTCAACTGGTCCTGACCCAGGAGCTAATGGGGAGTCGAGTGTGCTCCTCCAACGGGCGCCCTCGGACACAGAAGCACCTCGGACCTCGGAGCCCTCAAACGCTCGAATCCAGATGGTACCTCCTTCCCCGACTCCTAGCTCTACGGAGGATGTGGTCGAAATGATCAAAGACCTACGGGAGCGCTTCGAGTCCAAGAACAGGCAAGAGGAACGCCAGAAGATGGGCATTCCCCAGCCTTATCCCCTCGAATGGAACAAGGTGGTTTATCCCCCAAAGTATAAACCACAAACACTCACCCCATACGACGGGAAGGACTCTCCGCGACGGTACCTGACGTACTTCCAGTCACAGACAGGGCATCTTCCGAAGGAGGACGCGCTCCTCACCAGTATCTTTGTCGGGGCCCTGAAAGGAGTGGCGTATGACTGGTACTGCAGCCTCCCCGACAATTCCATATCGTCCTTCGACGACCTGACGCGCCTCTTCCTCGACCGCTTCTACGACGGCGGGAAGGACATGACGATGGCGTCTCTCATAGAGATACGTCAGAAGGAGAAGGAAACGATTCGGGCGTTCATCGAACGCTTCCGACAGGCTTGCTTCAGGCTACCTCCAGGCATGCCAGAACATGTGCTCCTCTCCGCTTGCAGCATGAACATGTTGCCTGCAGTAAAGCTCTGGCTCAACTCTACTCCCCCTCCTGACTGGAGCTCCCTGATCATCGAAGCTGAAGCTGCAGAAAAGAAGGCGGCCAATGCACGTCTTCTGGGTGTCAGCTTCCCCGCCTTTGACGATAAGGAGAAAAAGTCCACAGCTAACAGCTCCGGACGAGAAGCAAAGGGAAAACAGGCATTGACTGTTAATGCCTCAAAAGGCGCATCTGCGCCTACTCAGAAGCCTCCACTGGCACCAAGACCCAAGGAGGTTTATTCATTCAATGATGACGACACCCTGCAACTTTTTGAGATACTGAAGCAGGGTGACAAGATCAAGCTACCGGACACAAAGCAGCCCGATGAAGTTGGGAAAGTGGACAACCCAAGGTACTGTCACTACCATCGGTTTGTCGGACACCCGACCAAGGACTGCTACGTCCTCAAGAATTACATCCAGCGCATGATCAATGCGGATGTAATCTCCGTCAACTATGAAGAGAAGACGGTGTCGGCCAATGTGGTTTCGCTTCAGTTCGGCACCTTGCCGCCAACTACCACACAAGATGGCGTCGTCCCCATCCCTAAGGCGACAATGGAGGTGGTAAACTTACCACCTACTCGTGACAATGTGAGTGGACTCACCCCGCTCACCACATCTCGAGGAGAGGTCCTCTGGGTTCACCCCGACCTTGTCTCTGAGGTGACTCAATCGGAGGTATGTCCTACCTCCAAATCAAAAGGCAGGAAGATCAAGTCTTGCCGCACAGTCTCTTCTTCAACAGAAGAGGCACTTCCAGTGCAAACACGTGCACAACAGAGCTCCCAATCCGGCGAAGCCGCCGCCGAGGTGGTGCCTCCTAGCACCATCTCTGAAGAGGGTCCATCTAAGCCCTCAGCAGCCAATAAGCAGAAGCAGGTGGAGGCCCGTTTTGACAGACCTCTACGGAAGGAGAATGCTTCGGGGCTGTCCAAGCCTCACAACTTTGACATTCTGGCACAATTAGCCAGTACACCTGCGCGTCTGTCTTTGTTCGAGCTCCTGCGTCTTTCTAAAGATTCCCGAGAAGCTCTCTGCGAAGCTCTGAAGGACGCTGAATCCTTTCTCAGTCAGGTCAAGCAGCCTGAAGACCTCCCAACTACTTGTGCGCACTGTCATTGTGCGGATGAAGTTATCCCAAACATAACTTTCACCCAACAAGACATGCTGCTCAAGCATCACCGACATAACTGACCGCTGTATTATACAGGGTACATTGGCTCGGTCAAGGTGAGCCGGATTCAGATCGATCCTGGGTCTTCCCTAAGCATCATTCCGAAGGCGCTGCTATCTAAGCTGGGGATCCCGATGTACCGGCTGGCGCCCTCCAATACAACCATCAGTGGCTTCAATGCTAGTAAGAGCGAGCCATTGGGCAAGATCCGACTGAAGTGTCACATTGGCAGCCTCAAAACTGAGGTGACTTGTTATGTGGTAGATGCCGAGGTCAACTACAACATCCTGCTCGGTCGACCATGGCTGCATGAGTACATGGTGGTGCCCTCCACGCTCCACCAGTGCATGAAGTATGTATCCACCAATGGCGTCATCCGGACGGAGTTTGCAGACATCGATCCTTTCAAAGGGATTGAAGCCTACTTCACCGATTCCGACTTGTACAAGCCCATTGACGAGGAGGAAGCCAACGACGCTGATGATGAGGCAGAGACGGCAACAGAACCGGACATGGAGCCTGAGATGACTCCCGACGCCCCCTTGAAAATCCGACTGAAGGGGAAACCACCCCAGAAGGCGCCTCCAATGAGCATCAAGCTATCAGGGAAAGCGCCGGCTCGCGAAGCACCCCTGAAGATACGCCTCAAGGGAAAGCCACCTCAAACATCGGCTCCCCTGGTGGCAAAATTACAAGGGAAGGCACCACTCACCGGAGGCGCAGCCGAGGCGCCTCTCAAGGTGCGTCTCAAGTGCAAGCCGCCGCAGTCATCCAAGGTGTCAGAGAAGGCTCATATAACCCTCTCAGACCCCAAAGCTGTGGTGGACTCTCCTAGTCTGCCCCCAGTTCTTACGGACGAGGAGCTTGGTGATTATATCTCGGCTGACGTAGAGGCACCCTCCTTTGACAATGTAATCCCACGGGATAAGATCTCGTATTTTATCAATAATAGAGTGTCTTTTAATTATTCTTGTTTTCCACACTGGAATGCCATGTATACATTAGACAACGCTCTACGGTCGTTGCAAACACAAATAACGACCGTCTACCATAATCGAATAGTCCCGTCTCAAGGAGTCTTCATAGTCCCTCCACGGAGCCGAGACCAAGGCACCATCATCTTGGGCAAACGAGCGCCATCGGGACCTCCGTCAATCGAGCCCGAACCTGATACCGGCAGAGTACAAGTCTATCGGTACACGGATGCGGCAAAGCACATCATCCAAAAGATGGG
>JANAVB010009916.1:0-63405 GCA_029216955.1 Iris pallida
CGACATTTGACTCTACATCTAGTTTCTGGAGTTTATTTATTTCTATGGATTGGTGATTATTATTTATTCATTATATTCTATCGTGCGATTATCTGCTTAGAGCTGTGAATATTATTTTGGTTATACATTAATGTCCTCCTTAGTGGAGTTGAGATTATTGCGTGGTTTTGTTCACCATATTGATATTATACAACGTTCTACCGCCGGTACTGCGACGTAGGCTCGGCGTGCCTATGACTCATACCTAAATTTTGGGTGCGGATCGTGACACATTTTTATGGTGGCCCATCCAGGTCCGATTCGCAGCTAGTACGATGTCGTGGTGGTACTTAGTGTCACGCCCCGGTCCCGTAGGGCCGATCATCCTCGCTAAGGCGTAATACCGCGTGAGCCTAGATTGTGCTCACGTAAGGAGGGTTACATAACGGCCGATTACAGGCTAAGCGACGGGGTCGTCGCACAGAAGTCCCAAGCAGAAATATTGAATAAACAAAGGCAACACAAGTATTAAAACAAAATCAGAGTCCTTTATTGATAATGAACGGAATATTACAAAGGCGCGAAGCCGAGATTACAAGTCGTTCAAGCTCACTTTTCTCTCTGTTTACAATCAGTCAGCTTTCTCTCATCTCTCAATACAATTTAACGAGCCAGCAGATGCTTCAGATAGGCGACGTCTATACATTATGTCCTTTATAAGTCCAGAGCATGCGGCTGCATGCCTCAAAATGCTAAGGAACTCTATACCTTGACGCATCCAAGCGAGCTCCACGCCAACGAGCTTCTACCTGTGCCTGCACATGGAAACTGTATAGGTGTCAGTACAAAACTGTACTGGTGGAGTGATGTAAAACCTTAGTCCAAGTTTTTCTTTTTATTGTAACTTTAAATGCTTATAGATATACATTCTCATTATTAGAGTAGTTACATAATATAAGGGAGTAGGATTTTGCGACAAATAAAATTTCTATAGTGCTTCAATGCAATAGGCACATTTGGACCCCAACCTAGTCGTAGGGATTTAAAAACCCTGTGACCAAATTTCAAACCCCTGCTCACCTTCATCCTTAGCCGACTGGTTTAAACCCATATAAGTCAAATTTTGTTCCACAGATTGGAACGGCTAAGCCTTCTCCCTATCCAAACTTTGAACTCCTTTGAGTCAGATTCAAATTCAGATAGTTACCTCTTCTGTTCGTGAATCTAATCCAAAACATAATATATATGGAGAGGGGAGCGACTAATATTTCCTTCTCTACAAACCCTAAGGAAATTCCAACCCCCTTCACAAGACCTGTGGACTTTTTCCCCTCGATACTAACGGCGCACCTTGGCAACTTGCAGGGGATTCTTCTTGAGGTAAGGATCGAAACCTCTCTTCCCATTAAGTAGATTATGCTACATATTCATTTAATTTACTAAGAAGAACTATGTTATCAGAATTTGGTGGGGGTTTTAATGTCCATTGCCTGAATGAATCATAAAAATGACCCATAGGCACAAATAATTGGATACTTGAAAACATACATTATAGGATGTCCTCGTACTGCTATAGGCAGGAAGAGGGACATATAGGGCATTATGGAGTTAGACTTTAAGTGACTGATCGAGTTAGGCTCTGTAGTACATTTTAGTTGCATATCATATTAGGATACGCTGATGTACCAGTTTACTCGCTAATACATCAGTTGAGGTTCAGTTTTGGGGTACAAAGTTACTAGTAGGATCACGTCTACTCGAGAGGCTATACTCCAAGTACAGACATATGTTATCAGGAATCGTTGTGTTCCCTGTACTCGTGTGTCAGTGAGACACAAGTACATGTAGAAACTATATGTTAGATTCATGTGCCTAGTATGATATCTGTTAAATATCGGAATATAGGGAGTATTAGATGAACATGTGTTCATGATGGAGTATCAGGACTGCAGGTTACGTGTCAGTGAAGCATCCCTGCCTCGTGAGGCCGTGCCTAACCTTAGATGGATATATGTCTGTAAACTAAATAAACTTAGCATCTAACAAAAGTTGCAGGTAATATTTAGTGAAGGTTTCACCTATATATCAGAAATCGACTAGTGTATCAGTTTGGTACCAGAGCATATTGATACCAGGTCAATACAAGGGTGCACATTATTTGGGCACACATACTGATAACATATGGGTTTGTATTAGAAAAAGTATGCATTGGATATAGTTAGAAAAGGATATGTACAGAGGATAGGGTGAGTTTGTATCAGTAAGTAAATTGGAGGGTCAGCCACAGTACCAGTAGGCAGCAGGCCTTGAGTAACAAGCAACTTGAAGGTGCGCATGTGTTAGGATATGCAACCACAGGTTGCAATGGCTCTGTGAACAGTATTTACATCTGTAGTAGGCAGCATATAGAGATCTGAAATATAGGATTGGGTAGACACTTCATGCTAGATGCTTGAAGTATCAAGGAGGGATTTTCCTAAATGAGTATACACTAGTGTGATCAACCACAGAGGAGGAAATTCTCCATAGGCCATGTATTCGAGAATATGAGTATTTGTTGTATGTTAGAGTATAACAGGTATGCAAGACCTGGGAACAAATTAGGCCAATAGTAGACACATAAGGACAGGTACAGGCCATCTAGGAAACTTAGTGTATCCTTAGAGTATTAATGGTCGAAATGGACAAGAAGGGTATCAGAGATCCCTACACATAAGGCAGACAGAGAACAGGGGCACAGCTTTGGAAATTACCTATGTAAGAGTAAGAGGCCATGTATAAGTGATTCACCCATAAGCAGCTTTGTGTGTCATACATAGGTGCATTAAGTGTTCAAAGTATGGGAGAACTGCAGTTCAATCTCTGGAAACAGAGAGTATGGGTGTCCTAGGCATAAGTGAAAGTGTCAAAGAGGGATGTGGCAAATTAATTGTAGCAGTACCTACACCTAAAGTATTTAGGAGAGTTGCTAATAGTGCTTGTCAAGTAGGCAAGTATCAAGACTAGGAGAATCTTGTACCACACAATCCTAGTACCAAGTTGGTACATGACACATTAAAAGGAAACACATGAGTCCTAAAACATGGGTGTCCTAACAAGGGTATCTTGGAGCATAGATAAATGGGTGTAGCTATATAGACACACAAATATAAGGGCATAGGTAGGATGAATGTAATAACCGTATGCTAGGATATAGGCCCAATAGGAACTAGTAAACTCAGAAGAGCAAAGAGGGGTTAGCAAGCTTGTATACGTATATATGGAGAGAGTAGGCAAGGCCATGAAAACATAGAAACCTTAATAGGATCATTACTAGCTAAATACACAATTCTCCATTGGAGTCGACCTAGAAAATTAACAAGTGAATAGATAGGCTAGTTATTACTTTTGTATTATGTTTTGACATTAAGTAATGCTAAAAACAGGTTACTTGGACTTTGACTCAACACTTGACCCGTATCCGCAGCTCAGGACCACATGCAAGTATACCTTGCTGAACTTATACAGTATTTACATGTTTTCTTTACTATTTTCTTCTCATATTGTACCTGGTTCATCGTCTACTGTTTTACTTGTTTTCTCATTACACGTACACATAGAATTGTTCTTATTTTCCATTATTTTTTGTTGTTTAGATTTTTGTGTTCTTGTATATTTTTTGAGATTGTCATTGTCCAGTACTATGTTGCTATGCCCTTGATTGACTTGACCGGATCTTGTATTCCTTTAGGAGAGGAGACTGATACTAGGATTGGCTATTCTCGATTAGGAGTATCTTGCATTGTACTACAATTGAGACATACTATAGATTGAGAGTATCTTGCATTGTACTACAATCTATTGGAGTTATTCGATTAATTGTTAGCCAAGTCTAGTATTATATTTCCATATGACATGTCGTTTCTTATATGTTCTTCTTGCACTGTTCTTACCTTCCATACATGTTATTTATGGTCATAGTAGTAGGCATGTTTTATGTATCTTGCTAGTCCCCTGAGGACCTGGTGACCTCTCCAGATTTAGTCAAGATTGATCCAGGTGCAGACGAGCAGGTGTATGAGCCGCGTTACGGTACCACTGCATATGATGACGCTATTGATGCTTAGCAAAGTTGGATCTTATTATTTTATTTTCATGTCTCTATTTTATATTCGTCTATTGGTAGTAGATTTGTCTCCACCGGAAGTGACTTGAATTCTGGATAACTTGAGACTTTATTTATATTATCATTCATTATTCTGTCCTTCAGTATTTATTCGTTGCTCATTTGAGTTAGTTGTATCTTCTAATTTCTGTGGATGAGATATAGCTTGCCTTGACAGTTCTATATTTTATTGATTTGTGTATACTAGACAACGTTCTACCGCCGATACTACGACGTAGGCTGGCTTGGACACAGACTCGTATCCGAAAAGCGGGTACGGGTCATGACAAGTGAGCTCCTCGCTCACCCATACAAAACCAACACGTTCATTTACTTTGTGCAACATAAACCCTTTATGATTGTTTTTCTATTCTTGCCTTAGGATCGATTTTAGGACATAGATGTCTCACCTACTTGTGTCTCAAGACCATCACCGTGTCATTGCACCTATAACTTACTTATACTTGCCTCTAGATTTCTTTTCGTGCCAGCAACGTCAACTTATCGACTCGTGCTTGCCTTTCAGTCCATACTTTAAGACTCAATCACACGGTCGCACCATCAACTATTCGTGCATCCACAATGAGGCCGGGCCTCGCAACTCGGTACGAATTGACAAACTTTGCTTTACGGCCCTTCCTGACTTAAACTCAATATGACTTAATCCAACTTACTAATACTTTTATGTCAACGACTCACCAACCGATGCCATACTTCGTGCTGTAGCATAGTATCTTTGTTGCAGCCAAATCTTAGGCCCAAACATTGTGTTTCAAATCGTGCACACATTCAACTCGACTCATTGGTACCGTGCACACAAATCTTGACTCAATCCAAAAGCATGTACGCGGATCGCCGCTATTATACCGATTCATCCAAAAGCAAGGGACACTAGTACCACAAACTATGCTAGACTTATAGCTTTGTTATTCGGCGACCCTTTCAGCGCAAATAGCGAGCCCCGCTGAAAGTTTTCGAATAACCTAAGCGGTACTCCCAGCTCGGCTATATCGTATTTCCTCCTAGGCTGGAATGATCCTGTGGTCCTAGGTTTATCGTTCCAAGGAAACTTTTCCTTGTCGACAAGTTATCTAATGACCATGCAAGACTCGACTCGAAATAGCTAAAGTCTGTTCCAGTGTGCAATCTCCTTAGACAAGTTATCTAATGACCCAGTGTGAGATTGCAAGTCCTCAGCGACTACTGGATCCTCCTGAGGGTCCAGGTCACCCGTGTCAACTAGGCCTGCTCTATAGTAAGTATCGCTGCAATCCTCATCATCTGTAATATTTTCAACAGGTCCAGCCAGGACTGGAACGAATACATATCTCTCACACTGTTCATAACATGAAAGAAAAATATGAACAAGCTATAGAATAATATACATGAAATGCTGTAAAAAAAATAGTAGAAAGACTGTAAAAAGAAGAACATGATATAGTGGAAGTAGATATACATGATATAGATAAGAAAACTGAACTAACTACGTGATTTAGAGCACATGTTTGGTTATGTAAACAGGCTTAGGTTATACATGACTTAAATCTAATTTGGAGTTGTACATAATAATGGTGTAGATCACATAACCAAATAAATACTCCCCCTGCCCCAATCAGTACACAAGGATCTATCCAGGTTATGTTATTGTATATGAAAGGTAGTGTCTCAGATGGAGGATCAGTCCATATGAAACAACTGGTTTATACATAAAAAGCTCACATGATCATGAGTGTACATGAATGTCACATGAGTATATATAAATAAATACGAATATAAGGAGTAGACGATGCACATGATAAAGTACATGAGCACAATATATCCGATGTATCCGAGGGGATAACATCGTATGAATAGATCCATATAGTACTAATCCGTGATAACATCGTGACAGCATCCAGTAAACTAGTCTATGACAAGTGAATATGTCCAAACAAGCATGAAATGGTCAAAGAATGTACTCACCTGATAATCCAAGCTGCTGATGAGGAAGTGTAACTGAACTGGAGTGATAAAATCCTATTTAAAATAACCATAAGTCACAACATGGTCTAAAATATCATAAGAAAGGTCTACAATACAATTCTACATGATTCTAGGTCCTTCTAGGTCAAAGTCAACCCTTGGTCAACTCTGGTCAAACCTGGTCAACTATAAGTCAACTGGTCCATTTACTAAATTTTAGGTCAAACACAAGTTATCAAGTCATTCTAAGTCCATTTGAGTCGATTTGGATCAAGTTTGACTCAAAGTTGACTTTTGTCAACTTGGCCAACTTGCTAGTCAACTTGGCCAAGTTAGGCTCATTTGGTCAATCTAAACTGTCTTGCTAAACCACAGGTTATATCTAATAGCAATCACACACACACACACACAGGTTATATATATATATATATATATATATATATATATATATATATATATATATATATATATATATATATATATATATATATATATATATATAACACAAAGGGAAGGAAGATGCAATGTGTGTGTGTATGATGGTTGTTGCTAGGGGTTGTGGTAAGAGGGCCAAAACTGAGAACAAATGTACATATATTATATATATATACTATACCTATATATACTAATATCTATTTGAAATAGGTTTATATATACAAAGGTAAGAATATATAACATAGGGATATATAGTTGAAAGTAACCTTAGTCTATCTTCAAAAAAAATTCAGGAATCTATACTAACCTAATCATCCCATTCAAAATCTAATTTCAACTCACAATTATACCTACAATATATATATATATATATATATATATATATATATATATATATATATATATATATATATATACACACACACACAAAGGAAGCTATAATATATAGATTATAACCATTTCAATGTAAACATTAGATCCATATACAAAATTGAACTTCCAAAAACTATCTAAACTGAACTGTAAACTCAGAATCTAGGTTCAAAATCAGAAATTCACATCTCAACCAAAAATCGATAAAAAAAACAAACCAATACAAAACCCGAGAACCAACTCGATACCCAATTTCCAAAATACACAACTAGAACCCGCAAAACTTGGCAAACACGAAGGTCTATACGTGTGTGACGTGCTCGGGTACTCATGGGGTCGAACCCGTGTTCGTATCATGTCCACGGAGTGCGTATCGAAAAAACCAAATACGCGTATCGGAACGTGTATGTGCACGTATGTTTTCACTCAATTGAGCGCCACACACACAACAAGAAGTCTCGTGCTCATGCGCATAGCCAGGTAGGGTCCCGGGATAAGTTTAGGATATACTGACAAGACACCACGTCATGTCTACGCGACACAAAACATGCTGACCCCGTGCGGCCTGTGCTCGCGTGCGCGTGTGCGCCCGTGCGCGCCCGTGGGCACGTATCGACCCACGTGGCTCGCGATTCGAGCCACACCGTGTCACGGAATTGAGTACCTAGGTAGCCTAGGTATAGGGCTTCATGCTCGTGCTCCTAGAACGGGTCCTCGTCACGTCGTGTTCGCATACGAAGGCCGTGTCAGCGGCACTTTTCAGCTGCGTGCACAGTACGGGCTGAACCGTGCGCGTCGGATTTCTTCGTGCATGCTTCACGAAACATCGTGAAATTTTAGGAGCATGTGGGCAGAGGTTGCCTCCACGCGCCCATAAAATTTTACGCAAAACGGAGCCCTGTGCGTCGAGTTATTACGCATAGACAACAGGGCATGCACGGGGCCGTGCACGGGCCTCATGCACGTATGTCCGTGTCCGATTCGAACACTGAAATCGTGTTAAATCAAGATCCGTCTTCATGAAAGTTATTACAAATAATATTAGCAAGGAATTCGTGAAAACAGAATCAAAAAATAACAATTTTCAGTTCTAAGTGGCATTTCGTCGAACACGTGTTCCATATGACTGACACGTGTCCGATACAGCTATCAAATGAAATCACACACCTACCAAACTTCATACACAGGTCCGGGGTACCTATATGGATGCATCTACGAAAAAAAATGGAATTAACAAGTGTTTAGAGTGATTTACCTATTGAGTGCCAAAACTCAATGAAACAAGCCTCCCAACATGTCGATTGCCGATTCCCTCCGGTAAAACGCCTCTGATCCCTCGCTAGCAAGTCTCCAGCAGGTTCCTCTCCTTCCAACGGTCGCAACACACTTTGTTTGGAAGGATTTGGATTAGAAACGAGAGAATGGGGCCTTTGGAAAAGATGGAGAAAACTAGGGTTTGAACTTGTGAAGGCAACTAGATTTTCTACACAATAAGGAGGGGGGCTGCTGTTGTGGCCGGCCAAAGGGGTATTAGGGTTAGGTTTAGGGTTTGGTTATGGGCCAGCACTCCTCAAGTTGCTAAAAAGGCCCATTGACAAAAAGGTTTAGAGGCTAAATAAAAAATAACTAAAAAATGAATTAATTGATTCTTAAAATAGACAATAATTCTAAATTAAAATATAAAAAGCTAATAATAATTGTAATTATAATATTAGGCTTCTAATCAAGGTTGACTAGGGTTATACCACCTTCTACTACCAAAACACCAATCAAGCCACACACCAATCAATTTAATTAATAAAAAATAAGAAAAATCAAATTAGCACAATGACTAGAATACCCTTAATTAGAAAGATGAGTGTGACAAAAACATGCATTTATATTTGTGGGACCCTTATTTCTAAGCCAAATATTGGGCAGTGCATGTTTTATCAAGCATTTATACATGCGACGCCTATGACTTATGCTAAGTTCATTGCTTTGTGGCAACGTAAACCAACTCTCCTTCTCCCAAGCTACGGAACGAAGGACCGACTGCATTTTAAAAGTACACCGTGCACATTTCTAAGCCGATCGTGGAACCTTTCCATAGTCTACTCAATATGACCCAATTTGGAATTATTTTCTTAGCTATGTGGATTCATCGCTTTTATTATCAAACCTACTTGTGCAATTAAGAACTTTCGTTTTGTTAGTATAAAGGCCAAGCTGAGGCAAGTTCACCGAAGCTACCTACCCGAGCGAGAAGTCACCTCGACCGAGTAGGACTTCGAGCAAGCCGTTGCATGGCTAAGTCCGAACGTCGTTGGCATTTTGATTCCTCCGGTTGAACTGAGCGGGACGGGGCACTACATTATACACCACTCAGAAAAGTTTCGTCCTCAAAACTTACTGAATACACACTCTTTGACTTATCACTTGATTCAATGTTCAATGACTCCCATACACATTCTTCCTATGCATTTTTTCAATCCGAGCCACGTTCGTGCTTTGGTTATCTTTCAAATCGAACAGCTGTATCTCAACTTGGGTAACTTATACTCGTCGCACATACGGACAAGTCATTTCTAGGCAAACCACCCTATCAACCAACATTCAAGTTCATCTCAAATCTAATGATCGTACTACCATCAATATTTTTTTTGCAGCACAATTTCAAAGTCCTCGATAACTTTTCATTCCTTTATTCTTACTTGAATTCAACGTATCACTTAGCTGGATCGTGTACATATTGAAGGCATCCCCGAAATATATGCATTTCAGCCAAGCCTCGTGATAGTGAATCAATGATTCCACATATTTGATTCATCCTATCAATTCTAAAATCAATCATACCCATACTACCTCTTGAAACAGGGATGTCTCGCCTAATCGCTAGGCTATCTTTTCTAGGCTAAGGTCAACCGTCAGTATTGGAATCACAGTTTCCAAACAATAATATCAACACTGACCCCAATCCTTAGTTCAAACCAAAGTTGATAATACGGAGTTTTCTACCCAATCTCATATTACTCCGATTTCTAAACTTCGAGCATATATTTCTCCTTTTTGTATTCGCAACATTTAGTTCAAGGGTCCGAGTCATTCAGCAAAGCCATTCTACGATAAGTTTTGTTCAACCAAATCTTCCGCTGTCACTATCGCACATCTAAACTAGCAATTTGCATAGTCTATTCCTTCGAATATGCTCAATATAATTCACATATCGATCATATCCAAGTCAAGTACACTATGAGACGATTTATCACTAAACCATAATTCTTATTTTATATTCCCTAAATCGTTTACCACAATTCACGTATTCAATCATAAAGTCGTCTAGCATTGCAATATGTCATGTCCCAATCTCATGCAAATCTGATTATCTACGGTGGACATAAAATCACCATGCTAATGCTCCCACAGGATAATCATCCTCATTGGGGCGTAACTCTTGCTTTGAGTCTAGACTAATTTATTCTCGATACGCAAATTGGATCTACTCAATCCTAAAATTTACTTAATCGTCAATCGCAAGTCTGACCAATCCTCAAATTCACCTTCGCATTAAACCACAAGTCGAAGCAATCCAAATTGCCATGCCTTAATCACCCGAGTTTGATTATTTCTGCTGGACATGAATCACCATGTCAGCGCTCACGCAGAACGATTGCTCCAAATTCGACGTGACATATGTGTGAGGCTGGAGTTGCGCTCGCGCAAGACAAGATCGTCGACGTTGTGGTTATTACCTAACAATCAATACACTTTCCTTTCATCCAAACATTTATTTATATTAAAATCTCCAAGCATAGCATCCATCGAAATAATAACATTTTACACGATCGTCCTTCCTCGAATTAGAGTACCCCCGATTTGATATGTCTCAATACCATCGATGATATGCATAACCTGACGATCTTTCTTTGCAACGAATGCCGAGTCATGTAACTGATGCTATCATCCAAATTGGATATACCATTATCTCTTCGACATTCAAGATCAAATTTGTTCAAACCCAAAATTATGTATGTTCATCCGTCTATCTTAAGTCATGGAGCAACATTTTCTCAAGTCACATCGTTCTATGCTAAACTCAAATCATCGAGCAACATCTATCCCAAATTCTTATAGTCATTCTCGTATTTTTGAATCATTTCCATGCACGCTAACTTCCAATCGTGCTAACTTTTTTTGGTATACAATTCATATCGCTTCCTCGACTAAGTCATCCGTTCGTTACACCTTAACTTTCCTTCAATTCAATTTACCTACTCAATCATTTTTGTACTTTTTATACTTATACAATCTCAATCCCGTGCGCGTCATTTCTAGTTCATTCGAATCAACTTATCCAACTTCAAGACTACAACTTACTCAACGATACTCAATCTAAGGCTTTGCTCACTGCGACGCTTGCTGATAGGCTCGTTGGTACACTATATCCTCAATCGATCAACATTTCTGAGGCTATCATCAAAATAATTTTTGAATCACAATCGACTACTTCGAATCTCTGTTCGAACCATTCCTTAATTTCAAGCATGTTTCCTCTATATCGTATTGACGATATCGTTGTTCGATAGCACCTCTATCGCAACTACCCAATACTTTTATGAATCAAGTCTAACTCATTCTTGTCCGACACAATTTGAATCCCACAAACGACTTTGCTAAGGACGACGCAATTCTTGGTGTATATGCCAGCCAGACTTAGCCAACCGTTCTTACTTGATGTAGGCCTTAAAAATGAAAGTCACGCTGAGTTGATCAGAACAGAGTCCAAAGTCACGCTGAGTTGATCAGGACAATATTAAAAAATCACGCTGGAAGACAGCTCATTATTTTGTCAGAGTATCATCATGACTGACAGCACGACAGTCGAAGAATGTTTTCTCGTATGCCACGTATGCACGGAACTCGAGAGATCATAGCCGCCTATTGTGTGACTTTTGAAATCTTTTTCAGCAAGACTCAGCCTTCACCAAGTTGGCGTACCAAAAGAGTTCTTTGTCATTTAATGTGACTGACAAAAGCAATCACTGTCAGAGATTTTATGTCAGTCGAGGCACATCAAATCAAGACAGCTGGCAGTCCTGCCTCAATCGTGCGTGGATTTTGAGCCTTCTGGCTCAAGTCTGCGTGTATTTTGAACTTATATGTTCCTTCCTCAAGTCTGCGTGTATTTTGAGCTTTTTACCTCAAGTTTGCGTGGATTCTGAAGTTTCATGCCCCATATCTGCGTGGATTTTGAAGCTTTCTGCCCCAAGTCTGCGTAGATTTTGAAGCTTTTTGCCCCAAGTCTGCGTGGATTCTGAAGCTTTTTGCCCCAAGTTTGCGTGGATTTTGAAGCTTTCTTACCCAAGTTTGCGTGGATTTCGTCTTCAATAAGTCTGCGTAGATTTTATCAAATTGGAGTACGTGGAAGCCATGCCATTGATCTCTCGCTTGCATGTCCTGTAACTTGCACACGACTCATGCATGATTGCCATGTGTCCAACAGTTACAGGCCACGTCCAGTAACTGCTCACAACCTTGCGTATGTTGAATCCTGCGTGATTTTCAAATAGGCACAGGCTGTGAAGACAGTTATCCTTTCAGTTATTTTTGACTCTATAAATAGAGTTCTTTTTCTCATTCATTGGACAGATACATAGTTATCTAACTTACTGTCAAAATTTTGAGAGCTTTTCTTCTTCGCATAGTCCAAGGGATAAAGCGATCGTCTTCTAGATCGGATTTCTACAGTTTTAATTTTCCCAGATACAAAATAAATAAAGTAAATTTATTTATGGAAAACAAATTGGCGACTCTGCTGGGGAAAACCATCTCCTCTTCTGAGATGGCAACAACTCAATGCGACACGACGAAGAAGGTGATTTCGATCCAATACGATCAACTCGCCTACGAAGAAATGCAGCGGGCTAAGGGTGGCAAGCCCACTTCAGCCTCCATCACCACTGCCAAGTCGAAGGGACGCTCTGTCTATGTCCCTAAGAATCAGTTGGCAGCCAATGGTGAAATCTCTGCCACAGTATCTACTCCTAACACTGGCAAAGACTCTACTGCAAGCACGCACACTCTTGTGCGCTCAAAGATGACAGCATTCAAAAGTCATGCTGACAGTACTGGCTCCTTAGCCAAGTCTGTTCTAGTGTGCAATCTCACAGTTAAAAGTCACGCTGGCAGTATTGGCTCCTTAGCCAAGTCTGTTCCAGCGTACAATCTCAATCCCAAAAGTCACGCTGACAGTACTGACTCCTTAGCCAAATCTGTTCCAGCGTGTATTTCTAAAATCAAAAGTCATGCTGACAGTACTGGCTCCTTAGCCAAGTCTGTTCCAGTGTGCAATCTCACAGTTAAAAGTCATGCTGGCAGCATTGGCTCCTTAGCCAAGTCTGTTCCAGCGTGCAATCTCAATCCCAAAAGTCACGCTGACAGCACTGGCTCCTTAGCCAAATCTGTTCCAGCGTGTATTTCTAAAATCAAAAGTCACGCTAACAGCACTGGTTCTTTAACCAAGTCTGTTTCAGCGTGTACTCCATATACATCATCTAAGAAGAATAGTTCTTTAGCTATTTCTTCTTATGTGCCAAGTTCCACTAGAACTGGGGATGGTCTTCCACACAAAGTCCCTTCGAAAAGAGATAACTCTTTAGTTATTTCTTCTGTTCCTGTAGTTTTTACTTCAGGAACAGCTTTGACTGACAATTTTGTTAGTCAAAGAAAAGAAGATAGTCTTTTGACTACTCTTCCTTCTGGACATTTTATGTCTCAAAACTTGAATAAGTCTAAGAAGAAACATTCCTTAATGTCTTCTTCTACGACTTCTTCGAATTGGGCACAGAATTTGTCTAGAAAAGAGGGTCTGTTACCAACTCCTAATCAGGGAGATGGTTCAACTCTTCCTTCTCTGCAAATATCCAGATCAATGGAAGGAAAACTCCAAGTTTCAAAAACCAATGTATTACCTCCAACTGATCTAAGAACAAAACTCCATCAAATCCGTTTGGAAAACACTTCTGGTGTTAAGAAACCACATCAATCGGAAATGAAGATAAAAGATCCGGATACAGAGTATGCTAGAAATTATGTGGCTCATATTAATCACTCCCTATATAATCAAAAGCCATCAAGACCCAAGAACCAGAAATATATTCCTAAAAATACACAAAGAGTGTTCTCTGATGTACCTCAGTCGTCACAGACAGATTTACGAGAACATCTTCAACAGAAGAGAAGGAATAATTCTATGACAATGGACCATGCTGAATGTGACTTCCAGCCAAGAGTTGTAATTCAATGCAGATGTCAATCAATGGTTCAGGACTATGTTGATCATGAATGTGATTTCCAGCCGAGGGTCACAATGCAATGCAGATGTCAAACAAAACGACAATCTGTCTTCAATCGGATTCAGTGTGAACCTATGCCTGATAAAGATGAGCCTTTGTTTGCTTCTGTCAATATGACCTCTCGAGATACTGGGGGTAGAGCTGATAGTCCAGATGGAGTATATAGAGGCACAAGAGCAAGAGTCCTGGCCTCTAGTTAAAGAACTTTGATCTCTGAAGATGATTCTGAATTCCTTGGAGAATCTAATTTCTCACCTCTTCCTACTGGGGGTAGTTCTCCTATAATTGACTTTGATGCACAAAGCAATGATTCAGAACAAACAACATCCACCAGTTCATCAATAATCCCTCGTACAGTCACGACTTATATGGTTGATGGGAATACTGATGAACCTTCTTCTTCCTTGACTCCTCAAGAACAAAGGATTGCTTATTTGGAACAGCAAATGAAGTCTATGGCTGATACTATGAAGTCGATGTATGAACTCATGGCAACACAGATACAAAATCGACAGACTGTACCAGATGCCATACCAATTGACACTGGTGTAAGTCCAGTACAAGTTCCTCCAGCAGTACAATCCAATACTCCTGGACCAGCTCAACCAAATCCTAGTCTCTCTGGAGCTGTTGGTAGTGCTTATAATGTTGTTCCTCCTCCCAACTATTCTCTACAAGTTACAACTCCACAATCTTCCGGAATTGATTTCGAATAATTGAAGAATCTCAAAACTCAATTTGAGGCATTCAAACAGAAGGATGGTTTACAAAGGTTAGGCATCAAGCAACCTTATCCGATAGAATGGAAGCAAGTATCGTACCCTCCTAAATACAAGCCTCCTACTATCTCATTCTATGATGGAACCACTTCTCCAAGTCAGTTTATTAATCACTTTGAAGTGATGACTGACCAATTGCAACCAAGCGACGCCCTCCTTACTCGGGTGTTTATTGGATGTCTCAAGGGAACGGCTTATGAATGGTATAGAAGTCTACCAGATGGATGTATTACCTCATTTATCGGTTTCAAACAGATATTTCTGATTCTATGAAGGGCTCAATGACATGACTATGTCTGCTCTTATTAGAATCAAGCAGAAAAATAATAAAACTACAGAGGATTTCATTGAACGGTTTCGAAGAGAAGCTCTGAAGATGCCTCTTGGAACTCCTGATGCTGTTACCATCGACACATGCAAATCAAACTTGTTACCAATCATCAGCATGTGGACAGGATCTACTCAATTTCAAGACTGGCCTTCCTTCATAGTTGGTGCCAAGGCCGCAGAAATTAGTGCTGAAACCTTTAAAGGTTTAGGAGTGCAGATGAATCCCAAAGAAACAGGTCAAGGTACTAACCAAAATGCTAAATCCAATACTCGTAAGGGAAAAGAAATCCTTGAAGTTAATCTTCAGAGCAAAGATGCATCAAATGTTCAAACTTCTCCTACCTCTACAACTCAACAACCAAGAGCACCTCGCCCTAAAGAAGAATACTCTTTTGATGACGACGATGTCCTTGGTATCTTTGAATGTCTGCTGAAAGGTAATAAAATACAATTACCTGAAATCAAGAAACCTGATGAAGCTGGAAAGACGGATCATCCTAAATACTGTCCATACCACAGAATGCTGGGTCATACAATTCGTACATGTTATGTACTGAAAGGAAAGATCCAAGAAATGATTAAATTTGGAGCTATTTCCCTTATTCCAAAAGAAAAGACCATCACCTCCAATGTCGTCTCTATGCAATTTGGAGACTTTCCTCCTCAAATCCTTGAAAGCGGGATCATCCCTATTCCCAAGGTGACTCTTGATATAGTGAATATTCCTCCTCCACAATCTGAAGGATTGGTGCCAATTACTATGGAAACAGGAGAAATCACGTTGATACATCCTGATCTAGTGGCAGATTTTGAATCTCCTCCTCTTCAAAAGACTACTTCTCGAAAGTCCAAGAAGGCTGGAAAGATTAAGTCATGTCAGATGACTTCTCTCGGATCTAATCCTGACACAGAGCCAAAAGACAAAGAAGAAGCACTTGCTGGTGCTACTCGAACAGGAAAATCTTATTTAAAGGATTATTCCAAGAATCCTGAGGATACTCCTGATATCCCTCCTGCTGACAAAGATGCTCCTAATGTTCCTCTTGAAGAGGAATCATCTAATGCACCTGTTCCTTCCACTGCACCGGTTGAACCTGCTCCTTCCAAGCCCACAGCTCTTGAGAAAGGCAAACAACAGGCTCGGTTTGATAAACCAATCAAGAAGTCCTCTCCTCTTGGGCTTCAGAAGCCTTATAACTTCGACATTTTAGCTCAACTTGCTAATACTCCAGCTAGAATGTCCCTCTTTGAACTTCTACGTCTTTCCAAAGAGACTCGAGAGACATTAAGTGAAGCACTTCTTCAAGCAGACTCTTGTCTTGCACAATTAAAGAAGCCAGATGCAGAACCTGCCACCTGCTTATATTGCAATAGTGTACTGGAGATTATTCCAAATATCATTTTTACATAAGATGACATGCTACTGGAGGATAATCGACATGATCGGCCTCTCTACTATACTGGTTATATCGATACGATGAAGATAGATCGTATCCTCATTGATCCAGGGTCTGCTATAAGCATAATGCCAAAGAGTCTGTTGGATGAACTAAAAATCCTTCTTCACAAGCTTTCCAAGACGGTTACTACTATCCTGGGATTCAATCAAAGCAGAAGCGAGCCTTTGGGAAAGATTCACCTGAAACTTCAGATAGGTGATTTCAGATCCAAAGTCACTTTCTATGTGATCGAGATCGTGGGATCTTACAATCTTCTCCTGGGGAGGCCCTTTCTTCATGAAAATAATGTGGTGCCTTCTACTCTTCATCAGTGTTTTAAATACATTGACAGCAATGGAAGAGTCCAAAAAGAAGTTGCTGATATAAACCCTTTCCATGGGGTTGAAGCCTATTTCAATGATTCCCGGATGTATAAAGAAGAGTATACAAGGGTGATACAAGCTATGGAGAAAGAGGATTCACCAAGTGAGACTTTAATAATCTCTGTTAAAGGTCGAACTACTCAGCAACAATCTCCCAAACCCTCTAGAGAAGGTCCTTTCATCATTCCAGTGAGTGGACGGATTTCTCCATTACCTCAGTTGTCTACTCAAGATACACTGATCATTCCTGTCAGCAGGCGTACTACAGTTCCTGTATCTTCACATGTGAAACATGATACTCTGCTAATTCCGGTTGGAGGGCGTACTACTCTTCCATCTCAAGTTTCAAGGGAGCTCACCTCTTCTGAGCCATTTGTTATCGATCTTAATCGAAACAAAGCTTCTTCTCATTCTTCTTCTCCTCCTTTAGTCATTGATTTGGCTAAGATCTCTAAGGCTCAGCCTTCTCCCGATGTAAATATTGCTGCTTTTGAATTTAATGAAAAGTCTCCATCTTTACAGTATATTGATATGTGTAATTATGTTCATAGTTATTTACATTTGTTAGATGACTTGAGCACAATAACCATAAGAGTTGTACAGACTGTTCATACAGATGTATCCCTAGAATCAGTATAATCTTCATACTTTCTAGTTCCCAGCAGAAAGCCAGGAGATATTCCAATATTCTTCTACAAAGGGCCCCAAAATCCTTCTGATTTAGAAGACGATGACAAAAACGATGATACTGGAAGATTACAACTACGTCGTTATAGTCAGCAATCTAAAGACATCATTAAAAATATGGGCTATGACTTCAGAACTGGCCTCAATAGTGGAAAAGGGAGAAAAATGCCTGTTCATATTCCTTCTCTGAAATATGGGAGGACGAAATGCGGATTGGGCTATACTACACCTACTCCTTTTATCAATATTGTTCATGAAGATCCTGAATCTGACGAAGATAAGAAATCTGATTCTTCTAGTTCTACCTCTTGGGATTCCGATACGAGTATCGGTGATTTCTACGGCAACATTCTGTCTTCCAACATGGTTTCCATCGACCGTTCTGAAGAAAGTGATGAAGACGAAGATGAGTTTGAAATCTCACCTAAATCAGAACAATGGGCCCAAAGGTTAGATAATCAATGGGAGTTTCGATTCGAGCAAAAGGAACCTCCGACTGAAGACAAACTTGTTCAAATAGATGTTGGTGAAGAGGGATCTCCTAAACCAATATTCATCAGTGAAAGTCTTTCAGAAACTGATAAGCAAGACATGATTAAACTCATTCGTGACTACATCGACGTCTTCACTTGGAGTTATGAAGATATGCCAGGACTTGATCCTCAAATCGCAACTCACAAGCTTAATATCTTGTCGAATGCTAAACCGGTCAAACAACAACAGCGACGATTTCGTCCAGACATTATGGATGCAATTGAAGCTGAAGTCAATAAACTCATGGCCTCTGGGTTTATTAGAGAGGAACAACATCCCGATTGGGTGGCTAACATAGTTCCTGTCCTTAAAAAGACTGGCAAGATCAGAGTTTGCATAGATTTCTGTGATCTCAATACGGCATGTCCTAAAGACGAATTCCCTCTACCAATCACTGATGTTATGATCGATAATACCTGTGGGTTTGAACGGATGTCATTCATGGACGGGTATTCTGGGTATAATCAGATTAAAATGTTTCCAGATGACGAGAAGCATACTTCTTTCAGAACGTCGATCGGTACATACTGTTATACAGTGATGCCATTCGGTCTCAAGAATGCAGGAGCAACTTATCAACGAGCTATGAGTACTATATTCCGCAAACATTTACGGAAAATAGTCGAATACTGCGTTGATGATATTGCAGTCAAAAGTCGACAAAAGGAGGATCACGTCCAAGATTTGAAGACTATATTTGATCTAATGCGTAAGCATCAATTAAAGATGAACCCTACTAAGTCCTTCTTAGGCGTCTCTAGTGGTAAATTTCTCGGCTTCGTCATTACCTCTAAAGGTATACACGTGGATCCCGAGAAGATCAAAGCCATTCAAGAGATGCGTCCTCCACGCACCTTAAAAGAACTACGAGAATTTCAAGGAAGGATCGCTTATATCAGGAGATTCATCTCTAATCTTTCAGGACGCTGCAGACCATTCAATAAAATCATGAAGAAAGGTGTTTCTTTCGTCTGGAATGATGAATGTCAGAAAGCATTCGATGATATAAAACAATATCTGATGAGCCCTCTAGTATTGGTACCTCCCGTCTCAGGAATTCCGTTCCTCCTATATACCCGAGCAATGAGTCATTCATTGGGTGCATTGCTTGCTCAAAAGAATAAAAATGGTCATGAACAAGCCATTTACTATCTCAGTCGTACTATGACCGGAGCTGAACCTCGATATTCACCGGTCGAAAAAGAATGTCTAGCCCTGATGTTCGCTGTCCAGAAGACACGACACTATATCATTGGCCAGACTATTCATGTCATCTCCAGGAACAATCCTATACGGGTCATGATGAAGAAACCTAGTGTTTTGAATTCTCGATTGGCTAACTGGGGAATCTTACTTGCTCAATATGATATGCATTATATTCCTCAGAAGTCAGTCAAAGGACAAGCTTTAGCTAATTTTTTGGCTGCTCATTCAATTCCAGAAGATTCAAAACTCTATGATGAAATCCCAGATGAAGTTCTAGATTCAAACCAAATTGCTGAAGAAGATCCTACTTGGCGTCTATTCTTTGATGGAGCTTCAAGAATTGGTCCTAATGGAGACATTGTCGCTGGAGTTGGAATTGTTCTTGTGTCGCCAGAAGGTCTTGCTATCCAACGAGCTTATTCTCTTGATCAACCATGTTCAAACAATGTAGCTGAGTACAATGCATTACTCATTGGTCTTCAACTCGCTAAACATCTGAATATTCAACATTTGGAGGTGTACGGAGACTCTAAACTCATTGTCAATCAGATAAGAGGCACTTATGAAGTTCGCCATCAAGATCTGGTTCCTTATCATAGATCGGCTATATCTATGGCTTCTTTATTTGAAGAGTTCTTCATTGAACATGTTAGGCGAGCATGTAACACAGAAGCTGATGCTCTTGCTAATCTTACGGCGGTGTTAGCTATCCCGGTCAGACGTCAACAGATGATTGTTGTCCGCAATCGAGAGTTATTTCATCTCGAAAACAATCTGACTCTAGGACTTCCAGTCGACATTGAAGAATCAACATCTCATGACGTCAACACAACAAGAGGATTTGGATTAAGTCGTAAATCATTATCTTCTTCATCTGATTCTAGCATGGAATTCATCTTCAGTAATTCAGCTGAGACTCAGAATACAGATAAAGATTGGAGACTTTCTTTCTTAGACTTCGTATTGTATGATATTCTTCCAGATAATCCGAGTGAGGTAGCATCTATTAGACGACAGTCACTCAGATTCTATTACAATCATACTACAAAAACCTTATATCGTCGAGCTTATGACGGTCTACTTCTTCGATGTGTTGCCGGTGATGAAGCTCAGCAGATCATTCGCGAAGCACATGATGGAATTTGTGGAGCACATCAGCCTGGCCTAAAACTTCAGGACCGTATTCGACGTATGGATTATTATTGGCCTACTTTGGTATCAGATGCCATCGAGTATGCAAGGAAGTGTAAAGCTTGTCAAATCCATGCGGATTTTATTCATCAACACTCAGAATTTCTACATCCGACAGCAGCATCATGGCCCTTCGAAGCTTGGGGCATGGACATTATTGGTCCGATCAATCCGCCTTCATCAAAAGGTCATCGGTTTATTCTCGCAATAACCGATTATTTCTCCAAATGGGCCGAAGCCATTCCTTTATCTGAAGTTAAGACGTCCAATGTCATCAGCTTTATCAAACACCATGTCATCTACAGATTTGGTGTTCCTCGACGCATTATTCATGATAATGGACCACAGTTTGTCAGTCAGAAGTTTACTCGATTCTGTGACGATCATCGGATCAACAATGTAGCTTCTACTGCATATAATCCGACAGCTAACGGATTAGCAGAAGCTTTCAACAAGACCATCATCAAACTCCTAAAGAAGTTTGTCTCTACTAACAAACGTAATTGGAGTGAGAAACTTGGCGAATGCTTGTGGGCTTACCGTACTACAGTTCGTAATGCTACTAAATGTTCACCTTTCTCTCTGGTGTATGGTTGCGAAGCTGTTCTTCCATTAGAGATTCAAATTCCTTCTTTAAGGATAGCAATCGCTAATGAACTTACCGTCGAAAATAATGATCGTCTTCGACTTCAAGAATTAGAAGCTCTGGATGAAAAACGATTATCTGCTCAACAGAATATTGAATTCTATCAAGCTAGAATTTCAAGAGCTTTTAACAAGAAAGTCAGAGTTCGAGCGTATCAAAAAGGAGAACTTGTTCTAACAGTCAGACGTCCTATGACTATGACTCATATGAGCAAGGACAAATTTGACGTAAAGTGGGAAGGTCCTTATGTCGTAAGCAGAGTTTTCTCAAATGGAGCCTATCAACTCTCAGAACTGGATGGTCGAAAAGTTATGATGCCTATTAATGGCAAATTCCTTAAAAAGTATTATGTATAAATACTTGTAATCATCAGACAAGTTCATGTTTATAAATAAAATTTTATTTTATTTTAATCATGAATCATAGTACATGATATTAAGGAAGATCACTATCATCCTTCTCTACATTTGGACGCGGGCCACTGCCGTCCTTCTCGAAAACGCGGTCAGCAAAAGAGCCGAGAATCTCCTTGCTGGAACCCACGAGGAACTTGCAAGCGGCCATCCTCATGGCTTCTTCTTCTTCAGTCCTTCCTGGTTCAAGCAGGAAGTCCAGAATGTCCCTTGGTGGCTTGGGTGCAGACGAACCTTCGTCTGCTTCTACCTCCTTCGGCTGAACTGGATCAGCAGGGCGTTCTTCAGTGCCCTTCTGAATCTTCGGGACGATTTTAGCCTGTTTCTTGGCTGCTTCTTCAAACGACATTTTTATGTTGAAGAATAGAAGTATTCGTTCTTGTCAAAATTCTGCTATTTTTATAGGCAGAAGTTCTTCAAATAATGAAGCGTCACATTCATCTGACGATTCGTCCATTCATTAATACTGACGATTCATCCGTTCATTTATTACATTCATCCGACGGTTTATCCATTCATTATCATCTGACGATTCGTCCGTTCATAATCTTCTATTAGAAAATGGGGATTCGTTATTTATCATGTTTTCATAACCTCTGGATAAATGTCGAATCTACCTGCTCATTTGTCATTTTCTATTTTTGACCTCTGCATAGAAATCAATCTATTTTCTTTTGAGTTCCTACATATTATCACGTCCATATTACCTCTGATAGTATTAAGTACTCTAAATCAGAAAAGTTTATCATGTCCACAATTCATGCAAATAAATACAAATCATTGAGCATAGAAGAATTATCATTTCCACTCTCATTTCATCATAAAAAGTCTATTACATTTTCTTACACTTTCTTACAAATCATAATGGAAATCTATTACAATTTTGGATTTTTATTCTCTGTACACAACAATAATCTAATGGAGATCCATTTCTTCTTTGATCTTCTCTGGCGGATTCGTTGTTGGTGGCAATTCCTGATTGTCCAGCAGGAATCAAACTCTGATCTTATCTCTCAGACGAGAGGAGAACCACAGAGTAGGGCAGCACGAAGGCGTGTTGCTGCCAACACAATTGGTGGATTGGGAGCGACCTCTCAAAGGAGATAGGAATGTATCCAACATTGGGATACAATTCCTAGTTCTGCCGTGAAAGGAACTCTACTACCCGATTTTTCGGGGTAGAGTTAACTCCACCATCCAACTCTCCGTGTATAAAGGCTCTTCCTACCATCCGAGGAAGACCCTTCTATCCCACGAAGAGTTCTGAGTTGTCTGATTTACGCATCAAAAGCGTATGAGCTCCCTGATGTAGGTGTCAGAAGAATATTCTCCACAGCATCCAAATCACCAATGCCAGTTCTGAAGAAAATTTTCAGTCGAGCTCCTGCAGAAAGCAGCAAGGAAAAAGAGATCAACTAATAGAAGTGTTATTATCATTTGGCGTGTATTTGGCCAAACGAAGACAGGTGCACTCTGTTCAGTCAGAAACAAAAACTCATCTTCAAAACAGTAAAAATGGTACGCGTACTATATTGGACTTACCATCGAGTTTGGTGCTAAGGATTGGCAAACCAATGTCTGATATAATGTACAGAAAGGAAATATTAGAAAGCATTGCTTTCCTGTTGAGAATGAAATCTCACAAAAAAGTTCATTCCCAGAGAAGAAGAAGAAGAAGAATAAAAAGATGAGTATGTGTGAAACTCATATATCCATTTAAATAGGGTCGACGTGCAAGCCTATTCTTTGGGAAGATCCGAGTAAAAAGCGCTCATAACTACGGAATGAGTGTCACGTGTACTTTAGAAAATAGCACAATATTTGAAACATTCAAAGAGTGCCACTTAATGCTCTTCATTAATGCACGCTGCTCGGAGTAAAACTAGTTCTCAGCATAAAGTTGTACTACAATGAAGCACTGATGACCTTACATAGGAAAAGAAGTGCAACATTTTTTATAGAAAATAGAAGCATGAAAAGATACGCTCTATTTTACGGAGCGACTAAGCTTGACACCCAATTCCTCTACACTAGTGACTCCCATACGATGTAACAGAACATTGAGCGTTTCACGCTGCTCTGTGAGGCTGCGTCCATTGGAAGAAGACGAGCCGTCCAGACCAAAGTGGCTCAGGAAGTTCTTGGCTAGTTGTGTAGGGTCATCTTTGAACTCGAAAACTAAAGGCTCCGGTTCTTTACCCCCGAAAGTAGGGTCGCCATGTGCACAGAAACCCAACTTTCTTGCTTCTTCTTCAGCTTCTTCCTTCGGAGTCATGTTGACGTAAGATGAATATCAAAGCTGAATTTTCTTCCCGTTTATATAACAGAGCTTGCCGGCGGTTCATATTCCACCATAAATTAGATCCAATCAGTCTCGAAAAATGAAGAGTCATCATGACATTTAATAAGTTCATTTGCATGTTTATCTTTTCAAAGTATTTCGAAATTTTGAAGTCTTTTCAACTTTCGAAAACTTTGAAGGGGGTTTTGTAGGCCTTAAAAATGAAAGTCGCGCTGAGTTGATCAGAACAGAGTCCAAAGTCACGCTGAGTTGATCAGGACAATATTAAAAAATTACGCTGGAAGACAGCTCATTATTTTGTCAGAGTATCATCATGACTGACAGCACGACAGTCAAAGAATGTCTTCTTGTATGCACATATGTACGGAACTCGAGAGATCATAGCCGCCTATTGCGTGACTTTTGAAATCTTCTTCAGCAAGACTCAGCCTTCACCAAGTTGGCGTACCAAAAGAGTTCTTTGTCATTTAATATGACTGACAAAAGCAATCACTGTCAGAGATATTGTGTCAGTCGAGGCACGTCAAATCAAGACAGCTGGCAGTCCTGCCTCAATCGTGTGTAGATTTTGAGCCTTCTGGCTCAAGTCTGCGTGTATTTTGAACTTATATGTTCCTTCCTCAAGTCTGCGTGTATTTTGAGCTTTTTACCTCAAGTTTGCGTGGATTCTGAAGTTTCATGTCCCATATCTGCGTGGATTTTGAAGCTTTCTGCCCCAAGTCTGCGTGGATTTTGAAGCTTTTTGCCCCAAGTCTGCGTGGATTCTGAAGCTTTTTGCCTCAAGTTTGCGTGGATTTTGAAGCTTTCTTACCCAAGTTTGCGTGGATTTCGTCTTCAACAAGTATGCGTGGATTTCATCAAATTGGAGTACGTGGCAGCCATGCCACTGATCTCTCGCTTGCGTGTCCTATAACTTGCACACGACTCATGCATGATTGCCATGTGTCCAACAGTTACAGGCCACGTCCAGTAACTGCTCACAACCTTGCGTATGTTGAATCCTGCGTGATTTTCAACTTGGCACAGGCTGTGAAGACAGTTATCCTTTCAGTTATTTTTGACTCTATAAATAGAGTTCTTTTTCTCATTCATTGGACAGATACATAATTATCTAACTTACTGTCAAAATTTTGAGAGCTTTTCTTCTTCGCATAGTCCAAGGGATAAAGCGATCGTCTTCTAGATCAGATTCCTACAGTTGTAATTTTTCCAGATACACAATAAATAAAGTGAATTTATTTATGGAAAATACTTGAAGTTAACTTTGTTAAACCAATTGTTCTTTCATGATATTTTTTAAAATAGATAGACTTATTCTATGGATATCCCATAGAACATTGAGAGAGAGCGCACCAACGATATCGATTTATGGAAACGACTTTTAACATGAAGCCATCAGAGTTAAAGAATTCAATCGGAAGTCCAAGGACGTAAAGCCGTGCTCTGATACCATTATGTAACGCCCCGTCCCCGTAGGACCGATTGTCCTCGCTAAGGCGTGATGCCTCGTGAGCTTAGATTGTGCTCACGTACGGCGGGTTACATAACGGTCGATTACAGGATAAGTGACGGGGTCGTCGCACAGAAGTCCCAAGCAGAAACATTGAATAAACAAAGACAACACAAGTTTTGAAAGAAAATCACAGTCTTTTATTGATAATGAATGAAATATTACAAAGGCCCGAAGCCGAGATTACAAGTCTCTCAAGCTCACTTTTCTTTTTGTTTACAATCACTTAGCTCTCTCTCATCTCTCAATACAATTTGACGAGCCAACAGATGCTTCTGATAGGCGATGTCCATATATTATGTCCTGTATAAGTCCAGAGCACGAGGCTGTACGCCTTGAAACACCAAGGAACTCCATGCCTCGACGCATCCAAGCGAGCTCCGCGCCAAAGAGCTTCTACTGTGCCTGCACATGGAAACTGTGTGGGTGTCAATACTCAACTGTACTGGTGGAGTGAGCTCATTGCCCACCCATACAAAACCAATATGTTTATTTACTTTGTGCAACATAAACCCTTTACGATTATCTTTCTATTCTTGCCTTAGGATCGATTTTAGGACATAGACGTCTCGCCTACTTGTGTCTCAAGACCGTCACCATGTCATCGCACCGATAACTTACTTATACTTGCCTCTAGACCCTTCTTTTTCCAACAACGTCAACTTATCAACTCGTGCTTGACTTTCGGCCCATACTTTTAAGACTCAATCACAAGGTCGTGCTATCAACACTATTCGTGCATCCACAATAAGGCTGTGCCTCGCAACTCGGTACAACTTAACCAACTTTGTCTTACAATCCTTCCTGACTTAAACTCAAAATGACTTAATCCAACTTATACTTTTGTGTCAACAACTCACCAACCGATGCCACACTTCGTGGTGTAGCATGGTGTCTTCATTGTAGCCAAATCTTAGGCCCAAATATTGTGTTTCAAATTATACACACATTCAACTCGACTCATTGGTACCGTGTACACAAATCTTGACTCAATCTAAAGGCATGTATGCGGATCGCCGCTATTATACCGACCCATCTATATGAAATGGTCACTATTCAGCGCAAGTAGCGAGCCCCGCTAAAAGTTCCCAAACGACTTGAGCGGTACTCCCAACTCAGCTATACCGTGTTTTCTCCTAGGTCGGAACGATCCTGTGGCCCCAGGTTTGTCGTTCCGAGAAAACTTTCCCTTGTCGACAAGTTGTCCAACGACCATGCAAGACTCGACTCGAACTACCGTCTTACATAGTCATTATCTTTCCAGTGTTATTATCTTTTCAGTACTACATTAGAGACTACTAGTATTTGAGACCGCCTCGACAACCCATGCTCCCGAGTATTCTTCTATGTTGTCCTACCATTTACTCAACTCAGGAACGACTATTTGATAACCCTTTTTGCCAAACTCTGAATCAACCGTGGCTCATTTTGTCTAAAATACTAATTCCGTGACATCGTGCCTTAAACTAACTTGTGTTCTATGTGACACCACCGTCCAAGTCATACTTTATACGATGAGCCTTGAGATCGTGGGACTATGTGGCTATGACAACAGCAGAAAATACGGGACAGTGCTTGCTATGACTTCAATAGCTCAACATAACTTTTGCCTAACTTAATCTTACCACAAACTTAACTCGTGGAGGCTATGCTAAGCCCTTGCACCGTAGAAACGTGTATTCAGATTTGTGGGGTTTTTGCTAAGCCAAACATTGGATAGTGCATGCTTTATCAAGCATTTATACATGTGATACCTATGACTTATGCTAAGTTCATTGTTTTGTGGCAATGTAAACCAACTCTCCTTCTCCCAAGCCGCGAGACGAAGGACCGAGTGCATTTTGAAAGCACGTCGTGCAAATTTCTAAGCCGACCGTGGGACCTTTCCATATTCTACTCAATCTGACCTAACTTAGGATTATTCCCTTAGCTTTGTGGATTCGTCTATTTTATTATCAAGCCTACTTATGCAATTGAAAACTTTCATTTTGTTAGTGTGAAGGCCAAACTGAGACAAGTTCACGGAAGCCACCCACCTGAGCGAGGAGTCGCCTCGATCGAACAGGACTTCGAGCAAGCCATTGCATGACTAAGTCCGAACGCCATTGGCATTTTGATTTCTCCGGTTGAACTAAGCGGGACGGGGCACTACACTTAGGACTTGAGTACTATTACGAGCCTACAATAGGATATAGAATACTAAGAATAGGAGAATACTCAATTGTAACTAGAAATTCCATTCTGTTTGAATTTGCAAATTTCTATTACACTCCGAGTAATCAGATATCCTTCATGATTACTGCCCTTCTTTAATAACATCTTATCTTGTTCCATATCGTTGACTTATTTTTTTTGTTTTCCAACCTTTTGAAAATGGCACCCAGGACCAGGGCATGCAACTCAAGAGCGAATGGTGCCCTCCACCTACCTCCTGCATCTCAGGAGGCTTCATCAACTGCATCGGGGAGCCGTACTCTACCTCCAGCCAATCAACCACAAGGATACGTGTCGGCTAATAAGGCACCTCTGCATAAGCTCACTAAAGGCATGATGGAGGTACAGAGGGCACATAGAGAGGCCCAGAGTCAGCAGACTGAGGTAATGCATGTGCTCATGGAAAATGCTCAACGCGTTGTCGTAACATCCATGGAGAGGGTTGCTCAACATCATCAGCAGCCCGTCTAGCCGAGGGAGGGGAACATATGGGACTTTAAGAAGCCCACAGGAGTTCAAGGGGATCGATCTAGGCTGATGAATTGAGGACATCGAGCGGAATATACGGGTTTCCTGAATCCTAAAAGACTTGAAGATGAAGTTGTTGGCTTAAACTTGACGACATTGCTCGTACTTGGTTCAGAATAAGCCCAGGCTAGCAGATCCAACCCTAACCTAGGACCAATTCAAGGACCTTTTTAAGAGAAAAAAATTTCCTACTGTAGCCAAAGGTATTCTGGAGAAGCAATTCTAGAACTTGGAGCAGGGTAGCTTATCAATAGATGAATACCGCGGAGTTCGACAGATTGAGCCGATTCGTAGAGTACATTGTCAGAGACCCAGAAGACCGAGCACAGAGATTTCGGCCGAGGATATCAGGATTCACATTTCTTCGAGTACCACGACATTTGGGGGCATCATAGTTAAGGCTCAGAGGATAGTGGTGGACCTTGATTTCAGGCCCAAGAGAGATCATGATGCAGCGAGAGGTGGCATTAGTGCGAGACCAACCAAATATCCCCAGTTTCAGCAGATAACCTTTCAACATCAGCAACAGAATCGTGGCCCAGCTAGAGCTCCATTTCAGCAGGCATAACAACATCCCCAGAGGCAGTTACAGCAGGCTACTTACTATAGAAAGATCGGACATCTCTGGGACGACTGCAGAAGGAGGCTCAGAGTATGTTTATACTGTTGATTGCCTGTGCATCCGATGAGGGAGTGCCTAGCTCCTTTTTGTTCGGGACATGATGCGTCACCAGCTCGGAGGGGACCAGCTAGGCCACCAGCGGCTCCGCAACCGCGAGGCCCACTACTCCCCGCTCAGCAATAGTGCTTTCCCCAGCACCAACAGAGGGGAGCACCCTAGCAGAGCACAGTCCTTGCTATGACAGTCGAGGAGGCCGACCCCACTAACGATGTGATAGTAGGTTCTATACGTCTCGATCTTTTTGCAGTTATAGCCTTATTCTATTCTGTTGCATCCCACAGCTTTATTTTTGTAGCTATTATATTTAAGCATAGCATAGTATCTGATTCCTTAGATAGTAATTGCAAAATCATGACAGACGGAGGTATTATCCTAGCCAAGGATATTTGTGTCGGGCATCACATTACCTTGGAAGGTAGGAAATTGTGTGCCAATCTACTCGTAATGCTACTTCCAAGTTTTGATATAGTTATCAGTATGGATTGGTTGAGTATGAATCATGCTAGTATAGACTGTCGTCGTGGATGCATAGTATTTAGTCCTCCTAGGGAGTCTGTTTTCGAGTTTTCTAGAGAAGCAGTGGATCAGTGTAGTGAGGCTATTTATGGGGCTATGGTAGAGGAGAAAGAGCTACATCATTCTATCTTTACAAAGTTTCTTGATGTATTTCTCGAAGAATTGCCTGGATTGCAGCCTGATAGGGATGTCGAGTTCTCGATTGATCTTGTGCCAAGTGCAGAGCCAGTGGCACAGCATGTGTACAAGATCAATAACAAAGAGACTGTGGAGTTGAAGAAGCAGACTGATGAATTGCTAGACAAAGGATTCATCATATTGAGTTCTTCGCCATAGGGAGACCCGATATTATTTGTGCCAAAGAAGGATGGAAAGATGCAGATGTGCATCGACTATAGGGCCTTGAACAACCTCACAATCAATAATAAGTACCCATTACCGAGAACTGATAATCTTTTCGATTAGTTGAGCGATGCGAGGGTATTTTCGAAAATTGACTTGAGGTCGGGCTACCATCAGTTAAAAGTCAAGAAGGAGAATATTTCGAAGACTGCTTTACGGACTAGATATGGCCAGTATGAATTCATGGTGATACTGTTTGGGTTGACTAATGTCCTGACGGTCTTCATGAACTTGATGAACAAGGTATTCCATCAATACCTTGGCAAGTTTGTGGTGGTGTATACTGACGACATACTTATTTATTCAGAGACACCAAAGGAGCATGAGGAGCATCTGAGGATCATGTTGGAGACTCTCAGGAAGGAGAAGCTCTACAAAAAGCTCACAAAATATGACTTTTCTTGGATAAGTAGAGTTTCTCGGACACGTAGTGACTGGAGACGGGATATCCATGGATCCGAAGAAGATTGCTGCTGTAGAATCTTGGACTACTCCAAGTACCGTGGCAGTGATCAGAATCTTCTTAGGATTGGCGGGATATTACTGGAAGATCGTGAGGGACTCCGTTCGGATCATAGAGCCAATGACTAGGCTCACTCGGAAGGACATAGAGTTTGTGTGGACAAAAGACTGCCAGACTGCGTTTGACGAGTTGAAGAAGAGGATGACAATAGCTCCTATATTGATGTTGCCATCGGGATGATGACGATTTACTATTTACAGTGATGCTTCGAAAAAGGTATAGGATGAGTTCTAGAACAGAACAAAAAAGTGGTAGGATATTCGTCCAGACAACTACGACCACATGAGAAGAACTATCCCATCCATGACCTAGAATTGGCAGCGGTGATCTTTGCCTTGGAAGTTGTGGTGACACTACTTGAACGGAGAGCGAGTGGAGATATTTACGAACCATAAAAGCTTGAAGTGCGTCTTCACACAGAAGGAGTTGAAGATGAGACAACGCAGGTAGCTGTAACTGATGAGTGATTTTGATATTTTATTACAATATCATCCGGGGAAAGCTCTGTAGTGCGGATGCCTTGAGCAAGTATACAGTAGCTATGTATCTGACTAAGGATCGCCATTTTTAGTAGATTAGAAGAGTTTGGGCATCAAGATTATTATTACAGGAGTAGAGATGCAGATGATGGGCATGCAGATTCAGTCAGGATTTGTGGACAAGATCTGAGAGGCATAATATCAGGATGAGAGTCTAAGAGTATCAGAGCACATGTGAAGGGTGGACTGTTAGATGATATCTCTATTGTAAAGGATGGTTCATTGAAGCATGGTGCTAGGTTATGTGTACCCAATAGTGATCTATGGGAAGAGGTCATGCAGGAGGCTCATCGTTCTCAGTATTCAATACATCTTGGAGCTAACAAGATGTACAAAGATCTGAGAGATCACGTGTGGTAGTATGGCATGAAGCGAGAGGTGGCACATTTTTTTCTAGATGTCTATTGTGCCAGCAGGTCAAAGACGAGAGGCAGAGACCAGTAGGATTGCTTCAACCATTATCGAACCCTGAGTGGAAGTAGGAACATATCACGATGGATTTTGTTTCCCTTCTTCCTCACACAACAGGAAGGAAGGATGCGATTTGGGTCATCATTGATATATTGACCAAATCGGCCCATTTTATACCATTTAAAGTTGGATTGTCCACGAAAAAGTTGGCGGAGTTATATGTGACACAAATCGTCAGGTTGCACAGGGTGCCGGTGAGTATCGTCTTCGATCGGGATAGTAGATTTATATATATCCCACTTTTAGAGGAGTTTGCAGGCTAGCTTGGGTACCCAACTCAAGTTTAGCACCGCTTACCACCCTCAGACGGATGGACAGTCAGAGAGGACTATTTAGACACTTGAGAACATGCTGCGGACCTGTGTATTAGATTTCGATAGCTCGTCGGAGGACCATCTTCATCTGGTAGAGTTTGTATACAACAACAGCTATCAGGCCAGTATAGAGATGTCTCCATTCGAGGCTCTGTATGGTCGAAGATACCGAACTCCACTATCATGGGATGACGTAGGAGAGAGAGCACTTTGGGACCAAAATGGTGGTGGATGCAAATTAGAGAGAGACTTCGCGTGGCTCAGGACAGCAAAAAGTGCTGGAACGATAGCCACCGGTGACCATTAAAGTTCGAGTATATACTTCCTTATTTTAGGTAGCTAATTCTAGTAGGTTATGTGATAAAATCATTTATGTTTTTAGGTCAGCGATTTGGTATTCTTGAAGATTTCTCCGACACGTGGCATGATTTGTTTCAGTGGAGGCGAAAAGCTCAGCCCAATGTTCATCGGACCATTTGGCATCCTTGAGAAGATCGGTGCAGTGGCATACCGATTGGCCTTGCCGCCTACATTGGAGGGAGTACACAACGTATTCCATATGTTCCAACTGAGATGATATGTGGCAGACCCCGACCATGTGTTTGATCACTCAGAGATTGAGGTTGGACCGAGTGTCAGTTATCCAGAGCAGCCCATGGAGATCTTAGATCGCAGAGAAAATGTGTTGCATAACCAGACGATTTATTTGGTTTGTGTCACTTGGAGGCATCACTTCGTGGACGAATCCACCTAGGAGAGGTAAGATGAGATGCGCGAGCGATACCCTTATCTTTTCGAACCATGAGGTATTTTCTTCTTCTGGCTATCTTTAAATTTCGAGGACGAAATTTTTCTAAGGAGGATAGATTTGTAAAATCTTGAATCCAATTTTTTTATAATTTAATTCCTAAATTAATTACTTTGTAATTATTTTTATTAGTTAATTTGGTCGAAAAGTGGTTATGCAAAATTTTCCTTTCCAAGGGGGGTAGTTGCAATTAAAGGTATTCAAATATTATGTAAACCAATTCAAAACACTACTCCTTACTGTTTTACCATTTGAATAGATACATAAGGCCAGGGTATAAATGGGAACCACAGCTGATCCCCATATCCTGACCGAATCGAAGCAACCGACCTCTCTTTCCATCTTTCCATAAGGCCTAATTTTTTTTGCTCCCTCATTCCCTTTGCAAAAGCAGATGAGACTTCCTCTTCGACAATCTAACAGCTAGAAGACTACGATTTTGTTGAGAGCAAAGGATCTCTTCCTCGTGTCATCTTTATCGTAGAATTCATCGTAGAGTTAACCTCTATTAGGTAACCATCTAATTCCTTTGTTTACTTTTGATTGTTCAATAGGAAAATCTAGGACACCATATGTTTAATGAAATACCTAAGAAAAAATATAATATTCATAATGGTTAGTTTTATAGGAATTAAATTTTGTTATAATGGGTTATGTGTATACATTATTATTATGAAAATTTGCAGGATTGGTGTATCAGTAGAAGGGGTAAGTGTCTGGGTAGTCGAGGAAAAAATATTTCCTCCATGCAGTTGCAGGCAATGCATGTCCAACGTGTGTGTGCAGAGGTATAACAGAGAGAAAGTATGTGCAAGGATCAAGGTTGTAAAAATCGCTAGTCGGCCGCTAGTCGGTTTGTGGGGACTACGGATTAATCGGACTACTCGAGGACTAGTCGGGGACTAGTCGGTTTAGAATTTTTAATGAATATATATATGTAATATGTTATAAAAATATTTTTAAAAATAATATGTTAATTGTTGAACTTTTAGTTATTGCAGTGCATTTTCTTATTCATTATTTTGCACAAATTTCTATTTCGATAAATCTTTAAATAATATGTTAACAACTTACTATTTTGTACGGAGAGTTACAGCCGCAGTAGCAAGCAAAAGCAAAAAAAAGTAACAAGCAAAAATTAAAAAAAGAGCCACAACAACAGCAGCAAAGAGATAACAAAGAAAAAGTAAAAATAAAAAAAGAGTAGGCTAGTCACGTTTTTCAAAAATAGAAAAAAGGCAGCAACAAAGTAAAGAGTCGACGGCTAATGCCTTGATGAAGTCGACGGCAGCCCAGACTAGTACCAATTTAGCCAATTTTTGGATGGACCAGCCCCTAATCGAGTCGACGGTGGCCGACAAGTGACTAGTCGGGGACTAGCCCCTAGTCGAGTCGGCGGCGGCCGACTAGCGACTAGTCGGCCGCCTAGAGGGATTTTTACAACACTGGCAAGGATAGTAGATTGTAGTTGTGTTACTGCAGAACATAGGATTAGTTGAGTTGTGCGTGGTGCATCAGTCGTGGAGTATAGGTGCCCAGTATGGAGTATGTATCAATATCGTGTCTGGCAGAGGTTGTAACTACTGTACTCATGTGTTCAGAAAATTAGAAAAAAAAAGTTGACAATAGGTGGTTCCTAGGGGATATAGTATTGTGCAATACTGCTCTGAGCCTTGTGCTCTGGTATCTTACAAATACCATGTATCAGGGATGGTAGGAAAACTGTAGTAGAAGCAACACAGATAGCAGCAGATGCTATGTAGAAGTAGTAGAGGGTGTATAGATCTCCATACGGGTATATGGGTGGGTAGTAATTTCAGTATCCTATATTTTCTGGGCAATATAGATTTCTGTGTAAATTGAGTAACAGGGAATGGGAGATGCTCATGTGTGTGTGTATGTGTGATACATATACAAGTGAGTATCAGAAGTATCCTCATGTGCAAGAGTGGTAGCTGTATGGGCTTTCGATTGGTGCAGTAAACTACATAATTACAGTGGGTTAAATGCAGATGGCAGCAGCAAGTTGCATGAATATTCTGTTAACATGTGTTCTGAACATAGGTGGATGGGAGGGTGAGTGCTAGTGTGCATGGATGTAGAAATTGGGTCTTTGCAGCACTATGTATGCATAAACTACAGTATTTGCAACAGTAGGCAGTCGCAGCAGTAGGCATTCGCAGCAACTGCACTAGACAGCTTGCAGTATCAACAACAACAACAGCATTAGAAAGTAGCAGATGTATCTGCTATAAGCAATGAATGTACTAGCAGTGGGGGGTATTAGAGGGATGTGTGTCTAGGAGACTGTGTCATGTATGGACCGTAATAGGGGAATGCAGTAGAGTCTATGTATCAGGGTGTGCCCTTTTGTAGGATAGAGGGATGTCCATGTATCAATAGTGCAAGAATGTGGAATAGTGACAATGTAAGGCATGCACAGGAGTAAAAACCTGTACAACATATCTAGTATAAAACCCAAACTTGATATAGAAGTGAACCAAAAAACTAAACAGGTAGTTAAATATAGAAAAGTGCAAAGAAATGGCCAGAAATTGTATGTATAGAAACTGTAAATAAGTAGCAATCTAGGTAAATGTGTAAAATAAGGGACATAAACAGGCAGTTATAAACATAAGCAACATATATGAAAACAAGCATATAGTATAAATTACAAATCGACTTAGGTTGGGTATGAGTATCAAAAAAGCAATAGTGATATATGTAGTTAAGTATACCTAAAAGATGAAGAAGTTCTACCTTAGAAGTCTAATAAGAAACAGATGGAGTTGATAGTTAAATTCCAAATTTATTTTTTATTAATTTGGTTAATTCTAAATATAGGTTCTTTGGACTTTGCCTCGGATTCTGACCCATACCATCACTTCAGGACTCCAGGCGAGTACATTCTTGTTTGTTTCCAGTTTTGATAATTACTATATTGCATGTTATTATTATATACTTGATTTTGACATGCTCGTTACATGGTTAGTACTACATGGACTCTATCTTCATGTCATATCACCTTTCTTGTATGTTAGTCGGACAGAAAAGTACCGAGTAGATATATGATCAGGCCATAGACCTTGTTTTATTTTTTACATGTTTATTTAGACCTTGAGAATGCAAATCCTATGTAGAGGTTGTGGTGTAATATACCAGTCCGATCACATATCGAAAGGAGTACTTCAACAAACTTAGATAATTATGTTTTCTTGTTCCACTCTTTACTTGTCTACATATAGTTCATGTCAATTGTTCCTCTTTATTTTTTATGTCGTATTTTATCTTGATTATCTTATCACGTATTTTATGACTAATTACTGTATTATAGTCGTTATAATATATTTAAAACTGCATGCAATGAATTGTACTCGTTCCATCCTGACTTAGTAAACATTTTAGGGGACTACAATGAGGACGGATGCCTTACTCATTATGGTCCATATGAAGAGATTATAGTGAGCCTGACCTTGCACTTCAGGAGAGATCAGGAGGAGTTAGTAGCACATGACCCAGCTGCGACTGCTTAGTTAGAGTAGATATTATTTTGGACCATATTTGTCTCTGAATTTAGTTAAGTATTTGATATTTGACATTTGACTCTACATCTAGTTTTTGGAGTTTATTTATTTTTATGGGTTGGTGATTATTATTCTCTTCATTATATTCCATCGTGCGATTATCTGCTTAGAGCTGTAATTGAGTAGTATTTTGGTTGTACATTATTTTCCTCCCTATTGGAGTTGAGATTATTACGTGGGTTCATCATTTTAATATTATATAGCATTCTACTGCCGATACTGTGGCGTAGGTTGGACGTGCCCACGACTCATGCCCAAATTTCGGGTGCGGGTAGTAACAACGGTAATGAAAACGCAATTGCTAATGGGTAACTATCATAACCAGCTAAGTGATATGCACGTGAGAACATGTACCATATATTAGGCTTTAGCCACTAAGGCTTACAAGCTCCTCAGCAGGCTATCGTCCTAAGGCACCGTGTCGTGGGACCAAGGGCATACGAGTAAATAACCACCCAAGCTCTGCTCCAGAGACGAGGGTAGACTTGTAAAATACCATCCAAGTCTCTAATACGGAAACGAGGATATAGGAGTATATATATATATATATATATATATATATATATATATATATATATATATATATATATATATATATATATAATATATATATATATATATATATATATATATATATGAAATAAATACACCAACCTCCCCTATGTTTCATGAGTATTACAGAGACTACCCCTATTTCAAACTAATTACACTCACCACCCCTCTCCTTTAGAAATTTTATAAAACATAGGGGTAGTTAGTGTTATATTTTTATAGAAATAGAAACTATAGGGGTGGTCTGCGTAATTAGTTTCAAAGTAGGGATAGTTTCTGTAATAAGTGTAAAATATAGGGATAGTTAACGTAATTTGCCCTATATATAGAGAGAGAGCAGTAATGTTCTCTCCACCTCATGTCTAGTAGTGGCAAGTGAAATCAAGTCCAAGTCTAGCAAAGTTCAAGTACAAGTAATACACATGCATCTTATCACAGAGTCCAACTACGAATATCTCATGTATGACTCCGCATCATGATCGTGTCGGTGTCTTGTGGTCTATCATGTCAATGGAACACGAATAAAATATAACACAATGCCTAGTGTTGATAGTCGCTGTCTATATGATGACATCAGCACCCGAATATAATCCGGACACTAAGTACCAACCAATTCTATTTCAACAATGTCTATAACAAGAAATAAAAATACAACAATAAATAAAAAGACAATGAACTGGAACATTGGCAATGTACACTTGTCTGTAGTCTCCAAATGTGTGTACAAAGGTCCAACTCCAGTATCTCCGGTTACACCGTCACAAATTCCTAATAATAAAAACTACCAATCAATGACATCTCAATTCGGCATATTCTAACTAAAGTGTACATAACCATATATATAGTCATATCTAATATATTATCAAGTCACCATTACAAAATAATATTTTAATAAAAATATAACATATTATTTCAGAAATATTTATTTAAAATATTTAAAAACAATATTTAACTATAATATATACAGGAAACCTTGTATCTAACAACTATACTAATCTAGTAGCACAACTTAGCCAACATGTCAATCCGATAGGAACCAAAAATTAAATAAAAATTTAATAGATTTAAATTCTGAAATAAAATAGAAAATATTAGAAGAATATGATTTTATATCAAAGAGTTCATGCTACGCTCCATGGAATAATACGAAGTTTAAATTTTGGAACAATACTAGATTTAATAGTTTTCTAGGTTCAATAGTTTATACTACAGAAAAGGATGCACAAATATATGAAAATCTTAACGAGATCACAAGTGAGCATAGTAGGATGATAGAATAAGATGTTAGGATGATTACCAATATTTCATTTGAGATCGAAAGGCTCTGCAAGTAGCCGGAACCAATCGTGCACCGAAATATGTTCAGTTTGGACCAACTTTCGTACAATGAGCACCACGGACAAACGGAGTGGAGCTTGAAGATGGAAGAGGACACGTAAGGGTACGCATTAGAATTGGTTTTACGTCAAAAGGATCAATAAAAGTAGATAAAATACATGTGCAAAGATGTCAAACCTGGGTTCGAAATTTTTATTACGGTTGGAAATAACCTTCAAGTTCGGCCTTCAAACGACCAAACGAGTAGACGAGACTCCTCCGGAGCTTGATAGGGTTGAAATAACCTTCTTAGGGTTGTCATGGAGGTGGTGGCTCGCAAACAAAAGTCGAAAAGGGGTGCAAAGGAGAGGAGGCAGGTTAGGGTTATAGGGGCCGCTCGATTTTTGGTTAGGCATAGGGTTTGTGGCCGCTACAAGAAAATAGGGCTTTTTCGACGTTTTTTCTTCCGACGTTTATGAGAAAGTCGACTAAGGCATGATATACCGACGTTCTTCAATTAACGTTGACAAATATTGACGTTTGCTTTTAAATGCCAAGAAATTATCGACACTTGGTCAAAACGACGAATATACAAGGCTTTTTTGACATTTTTTATTGACGTTTATGGTTAAATCGGCTTAGCAATGATAAACCAACGTTTGACGATAAATGTTAGACAAATACAAGTTACTTACTGGAATTTACCTACGTTTGGCGCCCAAACATTGTCCAAAATTTAAAACACTTCTAATTTTTCATTTCACTATAATTCACCCCCTCCCAAATCCTCTCCTCTCTAAAATCTTTCAATTCCATTGTTCATGCCGACCACCACAACCACATGACCAACAGCAGATGGTTCCACCACAAGGAGTTTGGCAGGAACGCAGAGAGGCCCTCATGGAGAGGGTATGCCACCACACTGCGGTGTCTGTGGCAGTAGTAGTCGTTGTGGTCGCTGCGGTGGTAGCAAGCACGAGCGCGGAGAATTTGGCCTCAAAGTTGTGGACGGCCCTGGCCTCCATGACAGAGCTCTGGCTTCGTACCGTATGGAGTTTGCCAACCACGATGGAGCCGACCACGAGTACGTCGCTTTCATTGTCAGGTCGGCGATGGATGTCATTTTGCGTCAATTGAAAGTTTGCATTGGAAGAAGGTCTCAGTCTACATCAACAATAAATCACATGTAGAGAAGTGGAAATGAACTTAATAGCTACTGGTGTTTGATGAAATACTGCTGTGAAAATTTGTTGATATTCAGGAAGTGAGCTCGTTGCTGATACCACGAAAAATGTTCGTCAAACGTGGTTTGTATCTCTTACATTTTTGTTCCCTCTCAAAACTATATATAATGATGTCAAAACAAACCATCATCATCGCCAACCATCTAATTGGAGTCGGGTTTGGTGGGGGTGTCATCCTTTACAAAGGTGTCATTTTATGAGTAGATGTTGCATCTGTTCATCCTTTACAAACTCTCAGGCACAAGGGAGAACTCTTATCTTTTGGTTGCCAAGCACATTCTTGTTTTGGTGGCAGGCGTTATCAAGGAAGAGGACAGGTGAAGGTTCATCGGGGACACTAAGCTTATTTTGGTCGATGTGAGTCTCTTCCCATCTCTACCATATTTGTATCCATCCAATGTAGATATAGTCTGTACAATATGATCTCCAATTGTACTTGTTCCTGAAGAACATGGTGTTATGGATCTATTTATGACTAAATGCAAATTATTTTTGTTGTTGTATCAGTGAATCTGCAGAAATTATTGTTGTTATTTTTGTATCAGTGAATTTGCAAAAAAAAAATGTTGTTGTATCAGTGAAGAGGATGAGAATGAACAGTTCACTGAGAATGCTAGATGGTTTTTAATGGAAATGTAGTAATATGTCTCGTAGCAGCAAACATATTCTATTTTAGTAGTAAATAGCATTCAATAGTTACTTTATGCACAATATTAAAGCTGAGAAGATCCAACTACTAATTCAATCCACTTTTAACTATATCATAAGCATGCTGCATTAAGTTAGTTGTAATTTGGCTTGTGCTTTCACGTGGTCCAGCGAGGACTCATGTACCTCCACTCCTATGCGTGGATACACAATATTGGCATGATTTACAACTCATTAGTGGAGTAGCTTTCTTGCATTTTACCTTGACCTGACAAGTTGATTATCAATCTTGTTACACATTAATTTATGCAAGGGTACAATGGCTCCTTCCACATGTTATATTCTTGGATGTATATATTTTACCTCAGCCTTTTCTCTCTATTCGCTTTTGTTTATTAAATATGAAGATGGATGGATATTCTTGCAGGTAGGCTGTGTTGAAAGGATGTGTAATCAATATTGTACAAGTTGCTGATGGTACGATTTTAGATTGCCCATATGAAGATTTTATTTCCAATTATTTATTTATTGTCAAATGTCCCACCTACAGTCTCATGATGTTTTTCCTTGATATAATATGCATCACAATAATGTAGTTTAAGGCTTTGGCATTTCTTGTATAGTATGTGCTTGACATGCTACCACCATTCTCAAGGCAATTTTTTCATGTTATGAATTACTTAAGTTTCCTTTTAGTTCCATAAACGTGTGTTGCTTGTTGTGATAATAAGCTTGGATCTCGTGTCATAGAGGATGCGATTTCGAGTCAGAGAAACGAACTCTTCATAAAATGGAGGTAACAATGCAGCGTCATAACCTTCCTAGATCCTGTATTAGTAGGTGTCTTTATAAATGAGGACAAGTTTTCTTTAAGTTATGCATGTCATGATCCAAGCACAAGTTGATTATCGATCTGTGAACCTTGATAAGGTTCACACATTTTTAACGGTCCATTTAGTTTGCATCTGTTGTATTAGTTTTTTTAGAATAAATTAAGTTAAATAAACATGAATAACGTCAAAACATTAAGTTTTGTTGAATCTAAAATGAATTCAGCTAACATCTTCACAAAGAGATCATCTCGGTGTGTGATTTTGAGTTTGAACTTCTTGATATCAACGAAAGTACAAAGGAAAGGTTACATTACACACACCAGTGATAACATATTGCCCATATGAACAAATAAATCTTTATAGGTCAATGGGTCCAAGCTCAATTTAAGAAACCTGCCGCAGAAAATGTGCAAATCCTTGGTTTCAGTATTAGCGTTGAACCTTCCTACGAGTATTATTTTTGGTAATTACATTGGACCAACTTTGTGGACTGTTCTGAGAACCAAATAAAACATCTGAGTCCATTGGGGGACCACCTTTGTAGATTGTTCTTGTTTCTGAAAACATCTGTGGCTTGGTGAAAATTTCCATTTGTATTTTTTTTTACTCAAGTCTGCACTATATATATAAATGACATTGAAATGATTTTTCAGGTGGAAGTCATGACTGTACATGTGCATCAAACAACCCTTGGAATGACCAATGTCAGCTATGCAATGAATTGTGAGCATCAAAAAACCCCTAAAGGTACTTTATGGTTTTCTAACTGCAAACTATCCTTACTTGTGGGAAAGACTGTTTGTAGAGAATAATTGTTGTGTGTTTTATTGATTGGCTACTCCACTACTTATAGGGAGTCTAGCTCCTCTTCATATTACATTTTCCAATGTGGGACTAAATCCCTTATTAGTTCTCAATACTCCCCCTCAAGATGGGCGATAGATATTAATCATTCCCATCTTGTTACATAGCTTCGACAGACTTAATGAACTAAGACCCTTAGTCAGACAGTCTGCCACTTGTTCTTCTGAGCGAATATGATCAATCTTCAGTATCCCTTATTCCAGCTTCTCTTTGATGAAGAATCGATCGATCTCGATGTGCTTCATTCTGTCGTGCTGAACTGGATTGTTAGCTATACTTATTGCAGCTTGACTATCGCTCAGAAGACGTAACGGTGCTCCCTTGTCCAGCTTCAACTCTGTCAGCAACCTTTCACCCACAGCAACTCTGACACTCCTAAAACCATTGCTCTGTATTCTGCTTCAGCTGTAGACCGTGCAACCATAGACTGTTTCTTTCTTCTCCATGAGACCAAGTTTCCTTCTACAAAGACACAATATCCCGTGGTAGACCTTCTATCGTCTATGCAGCTCGCCCAGTCTGTATCGCAGTATCCCTCAACTTCTATACATCCATTCTTCTTGAACCATAGTCCTTTCCCCGGCGTCCCTTTTAGATATCTCAAGATCTGAAACACTGCATCTATATGACTCGTACTTGGATCATGCATGTAGCGACTTACTACACTCACCGCAAATGAGACATCAGGGCGAGTGTGCCCCAGATAAATCAATCTTCCTACAAGTCGTTGATATCTTTCACGATCAACTGGCTCTCCTGATTCTGCTCCCAACTTACACTTCTGGTCAATTGGAGTGGCTGCTGCTTTGCATTCCAGCATCCATGTCTCCTTCAGCAGATCTAGTGCATATTTTCTTTGTGAGAGAACAATTTCTTGTTCGCCTTCACACACCTCGATACCTAGAAAGTATCTCATCGCTCCTAAATCCTTTACCTCAAACTCTTTCGCGAGTTTTGACTTCAACTTAGCGATCTCGACTTCATCATTACCTGTGATTACTACATCATCCACGTATACAGCAAGTATAGTGATGTGGCCTCTTGCATGCTGAAAAAAGATCGTATGATTTGTATTTACTTGATGGTATCCCATGCCTGTAACAGCCTTTCTGAATCTGTCAAACCAGGCTCGAGGAGATTGCTTGAGTCCATATAGCGACTTCTTTATTTTGCACACTTTTCCATGCGATGTCCCTCCGTCTGATTCTGTAGCGTAGCACCCTGGCGGGAGTTCCATGTACACTTCTTCTTGTAGGTCCCCATGGAGAAAGGCATTCTTCACATCTAACTGGTATAGCTTCCACCCATAGTTTGCTGCAATGGAGACCAGAGTTCTTATGGTGCTCATTTTTGCTACTGGAGCAAACGTCTCATCATAGTCGATGCCATATGATTGTGTGTATCTTTTTACAACCAACCTTGCCTTGTATCGTTCCACTTTTCCTTCTGACGTCTCCTTTACTGTGTACACCCATTTACAACCCATAATTTTCTTCCCTTTGGGTAATGGAACCAGCTCCCACGTCTTATTTTCTCCAGTGCCCCAAGTTCTTCCATCATTACAGCTTTTCACCTTGGATCTTTCTTTGCTTCTTGCCAACTTTTGGGCAACGAAGTAGAGTCTAATGATGCAATGAAGGCTCGATAATTCGAAAAAATGTTAGAATAAGACAGGTAGTTGGCAATATCATGTTCATAATCATCAAAACGACTAGGAGCCTTACCCGCATTGATGCGAGAAGATCTCCTTAAGGGAGCAATAGGTGGTGGAGAGATCATACCATCAGAGTCAGAGAGATCCGTATCAGAATCAGATTGATTCAGTACGGGGGCAACATCTTCAAGAGTTGAAGCAGGAGTAGACGAGGGACTTGGTACAGTAGGCACGGGGCATGGTACAGGCACAGTACTGGACTTCTGATGTCTCCTTCTGTAGACTTGGAGCTCCTTTTACACTTGGAGCTCCTTTTCCATTGTCTGCTGCTCCCCCTGTTTAACATATGTATCTTCTTCATCTTCTGTATCGGAGTCACTGCTTTCTCCCCCTTTCGTCCAGTTTTCCACGACCGGGCATGGGACCGATCCGACCACCACAGATGGACTTATTTTCTCTCCCTCACATCTAACACCCTCTGTGTTAGGTGTGTCACTAAATGATGAACCGTCATCCGAACCATAATATGGTTCCAGTTCTCTGAATGTAACGTCCATGCTTACAAACATCTTCCGCTCAACTGGGCTCCAACATGCGTATCGCTTCTGAGTTGCCGTGTACCCGACAAAGATACATTTAACCGCTCTAGGATCCAGTTTGCCAACTCCTTGCCTATTATCCTGGACAAAATATACACACCCAAATACTTTCGGTGGAACAGTGTACGTGGTTGCACCAGTAAGCATCTCCAACAGTGTCTTCCAGTCCAATACCTAAGATGGCATTCTGTTGATGAGATAAGAGGCCGTTAACACCGCCTGCCCCCATAAGTATTTCGGGACATTCATAGCCAGCATCATCGTTCGTGCGACCTCCAGCAGGTGTCTGTTCTTCCGTTCGGCCATACCATTTTGTGCCGGTGTATAGGCACATGAAGTTTGGTGTAGTATTCCATGAGTGGATAAATACTCAGCAACCTTCTTATTTGTATACTTCGTCCCATTGTCAGACCGTAAGCACTTAATTTTAATGCCATATTATGTTTCTACCCGGCGATGAAAGTCTCGAAACGCCTCAAAGACGTAACTTTTATTCTTCTTAAGGTAGACCCAGGTCACGCGAGTATAACAATCAATAAAAGTGACGAACCATCGAAAACCGTTAATACCGGTTGTAGGACAAGGACCCCATACGTCTGAATGTATTATATCAAATGCAGCTGAACTTCTACTTCCTGAACTCACATACGTGCTTCTGGTATGTTTATCCAACTCACGTGCATTACAAAACTTCTTTTTATTAGCCCTTTGGTATAAGGACGAATACAATCGACTAATAATTTTAAAAGAAGAATGACCGACACGCTGGTGGTGGAGTAGCAATTCATCTTCTACACTGCACCGTGAATCTTCCGGTGGTGTATTTGCTACCAAAGATGCCAAAGCTTTGTCCAGTCCAGTCCTGTCCAAGTACCACAGCCCCTTATGCCATATGCCAGTCCCTAGTCGTCGTCTTGTCCCCTTCTCATGAAAAGTCACCGTAGGAATGTCAAAGGAAACAGTACAGTTAAGATCAAGAATAATAGCACTAATAGAAAGAAGATTGACGGGAAAATACGGAGCATGTAAGACATTGGTAAGAGTGAGAGAAGGGGTGCATGCGACAGTGCCTTTACCCATGACAGGGCTGGAGTTACCATCAGCAGTCTGAATGCTCTCCGACATCGGTAGGTGAGTATAGTCCTGGAACTCACCGCGGGACCCCGTGACATGGCGAGATGCCCCAGAGTCCATAATCCAACCTGGTTGGTGGACAGCTGTCGCAAGAGCACGCGCAGGAATACCTGTGCTGGTTTGGACAAAGCAAGGAATGTACTCCTAACACAGCCTATGCTTCCAACCTTAGAAGAAGCCATAGCTGCCATGGCACAAGAAGAGGCTCGATTGAAGTTGATGCCCAACAAGGGCTATTTCCAGGAGGAGCAAGCCGCTGTTGACAAGTCTGTCCTTGCCGCCTTCAATCAGCCTCCCTCTGTGGCTGGTGTTTGCCACAACTGTGGTGACTCAGGGCATTACATCAAATTTTGTCCAAAACCCTGTAAAGTCAGTCGAGTGATCGTGGATGGGGCTGCAGAGGACGTCGAGGTGGTAGAGGCGGTTATGCTGGTAGAAGGAAAAATTATTCTGGAGGGCACAAAGCTAATCTGGCGGAGGAAGGGGGAGATAATCACCTGGCTGAGTTAACCCCTCTTGAGAAGGAGTTCCTCGCGAGGTTACGCAGCACGAAGCTGGGTTCGGACGGCAGTCATGAGGCGTCATCTATCTCGGGGATCACATCACGTCGTGTTGGGGAAGGGATAAATTTTTTTTTTTGTGGTTATGGCTCTGATACCATGTAGAGAATAATTGTTGTGTATTTTATTGATTGTCTACTCACTACTTATAGGGAGTCTAGCTCCTCTTCATATTACATTTTTCAATGTGGGACTAAATCCCTTATTAGTTCTCAACACTATTGATACCTTAATCCTTGGCATTTCCTTTTGAAAATTATCTCCTATATGTTTATTAATTTATCTTGATTTTAGGCTGTCATATTTCATCCATGAGGTTATTTACAGGTTTCCTATTTAATATTTTTGTATCTTGTAGTCATTCAGAGTGTTATTGTAGATAAGCGTAGTATTAAAATTTAAGACAACTTGGACATTTGTAAATATATTTGTTTTAGTATCTTATGATTCACACAACCATTCCCTTTACTACCTCCTAACCTCTATGTGGGAAAAGAAATGGTCTAAAAATTTGGGAAATTGTTACTCCTCTATTTGCCCATGCAAAAGCAAAAAAAAAAACAACAAGAATGATTTTGGTTCTTTAGATGATACCGTGGAATCATTTTTATGTCATCATAATAATAGAGATGCAAGCGACATATTTGTTCTCCTTAAAACAAGTCCTAGAGAGTCATAACTTAGCATAGTGGCCTCATATATGCGTAGCTAGTTTTCCTATGATATACTATTTGGTTATGTAACATTTGCATAGCCAATTTCCCATGATTTTGTAGTTATGTAAAGATAAAGGATGGCTAGTTACTGAAACTTTTGACCGCTTATTCACATAATATATTTTATAGCAATTTAAAGATAAAGGATGGTTTGGAGTTTATGTTTGGGGTTATTAGATTTGGATTGTCATTCTTTCACTCTTAGGCATAATGGTTAGCAATTTAAAGATAAAGGGCGGTTTGGATTTGATTGTCATTCTTTCCTTCAAATATAAGAAAACTAGTTTCACTCGTATGAATCTGATTGATTATCCGGCATGATTATCTAGGCTCTTTATAACTTGCTGGTCTTGGGAAGAGTTCTCAAATGGAAGTATCTTCGAGTGAATGGCTGTGGAAGAGCTGACTATATCCAAGTACCTGCATTTCAAGGAAGTGCTCTCAGATGGGACGTCACTGATATCAATTCTAACTTGGTCTTGGAAAGAGCTCTCAAATGGAAGTATTTCGAGTGAATGGTTGTGGAAGAGCTGACTATATCCAAGTACCTGCATTTTAGGGAGAGCTCTTATATGGGATGTCAATGATATCAATTCTAACTTGTTTTATTCTGTTAAACTCGGGTTCAATAAAATATTGTATTTTGATCAACTAAAGTTTTTTTTTGTAAATTATATATTGTTGAACGTATAATGTTAATTGGAGTATGGTTTAATTACTCAATATGAAGCCAGTTGAATACAAGTGCATGACAAATATTTCAAATTATATTTTTAAATGACTTTACCTACACCGACGTTTATGTTAAAACATTGGAAAATTATTGGAAAAATGTTGGAAAAGCAAATCCCAACATTTTTGCAAAAGTTTGGGAAAGAAGTTTAGTTTCCGATGTCTTTATTAAAACGTTGGAAATTCATTGCCCATTATTGCACAATTTTTGACATTTATTAAACATTGTCGCAAACGTCATCTTTACCTATATCGACGTTTATCTAAAATTTCGTAAATTTTCGACTGCGGTAACGACTACGTTTGCCGAAAACGTTGAAAAAACGTCGGGAATTTCTATACCAACGTTTTTGACATTTTTTTTTCGAAGTTTATAAAACGTTGATAAAAATCAATTTTCTTATATATATATATATATATATATATATATATATATATATATATATTATATATTAAAGTATTGAGGGAATATGGGTTAGGATTTCCATAGGATTTGGTTTTGTGGAATTTAGCAAGGTGTTTTGGTGGCCCAATCAAAAGATTGCATATGTGTATATCTAAAAGATTTAATGGATTTCCAAAATAGGTAACTGAATATTGGATGCTTTGCATATTGAATCCAAGTAATATTGGATGCATATTAATAGATAAAAATTAATCTAAAATGAATCTATTAGGTTATGACAACCTAAATTAGGCTCTACCAAAGCTTGTTGGAATAGTGTCACGACCCGCTCTCGAATAATCGGATATGAGTCGGACACGCCCAGCCTACGTTGGAAGACACAACGTAGTAAGCTGTAAAAATCTAAGGAAAACTGCAAGTAGTAACATGAAATCAACATCACAACATCTAAAACGTCCTAGAGAATCACTACACTACTAGTCATTATTATACTTTCTAAAGAAATAAAACTGGAGACAAATCTGGTAGCAGGAATAAAGTGACAACAATAAAGTCTTTACTATATAGAATATGAAACTAAGTATGGAAACTAAATCTCTGGAGTAACTCCTAGGTCCTGAATCACGTCTAAATCCTGCTCAGGTAAGGTCTCGGGCTCTGGCCCATAAAAGGTTGGACAAGATCCTTAAGTTCACCTGCAACATATCCAATCAGGAGCAGAGTAAAGTACAATCTATAATAATGAAACAAGTACAACATGTGAACAAGTAAAGGAATCATGAAACATGATGAATATGAAACTGTAAATGCATAATCTAAACTGAACATGAACAAGTAATCAAAGATCCCAATATGTGAATTTGAAATACATACTAAAACATGTGATCGGCTAGGTAAGATCATGAACAAGTAACGACCTAAATCCCACGTGCACGGTGTGAGATCTAAGCTGTCAACATGAATCTTAAGATGGGCTTTGCTCACATATCCGTAGTATTTTTCCTCCCCAAATACAAGTAAAAAAATCATGAACCAGAATAAGATCAAGTCGTGTAACAATGTGTCCAATATGAAAAGATCACATGACATGAAGTAAATGAGTCAAAATCATAGAAGTACTTGCCTTGCTCTGGAAGATCGAGAATAAGGAAAATAGTAATCTCTAGGTCAACCTAGCATATGTACAAGTTGGTTAGATTCTAAACAATGGCACTAGCTAACTAATTTATTTGCTAACCATAAACTAACTATTTTACTTATAAAATAATTAATTAATATATCTATTCAAACATATGTATATGGTAATTTAGCAAGAAACTATAATATTATTATTTAAATAGTAATTAGGCCTAAATAATTTACTTTATAGAATAATCTAATTAATTGATATTAGCTAAGGTCACAAACCATTATACACATCAACAGTGTATTCCTAATAAATTTTAAGGATTATATTTAGAAATAGTTTTAATAAAAATCTGAGCAAAATATTAACTAGTAAAATGTTGTCATCTACTATGCAGAGTTAGATGCTAAAAAAAATATAACCATAACCAAATAATATCATAATTAGGATCAAATTATCATAAGAAAAATTTTGAGTGGCACCCCACTTATATTACCCATATTCGTAGTACACCCCACATTGTTCCACATATACATAAGTCACCCCACTTTTAACAGAAAACGTCAAATAATAACGTTGGTGACCTTTAAAACACTTTCCATAACCGTAATACCCCTCCCCCCTTTCCTTGCTGTTGAGTGGAAGAAATTTAAATTGAAAAACCCGAAAATGCCCTTCTTCCTATTCGTAGTGCACCTCTGTAAGCTCTCCCCCCCAACCCAATTCCAAAACCCTAGGATTTCCGATTTCTCCCCTCCTCCCCCCAATTCGAATCCCTACATTGTTTATTTGTTCAAATTTTGGAATATTGTTCGATTTGAAACCCTAATTTTGTCTCCTTTGTGTAATTAGGGTTTTGATCAGCATGAGCATCGAGAGCCCCGGCCGGGGACGCAAGAGCTAGAGTTAAATTCAGGTTTTTCCATGGGCGATAGGAGTCACGCTTGCGCCCTGTCAGCATGCCGCGGAGAGCGTCTTCTCTTCCTCTTCTAATTGCTTCTGCTTCGAGAAGAAGATGAGGAAAGGCGACGCCTGTTCGGAGAAAGACCGGAGCTTGGAGGAGAAACCGAGGAGGAAAGAGCTGGAGAGGCGGTCCAATGGCGGCGGCGAGCTGGAGGAGTTCAATGGGGGCGAGGTGGAGCTGGGGGTTCGTGCCGGAGAAGCCGGCGAGGAGGAGCGAAGCTGATAGGAGGCGGAAGAAGGGCGACGGTGCAGTGTCGAGGTCCGAATTGGAGAAGGGGGAGTTTGCTCCGGAGAGGCCGACGAAAAGAGAGCCCAAGTTGGAAGTGGAGAAGAAAGGTGGCAATTTGGGCAAGGGAGAGTACGTTTCGGATGGCTGGCCTAAGTGGGAAGTCGAGAAGAAGGATCATCATGGAGAGTACGTTTCGGATGGCTGGCCTAAGTGGGAAGTCGAGAAGAAGGATCATCGTGGTTCGGAGAGGAACCATAAGATTGAACTGGAGAAAGGCGAGCTTGTTCCGGAGAAGAACAGTAGTCACCGGAACAAGGTGGAAGCGGAGAGGAGAGGCGGGGAGCGAGAAAAATCGGATCATGTGCTTGGTAGAGCACGGAGGATGGAAGTGGAGAAGGGAGAATCCATTTCGGATAGCGGTCACAGGAGGAAAGACGGTGCTCGGGGAGCGACATTGATAGTCGGAAGCGGCCGTTACTGTCTTCTCCATTGAATTCCGATTCCAGGAAATCCTCTCGGGCTCCCGAAGAAGAACCGGGCGAGTTCAAGTACGAATCGAGCAACGGGAAGACCCGAGATAAGGACCACCTCTCGGAAAGCTGGCAGAAACGGCATTGTAGTGAATCCGAGAGCAGTAGTCGGAAGTGCCGTCAAGAGCTCAGCGATAGCACACGGTCGAAGAGCCGAAGGAAGTCAGAAGAGAGAACTCCACCTCGAGATGGTTATCCCGAGAGGTCTCACGGGAATCCACCTTTACTGTCATCAAAGGCTTCTTCTTTTATTAGGCACTCGTCTTCTAAGCATCATGAGCCGTTTGCTTCGTCGCGGTGGTCCGTTGATAACAGGGACCGAACTCCAAGCCATTCCGATAGGTCTCCAGCAGAAAGATCTCGGCACCATGATAACAGGGACCATCGCGATAACAGAGATTGTACTCCAAGTCATTCTGACCGGTCTCCCTTGGGAAGAACTCGAACTCGACATCATGATCACAGGGACCATCATGATTATAGATATCGCACTCCAAGTTACTCGGACCGGTCTCCTGTGGAAAGATCTCGTTACAGAGACCGCACTCCGAGGCACGCTGATCGGTCTCCTGCGGAAAGAGCTCGTCGTAGGGACCACAAGGACCGGTCCCCACACGACCGCAGGCGGGCTTTTGATGTCCGGGAGCGGAACAAGAAGAGTGGGGGTGGCGAGAAGCAACAACCGGGCAGGCACGAGGACAGGTCGGGACGAAGGGAGTCTGGTGGTAGGGATGGTACAAGGAGCAGTTCACAGAGACGGTCGCATAGTGGCACTTGTTCCAATGACAAACCTAATAAGAAGGCAGCGTCGCCTGATTCGGTTAAGGAATCCGGTGAGCTTTCCCCTCCCCCTCCGCCTGATTCTGTTAAGGAATCCGGTTAATGAAAACCCGAGAATTTATAGGAGGAAGGACATTTTCGGGTTTTTCAATATAAATTCCTTCCACTCAACAGCAAGGAAAGGGGGGAGGGGTATTACGGTCATGGAAAGTGTTTGAAAGGCCACCAACGTTATTATTTGACGTTTTCTGTTAGAAGTGGGGTGACTTATGTATAGTGGAACAATGTGGGGTGCACTACGAATATGGATAATATAAGTGGGGTGCCACTCAAAAATTTTCTTATCATAATTAGTCAACCCAGAATCAGCCTATTCATGAGCCCACCTACCTGTAATCCAGTTCAAATAGTATCAATTACCAAAATCAATTAAAATTTGAATTCATCTCCAAAAGCCCACTACCAAGCCCAATTCCCTAACTACTACTGCCTCCTTCTTATTACTCTTTAATTCTTTTTCTCTTTACATCACCCTGTCTAGCCCGGCCCGCTCCCTCAACATGCAACTCGGACCACTCCAGAAATCCTAACTACAAGACTCACTCACATAGCCCACTCCCTCTCTCATTTCCCCATTCTCTACAACTGCCGCAAATGAAACCCTATCTACACCCTTCTTTATACCCAGCCTCTTTCCCTAATCTCCAGAGTAAAACCCTAGCCCTTTCTCTCTTCTTTGCAACCAAAGCTAAGAAACCCTTGCTTACCACTCACTTCTTCTCTTTGTCTCCCAGCCGACAACCCAAAATAAGCCCTAACAACTCCCTCTCCATCTCTGTCCACATCCATAGCTAGGAATCCTAGATTATGAAGAAGGAGGAACAGCAAGAAAATACGACGAAGAACGAGAACGTGGATGCTCACCTAGCGCGGCGGTGGGCAACGGTGGAGATCTGAGCATGACAGCGTCGGGCGATGGCGGCTAGACACGACCTCGATTCGGTTGTGGTGGCTCGTACTTCGAGACAACGACACGTAGGTCGAAAGGAAACAGATCGTTCCACAAAGAGGCAGTACAGATCTCGAAGAGCCAACACGATTCTCGAAGGGGCGATGCAGGAATCGAGTTTGGCGCAGTCGTCGAGGTGGCTCGAGGATCTAGGCGTTGGCGTGGTCTTCAAGGGGTGACTCGACTGTTGAGATCAGCAGCCTCGATCGGGGTGGCGGTGATCGGATAAGCGTCGGCTGACCCTGCTCGAGCAGTGGCGGAGATGCATGGGGCGGTGGATCTGGTCGTGGCGCGGTGAACTGCGGCGTGGCAGACTCCGCTCCACAACTGAGGCCAGTAATGAAAAAAAAAAGAGGCGACGAGGAGACTTACCGTGACGACGAGGCGGCTCCGGCGTTGCACCGGTGGTCAGATCTGCAGGTTCTAACTTCGACTTTGGTGGTTAGTGTTGTGTCAGCGAGCTGATCTCCGACGATCGTGTCGACTGTCGGCGTGAAGATTGGTGTCTGATCTGGACTCAGCAATGATGTGGTAGTGCGTCATCGTCTTCGGCGAGGCAGTGGAGTGGTCGGGATCTAGGTCGATCCGGTCTGGTGGAGAAGTTCGGCAGCCAACGACTCTCCAGCGACGAATATGGTAGCGCACGGCAGATTCCGGCAATGACACGGTGGTGTTCGACGGAAGAAGATGGTGGTAGCAGTGTACATTGATGTCAGTGGAGAGAGATCAGGGAGGTGTCAGTTGAAACAGTGTCAAAAAATAATATTAAATAACTGGAGAATACCCTCAATATTTATAGTAAAATATTATAGTGTCCCCAAGTCAGCCATACTGGCACTCCTATAATTTGTAAGATCTAGGGCTATTAATGAAGAAAAGTTAACTAACCTGCTAACTAATTAGATAACTAATCACTTTTATTAATTAACAGCTAATTAGGACTAAACCAGAATTAAGTAAACAGCCCCAGGCTTTGATAAGCTTAATCAGAAACCTATTAGTATAAAATAAATCCAGTCCAATAATAATCACAATTAATACTTAATAATAATAATCAAAATTAACTAATAAATAATAGTTAAAGCTTAATAAAATCGAATAAATAAATAATAATAATCATCAGGATTAATTATTAACAATAATCAGAATTAGTAAATAGTAATTAAATTTAATTAAAACAGAAATAATTGTTTAAAAAAATTAGATTTATTCAAAATCAAGTTTTATTAAAAATGAGACTTTTTCAAAAATAAAAAAAATTCAGGAAATAATTCAAAATTTTACAAAAATAGATTTAGGTAGTTACAAATCTACTTCCCTTAGAAAAATTTCTTCTTCGAAATTTCAGGGGTTATGGTAGAGATGAACAAAAGATTCAGCAAGGAGTTATTAGGTAGTAAGAAACAACAAAAGATCAAACAAGGAGTTATTAGATACTAAGAAACAATAGTAAGGCAAGGAGACTATAGAAACAAGCCTCGAATAGGAAACAAGCAAGCTTTAGGAAAGTATAGGTGCTAAGAGGAAATTTAAAGAAAGGATTGAATTATGAGTCGCGATCCACGGTCTTCTCTAACCATGCGAGAAATACCTTCGATCTTCAGTATTCTTTCGGAATTGGAAACGTCTCAACTTCTTCAGCTGTCATGAGGAAGGCCTGTCCCTACGACAGTGATCCATGCGGCTGCTGAGTCTGAAGAGGAGGGTCTCCCAGTTGAGGTCCTGGTGCTCCTCATGCTTGTTCATGGGCATTGCAATCAGCGACCTGCTGGCAGTCCTTTATCTGGTGGGCAGACGATCAGCAGAACAAGCATAATCCCAATCTCTTGTGGAATTCATCGAAGTAATGTCCTGGGCGGTTTAGTAAGTGCAAGTGGTCACCGTCTAGGTCTGCTTCGGTGACCGGGATGGAAGCGTCTTGTGATGTCGCTTCGGTGGGCCCTGGTAGCTGCTAGCGCCAACATCTCTATCTTTCTTGGTCTGCGACTTCATGTCCTTCTTGACTCCCTGGAAAACTTTAAGAATGTCTACATAGGTCGTCGCCCTGCTAGTGGTGACCGCTTGGCAATTCTCTCGACCAAGTCCTTTCTTGAACCTCCAGGCTCTCTTTTGTGGGGTGCTCATCAGGTTCTCTGCAAAGCGGTTGAGTTTGCTGAACTTTGGAGTGTACTCGTCCACAGTCATGCTGCCCTGCAGTGACTCAAACTGGCTCTCGAGCTCATCTCGGGCGACCTCCGGAAAGAACTTCTTTTTGAACAGGCCCTTAAAGCCTGTCTAGAGAAGTCGTGGAGCGGCTAGCTGGGCTCCTCTCTAAACCAAGCTCGGGCGACGTCGTACAGCTGCATGCTGGCTGCCTCGACATGTAGGTCCTTAGGAACATGGGCGATCTGGAATAGCCTCTCATTGTTCTCTAGCCACTCATTGGCATAGAGAATGCCTTCTGTCCCGTAGAAGTCCAGAGGCTTGAGATTATTGAAATCTCTAGCAGTCCCCTGCCTCGCTGGTGGTGTTGGCAGAAACTCCATGGATCGAAGTGCATCTGCAACGATGGCTCTAAACTGAGTGGCGTGGTCACTCTGGGAGTCAATGAACTTTGGAAGATCCCCATCAGCTGAGTGCTGTCAATAGTGATCGTCTGAGGAAGCGGAGGAGTAGTGGAAGCTCTAGTGCCTCGAGTACAGGGGGTCAGTGGTCCCGGTGTTAATGTATGAACCATCCTGAAATAGAAACATAAACAGTTGATGGCTATGTCCTAGAAAATAATAAGCAACTTAGTAATAATAAGTATAACCAAACATAGTAATAATAGGTATAACCAAACATAGTAATAATAAGAATAACCATTCCCCCCCTATCCTATGCTGTGATGAGTTTTCCTTAGTTTAGCAGGCTCCCTAATAGCACTCTATATCCCTAAGTACTATTAGGAAGAGAATGCATGGGCCACCACTAAAAATATGCTACGACCCACTCCCGAATAATCGGATATGAGTCGGACACACCCAGCCTATGTTGAAAGACACAACGTAGTAAGCTATAAAAATCTAAGGAAAACTCCAAGTAATAACATGAAATCAACATCACAACATCTAAAACGTCCTAGAAAATTACTACACTTCTAGTCATTATTACACTTTTTAAAGAAATAAAACATGTAGTAGGATAAAGTGACAACTATGAAGTCTTTACAATAGAGAATATGAAGCTAAGTATGGAAACTAAATCTCTAGAGTAACTCCTAGGTCCTAAATCACAGCTCCATCCTGCTCAGCTAAGGTCGTGGGCTCTGGCCCATAAAAGGTTGGATAAGATCCTCAAGTTCACCTCCAACATATACAGTCAGGAGTGGAGCAAAGTACAATATACAATAATGAAACCAGTACAACATGTGAACAAGTAAAGGAACATAAATCAAAGATCCTGACATGTGAATTTGAAATACATACTAAAATATGTGACTGGATGGGTAAGATCATGAACAAGTAATGGTACGGCCTAAATCTTACGTGCACGGTGTGAAATCTAAGCTATCAACATGAATCTTAAGCTGGGCTTTGGTCACATATCCATAGTATTTTTCCTCCCCAAATACAAGTAAAATATCATGAACCAGAATGTGTAACAATGTGTCTAATATGAAAAGAACATGACAAGAAGTAAATGAGTCAAAATCATAGAAGTACTTGCCTTACTTTGAAAGATCGAGAATAAAGAAAATAGTAATCTCTAGGTCCACCTAGCATATGTAAAATTTGGCTAGATTCTAAACAATGACACTAGCTAACTAATTTATCTACTAACCATAAACTAACTATTTAATTACTTATAAAATAATACTAATTAGTATATTCTATTCAAACATATGTATATGGTAATTTAACAAGAAACTATAATATTATTATTTAAATAGTAATTATGCCTAAATAATTTGCTTTATAGAATAATACTAATTAATTGATATTAGCTAAGGTCACAAACCACTATACATCAACAGTGTATTTCTAATAAATATATTAAGGATATATATATTTAGAAATAGTTTTAATAAAATATCTTAACAAAACATTAACTAGTAAAATATTGTCATCTATTATGCAGAGTTAGATGCTAAAAAAATATAACCGTAACCAAATACTATCATAATTAGGATCAAATTATCATAACTAGTGAACCCAGAATCAGCCTACTCATGAGCCTACTTGCCTGTAATCTAGTCCAAATAGTATCAATTACCAAAATTAATTAAAATTTGAATTCATCTCCAAAAGCCCAATGCCAAGCCCAGTTTCCTAACTACTACTACTGCCTCCTTCTTATTACTCTTTAATTCTTTTCCTTTTTACATCAGCCTGTCTAGCCCGGCTCGCTCCCAACCTGGCCCACTCTAGAAACACTAACTGCAAGACTCACTCGCACATCCCCCTCCCTCTCTCACTCCCTCATTCTTTACAACTGTCGCAATTGAAACCCTATCTACACCCTTTTTCTTCCCCAGCCTCTTTCCCCAATCTCCAGAGTAAAACCCTAACCCGACTTCATCTCATCTCTGCAACCAAAGCTAACAAATCCTAGCTCACCACTCAATTCTTCTCTCTGTCTCCCAGCGGACAACCAAAATAAGCCCTAATAATCTATGTCCACAACCAGGGGCGGATGCACATTACGTTTGCACTGGGCTGTAGCCCAGTGCAACCCCAGAAAAATAAGAAAATTATTTTTCAAGTGAAAGGGGGATCAGGGGTGTAGCCCAGGTCAGCATTCTGAGAGCTTATCAAGCCTGTACTTTCAGCTGAAGAAGTAGCTTGCAAATGGTGCTACTCAAGAAAATGCTCCTTGTCTTCTATTCATCTCTCATGTTATAAATTCTCTCTCTTTTCGTAGTTTGTGTTCATCGGTTCATGGAACCTACAAGAAGAACTTAATTGGAATCCATCTTGCAGTCCGGTTTAAAGCGTATGGCATGGTTACACGTTCACTTCTCAAGTGGCTTACCAACAGATGATGATGTAATTAGTGGTATGTTTTCTAAAATTTCTTTCCTGCATGATGATTTCCATTTTTAGATTCTTGCTTCCTAATTTTTTTTTTAATGCATAGTATATTTTTGGTATAGATGGAAGCAATTATATTTAGTGTAAAATTATCAATAAGTAAATATTACCAAATTTTGGGCATAAATTTACAAAAAAAAATTCTGCCAATTTTTTGACATAAATTTTTAGAACTTTATTGTAATTATTAGCTAGCCCATCCTACTCCAAAATCATAGCTCCGCCCCTGTCCACAACCATAGCTAGAAAACCTATAATATGCTCACCTAGCGCGACGATGGGCAACGATGGAGATCCAAGCATGACAGTTTCGGACGACGGCGACTAGCTAGATGCGACCTCGATCCGGTGGTGATGGCTCGTACTTTGAGACAATGACACATAGCACGAAAGGAAATAGCTCGTTCCACAAAGTGGCAGTACAGATCTCGAAGTGCCAGCATGGTTCTCGAAGGGCGATGCTGGAATCGAGGTAGGGGCAGTCGTCGAGGCGGCTTGAGGATCTAGGCATCGACGTGGTCTTCAACGGGTGATTCGCCTGTCAAGATCATGAGCCTCGATCGGGGTGGCAGTGACCAGATCAGCGTCGGCTGACCTTGCTCGAGCGGTGGCAGAGATGCGTGGAGCGAAGGATCTGGTTGCGGCATGGTGAACTGCGGCGTGGCTGACTCCTGTCATCAACTGAGGCCAGTAATAAAAAAAGAAAAAGAGGCGGAGATGAGACTCACCATGACGACGAGGCGGCTCCAGCATTGTAGCGATGGTCAGATCTGCAGGTTTTGACTTCGACTCTGGTGGTTAGTGATGTGTCGGCGAGCTGATCTTCGACGATCGTGTCGACTGTCGGCGTGAAGATCGGTGTCCGATCTGGACTCAGCAATGATGTGGTGGTGTGTCGTCGTCTCTAATGAGGCAGTGGAGTGGTCGGGATCTAGGTCGATCTTGTCCGGTGGCGGAGTTTGACAACCGACCAATATCCGGCGGCAAATACGGTGGCGCACGGCAGATTTCGGTGATGCTGCGGTGGTGCTCGGCACAGGAAGGCGGTGGCAACAGTGTATAGTAAAGTCAGTGGAGAGTGGTCAGTGAGGTGTCAGTTGTAATAGTGTCAGGAAAAATAATATTAAATAACTGGGGAACACCTCCAATATTTATAATAAAATATTAGAGTGTCTCCCAAGTCAGCCCTAATGGCACTCCTGTAATTTATAATAGATATAGGGCTGTTAATGAAGAAAAGCTAACTAACCTGCTAACTGCTAACTAACTAACTGTTAACTAATCACTTTAATTAATTAACAGCTAATTAGTACTAAACCAGAATTAAGTAAACAACTCTATGTCCTTCCCTAGAACTTGTAAGCTAAAGCCTACAATCCGAAGCCCCAGGCTTTGGTAGGCTTAATTAGAAACCCATTAATATAAAATAAATCTAGCCCAATAATCAGAATTAATCCTTAACAATAATAATCAAAATTAACTAATAATAATAGTTAAAGCTTAATAAAACAGAATTAATTAATAATAATAATCAAGATTAATTATTAACAATAATCAGAATTAGTAAATGGTGATTATAATTAATAAAACAGAAATAATGTTTAAAAATCAGATTAATTATTCAAAACCAAGTTTTATTAAAAATGTACTTTTTCAAAATAAAAAATTTAGGAAATATTCCAAAATTACAAAAATGGATTAGGGAGCTACAAATTATTTTTTATTGGTATACAATTTATCGAACCGAAATAGATTCCGAAAGTCTATTAAGAGTCTTGTGTGTCATTTGAATATAAGTAGCACATGAGAACTCAATTGAGTATGACAGTACTGGCATGTGTGTAGTAGGCTCAAAATAGGTCAAAATTATATAATAATTCAAAAAATTTAGATCCGGTTTGGTCCCAATTCCAATTTGAAAATACCACGGAGTAACGGTAGATAGCAAAAATGACCATTTTGCCCCAAAAATTGTACAAAAAAAATAAATACAAGAAACATGTTTGAGTGGGACAGGATATGCCTAAACGAATGTGGACTCGTCTAGAACACGAATATGAAATTGGTTTTGAAGAATTGGCAAATGTTGCTTCAAAAATCAAAGCTACGGTAAAGTATATTTATAGTCATAATTAAAATTAAAATTAGTTTAATAATAAATAATCATATTAAATAATAGCTATACATGTCATAAGATAAGGATATAGGTATGTTGGTATCAATTGTAGGTAACATATGATACATATTTATGCACATATATATCAAAGATCAAAGATAGATATCATGGTATATGTACATATAGAAATAATATACTAGAATACATTTTATGCTATATAGGGTATAGGTAAGGCAACCATGGTATGGTGTAAAATATGGGATGCTTAATGAATAAGGTATCATGACATTCATGGTATAAGGTATGTCAAGTATAGATAGAACTGGTATCTGTTGGCCCATTGGTTATGGTCAAACCTGATTTAATAATAGATCTAACCATGTCTCGATATAAGGACTTGGACAATTGTTGACAACTACCGTTAAAGACATGAAGCCAGTTTGCCATTGAGTCTATATTTTTTATCAGTATAATTTTCATTATTTATTGAGTCTAGGATACGATGTACACTGAGTTGTACTAACAAATAGGCTACCCCAAAATATTTTCAAAATATCCTGTTTTGAAAATAGCCTATCTACAAAAAGCTCATAAACTTCTTAAGTTTTTAAAAATCCCAAAATCCAATTTGCAAAAACCTAAAAAATCAAGCTCTGACACCAAGAGAATTTGGCCCGAGTTCGGACCGAATTTGTCCCTTTCGGTTAGTGTCCGTTGGAATTTGAACTTGGTCACCCCGCAGTTATGGATGCAACGACTATTGCCGAGATTCACTCAAAGAATTCTGCTCGAATTCTTCTTTTAGAAACTTATAAATAGAGAAGAATTTCTTCATTTCAACACACCTCTCTATTCTCTTATCTCTGAAGCTTATTACGTTCTTTCAAAGTGTTATAAGCTATTCATTTTCAAATCCCAAGCCAGTTCAATCCTCTAGTCAATTTGCCAGTGCGGTACGTCTAGAAGTTTCAGAGTGATTATAATCAGAAGATTGATTGAAGAAGATACTCACAATTGAAGTTGGTCGAGTACTTCAGATCAAAGCTCGTGTTTGTAAAAGTTGCAAGGACTTCGGATGAAAACTTGTGATATTTTTCCATAATAGATTTTCTCGGAAGCTTGAGTTCTTCCGATGGACTAGTCTCAGAAGAGGAAAAACCATATACAACCGTGTGTTTGCATTTGCTCTCTGCTCTCTACTTTTATTACATATCTGTGATATATAGATATATATTATATATATATATAGATATATATATATATATATATAATATATATATTTTGTGATCTGCTTCTAACATTTTTAATAGCTAAATTTCTGCTGCCTACTCTATTCACACCCTCTAGAGTATAGCGCTTTACATTTCGTTCCTACAATTGGTATCAGAGCGGGTTATACAGGTAGCGAGGGTAACACTGTTATTATTTTCTAATAATAGTTGTTACATAGATCACTATATCACACATGGATACTGTAAAATTCATAAGTGAAGGCCGGCCATAAACAGACCCTACTGTTTGATAGTACAAATTACACATAGTAGAAAACACGCATGAGTTTTTTTCTTGAAATCTTTTGATTTTGACTTTTGGTCTATTGTGATTGATGGCTATAAAAAGCCTCCACGTATTCTTGTTGTTGGTGAGTTGGTTGAGAAACCCCATGACAAGTATACTGAAGCTGAAAAAAAACATGCCAGTCTTGACGCACGTGCTATTAACGCTTTATTTTGTGCCTTAGGCAGGACTGAATTTAACAGGGTGTACATGCACAATATCAAATGAAGTGTGGAAAGTTTTCGAAGTTACTCACGAAGGCACGACCCAAGTCACGGAGTCAAAGATCAGTCGACTTACTCAGGAGTATGAGGTGTTCAAGATGAAGCCAAACGAATCCGTCAGATGTTTCCAAGATTTTTTGACATTGTAACCCTTTGTCTTCTATAGGCAAGGAATACAATAACCATGAGAAGATTTGCAAACTTCTACTAGCTCTCACGAAGAACTGAATTCCAAAGGCTACTCCAACTATTGAAGGAACAACCTTACTACTATATCTCTTGAAACATTCATGGGTAAGCTACTCACTTACGAGCTGGTAACTTCAAGACTTTGAAGAAGTTGCAATAAAGGAAAGTCGATAGTCCTCAAAGCTCAACACAGAAGATCTGTCGAAGATGATTCCGACGACAGTGACTCTGACTCTGAAGATCAAACTCTCATAGTAAGAAAGTTCAAGAAGTTCATTAGATTCAATAGAAAAAAAAGAACAATAGCAATAATAGCAACAATAAGAAGATCCAATCTGCTACGATTGCAAGAAGAAAGGACATCAAGAAGGATTGTCCGACAGCTGACTTAGTAGTATTATTACTAGCTATGCTTTCGTTCGTATTTAAATTTAGCAGTCTAAACATTCTTTTAGAGAATTCCCTTCCCAACAACGCTGGTGTGCATCGAGCGATTTTTGAATGTTCATCAAATCGTGAATGGAGTAAAGGAACCACGTGCATGTTCAACCCCTATTACCCTATCTCTCTAAAATCTCAATCTAGCTCATCCCCGACAATTTTGTAGTCAATGTTGAGTTGTAACATGTTTCAAAATTTTCATAACAGAGAGTTCCTTCACTTTTTTCTATCCGAAAACAATGGTCAACCCAAAATAGGACTCGTATCTCCTAAAAAGTTTTCTCATCCTTATTTTTAATACCCTAAATTCTTTTATATATTTTTCATATTATTTTCTTGGCTTCATCTTGGACACATAGTCATAAGATTATACTATATCTCTTCTTATTGGAAGAGAGGAGGAAATTTATCAATAGTCAGGCTATGTTGTTATATAGGTTGGCCCATTTGATCGTTCTACCCAAAATATAATGTTTTGCTTGCATAAAACATAAAACTACAACTTCCATAATCGTCGTTGGGACATTTTCTCTTACTGTCATCCTTACTAAAAATCTCTATTAAACCTTTGGTAGGATAAGGAGGTCTTCAATTCGAAACACAAGAGAATATTAAGTGACTTGACTCCTAGAGTGTTGTTGACATGTTTTTCACTCATCTTGGCTTGTAGTACAAAATAATTTAGTAACGACCACTGAATGAATGTGACATTTCCAATGTTTCAAAGTTTAATTAAAAAGCATTGAAACACTATAATAAAATTCATTGAGACCCAAGTAGTTGTTTTTCAATAATATGATTTGATCTTATAGTCCAAATAATTCCTTCTCAAGATGTAAATGGGATTGATAGAACGAGTTAAAACAACATGTGATTCGAACATATAAAGGGGAGAAAGAAATATAGTAGTAATTACAATAGGAGAACTTTGAAGAACATAAGAGAGTAAAATAAAGTTAATTCTTCTTTCTAGGCGCATTCTTAGTAGAATCTTCTCCTCTCTCCTTGGAGAAGCCGATTGTACACCACAGTAAATATCTCCATGAGCAGGTTTTCCGTAAATGATGCGGCAAGAATCATAGCAGATAATTTAGAATTTACTCGCATTTGGAACGAATTTCGTTCAACACATTCATGTACGCAGCTGCAATACGTATCTCTCGCCTCCACAAGTGACGTAACTGCTACCATATAGATAATTAGTATTGTGAAAACTACCTTACTAGTAGTCATGATTGATGATGTAAGAGAAAGAAAAGATGACATGCAGCTTGAAAGGAGAATCAAATGAGATTTATAATAAATATTTGCAACCTTAGTTTATATTTTTACTATTATATGGTTATATTTAGTTCCTATTATTAGGATATCTAAGGTATATTAGTATATTTTTAGTATTATATGGTGATATCAGTTCCTATTATTAGGATATCTACAACTATATCATTAGTATCTATGAGGTAGAGATAAGTATGGGAATGAGACTCTTTTGACTAGTTGAATGAATGATAACCATCCTTAAGTTTATTTCGCTTGATATGTAATAATGCAACTCATTTATTCCCACATTTCTCCTTTGTGTGAATTCATAGGATTGCCTCTAGATTTAACATGTCATTTTATGTACAAAATAAGCCATAGGGGTAAAGAAAGACGAGAAAAGCAACAAGAAAAATTGTTTGATAATAGTTGTTTTACATGCCA
>JANAVB010009917.1:0-23172 GCA_029216955.1 Iris pallida
GAGAGAGAGAGAGAAAATATTTTATATTTTGACAAAAGCAGTCATTTGCTTTTCTGTGACACAGAAATGAATATTCATCTTCACATGTTTTGGTTTGTAAATATTTATTTGGTGATGATGAGTTAAGATTGAAGGATGCTAATTCCTTCTAAACTGATTCATGTGATTGATGACCTCTTGTGTAATATATGTAATAAGTTATCTTTTTTTCTTCTAATTGGCATGCTTAGCATGCAGAACTGTAGGGAATAATAATGCCTTGTTCTCATTGATGGGGGCTGTTTACAATATATATAGTGTCTACACAATTGGGCTTGGGCTTATGGGCCATATTAACATTAGCTACAAATAAATATAATCTAACACCCCCCCTCAAGTTGGAGCATGCAAGTCATAAATGCCCAACTTGGGAAGGAAAGAATCAAACACATGCTTTCCAAGGGGCTTGGTGAAGATGTCAGCCAGTTGAGAAGAAGTAGGAACATACGAGGCTATTACGGTGCCATCTCTAATAGCATCGCGAACAAAATGCAAATCCACCTCAATATGCTTACCGCGCTAAAGAAATAGCGGGTTCTAAGCCAGGTGTAGGGCTGACTGACTGTCACAATACACCGACATAGCAGACTCATGGCGAACGCCCAAACACACCAATAACTCCTTCAACCATTTCAACTCACAAACAAGCACAGCAAGAGATCGGTATTCAGCTTCAGCGAAAGATTGGGAAACAGTTGGTTGCTTCTTGGTCTTCCAAGAAATAGGAGACCCCACCAGAAACACCAACCAGCCTGTAACAGAGCGGCAAGTCATGGGACAACTGGCCCAGTCGGAATCACACCAACCAGAAAGACGGAGATCACAATCAGCTTTCAAAAGAATACCCTGTCCCGGTGCATGTTTGAGATATATGACAACTCTCAAAGCAGCATGCTAGTGATCTTGTCGAGGCTCCTGTAAGAATTGAGACAAGATATGCACAGCATTGGCTAAGTCAGGGCGAGTAAAATCAACCTCCCAACCAGCCTCCGATAAGACTCTGCATCCGCCATCTTTGGACTAGTCGATTCTGCCAGCTTGTGATTGGGCTCCATAGGAAAGCCAGCAGGTCGAGGTTCCATCAAGCCACATTCTGAAATGATGTCCAAAGCATACTTCCTTTGACACAAGGAAATTCCTTCTGCACTTCGAGCCACCTCTATGCCAAGAAAGTATTTCAATACACCAAGGTCCTTCATCTGAAAGCAAGAACTAAGATACTTTTTGAAAGCATCTAAAGCACCTGAGTCATTACCAGACACAATCATATCATCTACATAGATCAAAACATGCAACTCTACCTTCCCTTTAAAAAATAAGAAAAGGGAATAATCGGAATGAGATTGAATAAATCCATAGGATATCAGAGAAGCAGCAAGCTTAGCAAACCAACAACGTGGTGCCTGTTTCAATCCATATAGAGACTTACACAGACGACACACTTTTTTGGGTTCACTATGCGAAAAACCTGGCGGCAACTTCATATACACTTCTTCTGTCAGATCGCCATAAAGAAAAGCATTGTGCACATCCATCTGGTGTAAAGTCCAGCCTCTTATAGCTGTAACAACCAAAAATGCCCGAACTGTAGGCATCTTAGCTACCGGGGCAAATGTCTCTGAAAAGTCGATCCCCTCAACCTGATGATTATCGAACACAACCAGCCGTGCCTTTAAGCGCTCAATACTACCGTCGGAGTTGTACTTTATCTTGTACACCCATCTACTTCCCAATGCTTTCTTCCCAGGAGGCAAATCGACAGTACTCCAAGTCCCATTATCTTCCAGAGCCTGTATTTCAGTTTTTATAGCCGCGTGCCAACCTGAATCTCGTGAGGCCTGGCGATATGAAGTAGGCTCAACACTTGCAGTTATAGCTACAAGAAAATCTCTGTGTCTAGCAGTAAATATATCATAACTTAGAAATTGTGTTAGAGGATACGAAGTACCTGAGGAAGTGACGGGAACAGATGAACTGTGGTGAAGGGGAGAATTTTACTCCGAACAACATTCGTTACAAAATCCTGTAATTGCACTGGCTGTGATTTCTTTCTCATTCCTTTCCAATACTACCTCATCGGGCACCTCGGGCAACACTGTATCCCCTGTATCATCAGTAGTACCCGCTTTACCTCCAGCAAACTCTCCTATCAATACTTCTGTAGCTACCTGTGCATCCTCGCCACTCGACGCCGAGCCGCCAACAACCACTTCGGCCTCAGCAACCACAGCCGACACCATCCCAAAAACCTCGATATCATCTCCCGGCACCCCAACAGATGTATGATGTATCGCAGAAGACAACTCGCTAGCAGAGCCACACCCAGGAAATTCTTTTTCATAAAAAGTAACATCACGGGACACAAAAAATTACCAGTCGCCAAATCATGCACTTTCCATCCCTTTTTATCAAGGGGATACCCAACAAAGATACATTTTCTGCTTCTGCTAGCAATTTTATCATTTTGGGATTTCAAATCATACGCATAGCACAGACAACCAAAAATACGTAGATGATCATACGAAGGAGCTGAACCATATAAAACTTCATAAGGTGACTTAAACTGTAAGATACTAGAAGGTGTTCTATTTATCCAATAACATGCACCAAGAACACATTCCCACCAAAAATACACAGAAAGAGAACCCTAAAATCTTAATACCCGGGCTACATTTAAAATATGTCGATGTTTTCTTTCTACCCCTCCATTCCGTTGAGGTGTCCCAACACAGGATGTTTGGAACAATATACCTTGAGATGAAAAATAATTTCGTAACAGTTAAATTCAGTACCATTGTCATTCCGTACACGACGTATATCAGCCCCAAACTGACTTTTCACCATAGCAATGAATTTAAGAAACATAGAATAAACAGCACACTTATCCGTCAATAAAATAACCCAAACAGATCTAGAAAAATCATCCACCAAAGTCAAAAAGTATCGTGCCCCATTAGATGACGGAACACGATATGGTCCCTACAGATCACAGTGTATAAGTTCAAAACATCTCAAAGCACGACTACTACTATCAGGAAAAGCATCACGAGTCTGTTTAGCTTGATGACAAATATCACAAGCCTTATGAGAAAACACACTACTACCAGAGAAAAAAGGTAAAGTCTGTATTACTTTATCTGAAGGATGCCCCAGTCTACTATGCCAAACCTCGGAATCACTCTCTTTGCACGCCAGGATCACCGAAGCCAAAGAAGCTGAAACCTTCCTCAAGAAGTAAAGTCCACCCCTTCGTTCACCTGCTCCAATCACCATCCTCGTACTTCGGTCCTGAACAAAATACAAATCAGGAGTAAATAACATATCATAATTTTTGGCACCAATCAATTGTGAGACAGAGATTAAATTAAAAGTTAATGTCGAAACATAAAGAACATCCATCAACACCAATGAAGCAGTCAAAAATACTTTACCTCTCAGAACAGCCTCAATAGTGCTCCCATCAGACAAAATCACAGGATAGACAGGGCCCTCAAAGCAATCAACTAAACAGTCACGAGAACCTGTCGTATGAAGAGTAGCCCCAGTATCAAATATCCAAGTGAAAGAAGAATTCTTACCCATCAGACGATCAAAGTTTGAAGAACCAGGGTTGGAAGAATTGTCGTTATCCAGCAAGCTCATCAGTTTCTGCCATTGTTCACCTGAGAGTGGCGAAGGATACCCTCCATGCATCATATTCGCCGAACTCCCAGTAAGACTAGCAGGGACACCATGACCAGCAGCGGCAACATGATGAACAACCCCTGTGCCACCAGCCCCGCGTCCCCCATCACGTCTTTGCTGTGGTGCCGGGCCTCTGCTACCACCAGCACCACGTCCGCCCTCACGTCGAGGATGAGTCTCCCACCACTCTGGATAGCCAATCTTGGCAAAGCAAGTTGCAACATCATGACCTATTTTCTTGCAATAAGTACATATCATATCATATTTGTCCCTGGAATATGAGGTCCTACTATTAGAAGTAGCAGAAAGACGAGGTAAAGTCTTGATAGCAAGCGCCAACACCTCCTCAGCAGCGGATTGGACCTGAGTTTTTCGTATATCCTCCTCCTCACGGACAGCCTGGTATGCCCGATCTAAACTTGGCTGAGGATCCTGAGCCAGAAGATTAGATCGGGTATGACCATACAACTCAGCATTCAACTGTAAAACCCCTAAATTTCTACTATATTTTTTATTAAATTTGGTATTGATTTAAAATTTTGTATTGTACGTCGCGTAGTCATACTGTACGTCACGAGTGAAATTTCGATTTTTCGTAACTGCTCGACGAGTACAAATATGTGCGAGCGTACATATTTTGAGTAAAATATTTTTTTTTCTATTTTATAGTTTCAAAATAATATATAGTAATTATTTTTATTTAGTTAAGGTTGTGAAAAGTATCGCATCAAGATTTCAAAACATTATTAATTTTATTATTATAAAAAGGGCGAGTTTATGTTTCAAAATTTTATTAATTATCTTAAATTATTTATAAGGTATTTTCGAAGTAGTTCCTATCAATATTTAAATTAATTTTTGAAAGTTATTAATATTAATATTTTATTATGCAAAAAGATATTTAAAAATATTTATTTTCGAAATTATTAATATTAGTATTTTGGAAAATATATTTTGAATTTATTGTAGCAATTTAAATCTCGATTTGATTTCATGGATTGATTAATAATTGAAATTTGAATTTTCCTATATGATTTTAAACTAAATGATGGATTTTAATTAGGTTTAAATTGGATTTTGATTTGAATTAGGATTTGATTGGTTTAAATTATTTAATTTAATAATGGATTTATCTAACGGGGATTTAACCTAATCCTAATCCTATTCCAAGTGGGAATTCCCACCTCCTATATAAGGAGAGGTACTCATCCACATTATTACTCCACAAAATCCTCCACAAATGAAGTGCATCGTGTCGGTGTCCATCCAAAGTCTTATTCCATGTTTTTACATATACATGACATCCCCTCGTGTCGGCAATCCCGACACAACAGTCAGCCTAAACCCGACCCCAGCCATCACCCACCACCACTGCCACCATCATCTTCGTCACCATCCCCACAACCACAAACACCACCACCGCGGCAGCCTCACCCACCACCGTGACCAACGACATCTCCGCTACCATCCAACACCTTCGCCAACACTGTCTCTGCCGCCGCGTAAACACCCGACCTCGTCCACGGCGACCACCACAAACCCCAACACCGGATCCACCGTCACCCCAACCTAGGTCACCCGGCCCACATCATCTCTATCACACCCCAGTTCTTCGGCCATCGCCCGAATCGTTCCCCGTTACCACCACCACGGACCGACCCCGACAAACAAACACCACCGAACACACCAGCGACATGCCGCTGTTCCCCATACCAGAACCTACACCCCGTTGAACCACCGTCATTACCCCTCTTCCCGTGTCCGGCTATCGCCGGCCGCAGACGCACCAAACCATAACAAACACCAGAGGAGAAAGGGGAAAAAGAAACCCTTACCCATAGCCGCCACGCCGACGGAACTCCCGCCTGGCCTCGCCGGCGACTTCCCGTACCGGTTGCCGTCGCCTCACCCGAACTCCGCCGTGCCAGCGCGAGCGCGCCGCCGCACGCAGACCACGAACCGCCATCGCCGCTCAAACCCTTTATCGACCTCACCCGAACCGCCGCGCTCCACCATGCCCTAACCACGCGCAGCCTCCGCCTAGTCTCGATCACTCCGCCGGCACCGCCCCCTCTTTCGTTCTCCGGTCCCCCTTCTTCCCGACTCTTCCTCTTCCCCTTGCTTTCGCGCCACTCTCGGCGTCTCCCTCCAGTGAGCGTCGTCCCCTCCGTTGACCACCCACCGTTCCCTCTTCACCGAGCCCCTTCTTCCCCAGCCCTCTCTCTCTAGCCCCTCTCTCCCTCTCTCTCCCATCTCTAATCCTTTCTCTTTCCTTATTTTTGTGTGTTCTGGAGAACCACAGTACATCATTATTTTTATTATGTTATTTTAAGTTCAAACCCAGGCTTCTTGGGTGGAGTACTGCTCGAGCCATACCACTTTCTGCTTCAAATCAAGTACCCAGACCAATACACATCAGGCTCTATCATGGTTGATCCTGGGAAAACATGTGACCACAGGATAGTTTGACTTTTCCATAGAATAGTTTTTATGACCCTTTCATGTTCTTTAAGTATTAGGTTGTCCTACTTCAATTCATTAAAGTCTCTTATTTTTTCCCTTTGATTCCCTGAAAATAGGTCAGGTGATATGTTTACAATTTTTAACCATTATTATTATTATTATATTTCATTTCCTGAATATTATTTTATTACTATTATATTATTATTATTATTATAATTACTATTATTGTTATTATTAGTATTATTATTATTTTCTTTAGGTAATTGTATTAAATAAATATATAAATTATAGTTTTCAAAATTATATTTTGGGCTTGTATATACTTTCAGACTTAGTTTAGACACCCTCTAAATAGTATATTATTATTTTTAAATATAGCTCTAAAAATCTATTTTGACTAAATCGGATTTTAGCGCTAAAATAATTTCTCAATATTTTAAGTATATCATTTATGGCTTTTTAGTTAAAAATTTATTTGATAAAAATTAGTTTTTTACCCTAAAAGTATTTTTAGTCTAAATTATTTTCCTATAGAAATGAGTTTTTATATATTTCGAATATCTATTGTTGTCCATGACCAATCCCAATCTTCCTATTCCATTGCCAATTCCAAACTACTTTATATCCACCCTAACTAAATTGACCCTCCTGGACCCAATGGAACCGACCGTGTCACCATCCGTGGTCACCTTGCATAGTGGTTGCATCAAAATTATAGATCGTGCCACCATGATTATCGCAGTACACCAGGCGCTCTACCAGGCAAGACACCTTGTCATTTGCTGTTTATTTATTTTAGCTCATATTTCATGCATATTTATTTTCCTTATGCAAAATAAACTGTGATACATGGCATAACTGTTAGAACTTACTGTTCATTCATATTTCCTGCTGTGTATTATTTTTCTTACAAATTAAACCTAGATTTAAGGGACCACCTTGTGTGTTGCATTCATTGGCCTTGACACGTTGTAAACACGAAGTTGTGTGTCACATGTAGAATACGAAAGTACGTGATTGGCTGGCCACCAGTACGTACAAACCGTGCGATAGGAATAACCGCTAATAGAGATTGCATGCTAGTTTTGACTTAGCGGTTATAGTGGTTAGTGTTGTGGATACAACACAGTAGGCATTGGACGGGGAGGACAATTCCTTAGCGTATGGGCTTCGATGCACTTCCCTTGTGACCCGGACTCTCCGCTGGAGATACGGGGTTGATGACCCATGATTACTGACGGCCACTGACGATTCTGCGGAACGTTATGCTCTTCCTGATGGGGCCTCTAGTGCCCAAAGGGGGACTACGCCGATCCTATTCAGCCAGGGCCCATGCGTAGGAAGGATTGTTCTTAACTACATATTACTTAGAATGGTAGGCTACGCTATCCGTTAGGTACGAGTACTTTTGGTTTGGGTACTTGTATCTGATCGTGGCTTAGAACAATAACTTATCGCGGATTAGTTCGTCACATCTTGTCCTTGTTTGGTTGTAGGTATGACTTACTACTTCGATGAGAAGGTATTGAACCTTGTTGGGGTCCGGATACCATATTAGATTCATAGCATGGGAAGATACGTTACCGTGAATTAGTTTACCATCTCCTGTCCTTGTTTGGTTGGGGGGATGGTACGTTCGTTCAGTAGGTGCGTATTGGAACATGTTATAATTCGATTTACTTATTTATTTGAGCAGTATTTATTCAGTTTATATGGCATGCTATTATGTGTCTTGTTACGTCCCTCTGAGGACCTAGTTGTCTTGCCAGGTGTGTGTTGTTGTCTTTCGCAGGTGCTTTAGCTCTAACCATGTTCATTGCTATTTCTCGAGGATGATACACTTGGATCGTCTTCGCTCCGCTCGCCAAAATTATTATTCCATCATGTACTTTTCCTTATTTTGTTGGTAGTGGATTTATCTCCGTCCAACATATTGTATCAAGACAAAATTCATTTTTATTATATATCTTCTATTCATTTGTGTGGATGAGATTAGTTTTGGTTCTACTGCATTTTACAGCTTATGTATTTATACGAGGCTTCCATATATTGGAGTATACTTCGTATAAATACAGCTGGCATGTCTACGTTTCTAGTCCTACGTATTTTGGGACTGGGGTGTTACATATTTTTGTGGTGGCCCATGCAGGTCAAGATAAATTGTTTGGTTACTTTACCGTACCAAGCAAGCCTGCGAATAGGATTAGAAGTCTAGGATCTCATCCACATACTTGACCACTTTCTTCAATCTACCGTTTGACTCATCGATTGCATCTAGCTTGATTCCTTCTATCATTATCCTTTATCTTCCCTTCGTGCTTGCTAGAGATTGACCCTATTAGTTAGCTGTCCCAAACACCCTTAGCTTAATTTTTAAGTTGGGTAGAATACCCCACGACTTGACACACCCTTGACCATTAAGGAAATACCAATAGTACTACCTAAGACCATAGAGACTAGAGAAATTTAACCCTTTTTGTCAACCAAACCTTGGACAATAAAACCGTTAGAATGATGGTATAGAAATAAACAAAACTTAGATTCCTATGACTCTTAGACTATTCATATTTGTTTCATCTACCCTCGTGCCTATGTTTTACTATCTAAACAATGATGCTAATATAGCCTAGTATTTGCAAGCTAATCCTTATCGAGCTTGATCAAGACATATGCTATAGAGTGGCCACTCACTAGCCTATCGTCTAAATCAGAACCGGTACATAGTGGTCTGATCAACCAAGTACACTTTGGTTCGCTTTTGTCTATTATTCTACGTGGATGGGGACATAATTAAACTTGGCCCTTACAATCCCATCCATGACTGCCTTGACAATTCCTTTGAAATTATTCGGCCGCCTTTGAATCATATTCGTATTCGATAACGCCTTCTTCGAACTCTAGCTTGCTTTCGCCTTCACCTATTTTAGAAGGACGAATGCGTTATACTAGAACTTCCTCCAGCCTTCGATCAGCTATGACCATTCTCACTCGATGTTGCTATATCTTCATTCTAAACTACTCGACCCTGTCAAAGACCCTCTAATCGCTTAATTAAAGCGAATCTAATTCATTCTTTTAATCGTGACCCTCATTCATTACCGTGATCTACCAGTATTATTTTTCTATAATCTAGATCGCGATTCTTACGACATAATTTTGTTATCGATTGTTCTCCATCATACCCCCTTGTCTTCTCACCCCCTACTAATTCTTAATTTCGAAGACGAAATCTTTTTAAGTTGGGTAGGATGTAAAACCCTAAATTTCTACTATATTTTTATTAAATTTGGTATTGATTTAAAATTTTGTATTGTACGTGCGTAGTCGTACTGTACGTCACGAGTGAAATTTGATTTTTGTAACTGCTCGACGAGTGAATATGTGCGAGCGTACTATTTTGAGTAAAATATTTTTTTTTCTATTTTATAGTTTCAAAATAATATATAGTAATATTTTTATTTAGTTAAGGTTGTGAAAAGTATCGCATCAAGATTTCAAAAACATTATTAATTTTATTATTATAAAAAGGGCGAGTTTATGTTTCAAAATTTTTATTAATTATCTTAAATATTTATAAAGGTATTTTCGAAGTAGTTCCTATCAATATTTAAATTAATTTGAAAGTTATTAATATTAATATTTATATGCAAAAAGATATTAAAAATATTTATTTTCGAAATTATTAATATAGTATTTTGGAAAATATTTTGAATTTGTAGCAATTTAAATCTCGATTTTCATGGATTGATTTAATAATTGAAATTTGAATTTTCCTATATGATTTTAAACTAAATGATGGATTTAATTAGGTTTAAATTGGATTTTGATTTGAATTAGGATTTGATTGGTTTAAATTATTTAATTTAATAATGGATTTATCTAAGGGGATTTAACCTAATCCTAATCTATTCAAGTGGGAATTCCACCTCCTATATAAGGAGAGGTACTCATCCACATTATTACTCCACAAAATCCTCCACAAATGAAGTGCATCGTGTCGGTGTCCATCCAAAGTCTTATTCCATGTTTTACATATACAAGACATCCCTCGTGTCGGCAATCCCGACACAACAGTCAGCCTAAACCCGACCCCAGCCATCACACACCACCACTGCCACATCATCTTCGTCACCATCCCACAACCACAAACACCACCACGCGGCAGCCTCACCACCACCGTGACCATCGACATCTCCGTACCATCCAACACCTTCGCCAACTGTCTCTGCCGCGCGCAAAACCCGACCTCGTCCATGGCGACCACCAAAACCCATCACCGATCACCGTCACCCCAACCTAGGTCACCCGCCCACATCATCTCTATCACACCCCAGTTCTCCGGCCATCGCCCGAATCGTTCCCCGTTACCACCACCACGGACCGACCCCGACAAACAACACCACCGAACACACCAGCGACATGCCGCTGTTTCCCATACCAGAACCTACACCCCGTTGAACCACCGTCATCACCCCTCTCCCCGTGTCCGGCCATCGCCGGCCGCAGACGCACCAACCATAACAAACACCAGAGGAGAAAGGGGAAAAAGAAACCCTTACCCATAGCCGCCACGCCGACGGAACTCCCGCCTGGCCTCGCCGACGACGTCCCGCGCCGGTTGCCGTCGCCTCACCCGAACTCCACCGTGCCAGCACGAGCGCGCCGCCGCACGTAGACCACGAACCGCCGTCGCCGCTCAAACCCTTTACAGACCTCACCCGAACCGTCGCGCTCCGCCGTGCCCTAACCACGCGCAGCCTCCGCCTAGTCTCGATCACTCCGCCGGCACCGCCCCCTCTTTCATTCTCCGACGCTCCTTCTTCCCCGACTCTTCCTCTTCCCCTCGCTTTCGTGCCACTCTCGGCGTCTCCCTCCAGTGAGCGCCACCCCCTCCGTTGACCACCCCGCCGTTCCCACTTCGCCGAGCCCCTTCTTCCCCAGCCCTCTCTCTCTAGCCCCTCTCTCCCTCTCTCTCCCATCTCTAATCCTTTCTCTTCCTTATTTTTGTGTGTTCTGGAGAACCACAGTATCATTATTTTTATTATGTTATTTTAAGTTCAAACCCAGGCTTCTTGGGTGGAGTACTGCTCGAGCCATACCACTTTCTGCTTCAAATCAAGTACCCAGACCAATACACATCAGGCTCTATCATGGTTGATCCTGGGAAAACATATGACCACTGGATAGTTTGACTTTTCCATAGAATAGTTTATTCTGACCCTTTCATGTTCTTTAAGTATTAGGTTGTCCTACTTCAATTCATTAAAGTCTCTTATTTTTTTCCTTTGATTCCCTGGAAATAGGTCAGGTGATATGTTTACAATTTTTAACCATTATTATTTATATTTCATTTCCTGAACATTATTTTATTACTATTATTATTATTATTATATTATAATTACTTATTATTGTTATTATTATTAGTATTATTATTATTATTTTCTTTAGGTAATTGTGTATTAAATAAATATATTATAGTTTTCAAAATTATATTTTGGGCTTGGCCTGTATATACTTTCAAAACTTAGTTTAGACACCCTCTAAATAGTATATTATTATTTTTAAATATAGCTCTAAAAATCTATTTTGACTAAATCGGATTTTAGCGCTAAAATAATTTCTCAATATTTTAAGTATATCATTTATGGCTTTTTAGTTAAAAATTTATTTGATAAAATTAGTTTTTTACCCTAAAAGTATTTTTAGTCTAAATTATTTTCCTATAGAAATGAGTTTTTATATATTTCGAATATCTATTGTTGTCCATGACCAATCCCAATCTTCCTATTCCTTTGCCAATTCCAAACTACTTTATATCCACCCTAACTAAATCGACCCTCCTGGACCCAATGGAACCGACCGTGTCACCATCCGTGGTCACCTTGTATAGTGGTTGCATCAAAATTGCAGATTGTGCCACCATGATTATCGCAGCACACCAGGCGCTCTACCAGGCAAGACACCTTGCCATTTGCTGTTTATTTATTTTAGCTCATATTTCATGCATTATTTATTTTCTTTAGCAAAAAAACTGTGATACATGGCATAACTGTTAGAACTTACTGTTCATTCATATTTCCTGCTGTGTATTATTTTTCTTATAAATTAAACCTAGATTTAAGGGACCACCTTGTGTGTTGTATTCATTGGCCTTGATACGTTGTAAATATGAAGTTGTGTGTCGCATGTAGAACACGGAAGTGCATGATTGGCTGGCCACCAGTATGTACAAACCGTGCGATAGGAATAACCGCTAATAGAGATTGCATGCTAGTTTTGACTTAGCGGTTATAGTGGTTAGTGTTGTGGATACAACATAGTAGGCATTAGGCGGGAGGACAATTCCTTAGCGTATGGGCTTCGATGCACTTCCCTTGTGACCCGGACTCTCCGCTGGAGATACGGGGTTGATGACCCATGATTACTGACGGCCACTGACGATTCTGCGGAACGTCATGCTCTTCCTGATGGGCCTCTGGTGCCCAAAGGGGGACTACGCCGATCCTATTCAGCCAGGGCCCATGCGTAAGGATTGTTCTTAACTACATATCACTTAGAACGGTAGGCCCATCCGTTAGGTACGAGTACTTTTGGTTTGGGAACTTGTATCTGACCGTGGCTTGGAACAATAACTTATCGCGGATTAGTTCATCACATCTTGTCCTTGTTTGGTTGTAGGTGTGACTTACTACTTCAATGAGAAGGTATTGAACCTTGTTGGGGTCCGGATACCATATTGGATTCATAGCATGGGAAGATACATTACCGTGAATTAGTTTACCATCTCCTGTCCTTGTTTGGTTGGGGGGATGGTACGCTCGTTCAGTAGGTGCGTATTGGAACATGTTATAATTCGATTTACTTATTTATTTGAGCAGTATTTATTCAGTTTATATGGCATGCTATTATGTGTCTTGTTACGTCCCTCTGAGGACCTGGTTGTCTTGTCAGGTGTGTGTTATTGTCTTTCGTAGGTGCTTTAGCTCTAACCGTGTTCATTGCTATTTCTCGAGGATGATGCACTTGGATCGTCTTTGCTCCGCTCGCCAAAATTATTTATTCCATCATGTACTTTTCCTTATTTTGTTGGTAGTGGATTTGTCTCCGTCCAACATATTGTATCAAGACAAAATTCATTTTTATTATATCTTCTGTTCATTTTGTGTGGATGAGATTAGTTATGGTTCTGCTGCATTTTACAGCTTATGTATTTATACGAGGCTTCCATATATTGGAGTATACTTCGTATAAATACAGCTGGCATGTCTACGTTCCTAGTCCTACGTATTTTGGGACTGGGGCGTTACATTAACCCATTCATAAAGTCCTGAAAGTGGTCTTCATCCCTCATAGCCTGTAGCCTTGCAGCAAGTTCACCATAGGTACAAGAAGGCAATGGAAAATAAGCAGCTTGTTTATCCCACAAAGACTGCATATTTCCAAAGTATATTTCCACAGACATCGAAGCCGTCTGTTTACACTCAGCCAAAGCCACCTTAATTTGTTGCTTCCGAGTGCCATTGCTAACAACAAATCTTTTCTCCAACAAGTTCCACAAAGGATAAACCTTTTCAAAGTATGACACAGATTTCTTCAGAGACAGATCAATGGTATTAAGAACCCATTGAACCAATAGCGCTTGCACGCACCTCCAATCAAGCAATTTACTAGCATCATTAACAAGTTTGACTTCAGTACCTTCCAGAAAAGCGATCTTCGCCTAGAGATCAGGGAGAGACGTATCGACCGAGACCACTCAGCATAGTTCGGTCCACGAAAAATAATAAGAGTAATGATATTTCCGGGTTGATCAGCAGAACTCAAAAATATGGATCCTTTGGATTAGGATAATTTGGGTTGTGTGCACCACCATCGCCAGTCGCGACGGAGTAGCTGGACGCAGCATCATCTGCCATCGCGGATGTCGGGTGTATAAAATTTTGTACAACTCCGACGAATCGGTTGCTGATTGACGGGGTCGGTGGCGAATCGGCCGTGATCAGGGGCGCCGGATCTGGCGCGTAGGGGTCAGCTTACTGGAGCGGTGCGGATGTCGGGTGTACAAAATTTTGTACAACTCCGACGAATCAGCCGCTGATGGACGAGGTCGGCGGCGAATCGGCCGCAAATAGGGACGCCGGATCTGGCGCGTAAGGGTCGCTGTCGGGCACGGTCGGGCGTGGTCAGGCGCAGGTGTGGGCTGGTGCGATCGTTGTCGGGCACGGTTAGGCGCGGGCGCGGTCAGGTGCGGGCAGCACGATCAAGCCACCGGATCAGGCGCGGATCGGCACGGTCGACGAATCGGTCAGGCACGGATCAGGGTCTGCGGGTCGACGAATCGACCGCTCGATCAGGCACAGATCGACGAGCGCGGACCGGTCGGCACGGATCGGTCAGGCCCGGATCGGTCGAGCGCGGTCGGTACGCCGAATCAGCCACTGACGAACGATGGTCGAAAGTACGAGCGTAAGGGGGGTCGACGTGTACGGAGGTCGAGGATTCGGCCGCAACAAGGATGATGAAGATGACGGCTAGGGTTTTTTTGGAGGCTCTGATACTATGTAGGGAATAATTATGCCTTGTTCTCATTGATGGGGGCTGTTTACAATATATAGTGTCTACACAATTGGGCTTGGGCTTATGGGCCATATTAACATTAGTTACAAATAAATATCTAACAAGAACATAACATATGTGATGCAAATTAGTATATTTTGGGTAGCAATATTATATTGTCTCTTGGCATAATAACTATGTTTAAAACAACATGTCAGTCCAGACGCTTTTTAAATGGTTATGAATATGGATTAATGATTTTTTTTTTTAAATTTTCTCTAGCAGAGGAGTTGTTATTTCCCCTTGTTTTGAAGTTAGATGTTTCTTATTGCCGTATATAGAGGGTGTAGGAGACTTTACAACAATGTATCTTTATTGGCATGTTGGGTAAGCCTGTTGGTCTCAAGTGCAAATCAAAAGAAGGGATATCACCAATTATAACTCATTTGATTGAATGAGCTTTGGTGGGAACTATATAGCAAAAAATTAAAAGAACATAAGATGCTTATTGAAAGAAAAAATATATGAAAGAATGGAGAACTGGATTCCGAATGACCCAAAGCAATATTTTCATAGCCAATTAGATCCATATGCTCAATATGTCAAATTTGAATGCCTTAAAACATCGACATAATCCAAACTTATAACTGGATTGCCTGATGGTTGCGATGGTTGGCGAGGCATAACGAGCACATTGCTTCATTTATTCAGTCGAGGTAGTACATGTTGCACTCACTCTTGTTTCGATTATGTTATACTTGTATGAAAATACAACTGTTTGGAATCAGTTAATCCATCTTGTATCATAAGACCACACAAATTATGTTTTATTGATGGTCTTTTGTATATTCAGGAAGAGACATAAGCTGAGATAACAGTTCAGGAGGAGCCTAAATTTCAAAGCCACTCATATGCCTTCTTTTTACCATAAAGCAGTACCAAGAGTCTTAGAAGGAAAAAAGGTCTTTTACTTAACGAGTATTACGAATCACTATGCTTTGTCGTAACCATTTAACTACAACGAGGTACAACAATGAGAGAAACAAGAAAGCCTTAAACCCAAACTTTTGGGTCAGCTTGAGTACTTTTCTTCCATTCAGTGCCAAGTCCTCTGGGGCATTGGCAAAACTGCAAGGACATACTAGGGACAATTTTAATTGTTACAAGTTATCATTTATACAAGAAGGGATATAGGTTTGTCGATTTTGTGTGTGTGTGTGTGTAGGGGGGGTGGTGGATGGGGGGTTGTGCTTGAGTTGTGGCGGGCTTAGCATAGGTCAATTTTGTTTTAATATTCCTATTATGTAAGCCCAGACCGGCCAACCCAATATAGTAAAACTCTAAATGTCTTTCTCCATTTGGTTGGCACTTCCTACACCTTATTTTGTAATAACTGTACTGAACTTGCAAGCTCGGGCTTCCAACACCACCCCTTTCTCCTCTTCCCCTCCCCTTATTTTCTGAATCCATAAGTTTTAACTTAAAATAATATATGTTGAACAATTATAGGTCAATACAGGCTTAATTTAAAGTCAACAAGTAACTTTAGAATAATAAATTTCATTGTGATCACTACTTTTCTTGGTTGGTGCTTCTTTGACTCGATTTTTTTTCCATTTTAATTTTTTTGGAGTGAGACAATTGTTGGAAACTCTGCCCAAGTTTAATGTACACATTCCTTATATTATTATTGGTGAATCAAACTTTAGTTGAATGTGGAAGTAACTGTATAATATTCTTGACCACAAGAAGTACTGGTGAACTGGGATGTAGGGCCTAGGTGATTAGTGTTTTATGTTCCCAAGTATACCATTATGCAACTGAAGTTACAATTCTCAATATCGTAAGCTGTCCAATATCAACTTTCATTTACATAATTACTCGATCAAACTAGACTTGATTACTAGCTGACTTTTACACTTGTATTACTCAGTAAGCCATATGTAACCCATGTAATGATATGCATTTATGCTCCTTAAGAACACATCAAAGGACTTTATTGCCTTATAATGTACCAAGATTTTCAAATTATATGGTGATTTGTGTTCCAGTATCATATTATAATTTTGGTTTTGTGGGCATTTCAGAATGCTCCATGAGTGGGAGTTTGACCCTTCACCACCTTTTAATTATATAGCTATTTTCTAGCAATATAAGTGTAGTTCTCAGATATTTATATCTTTTTTGGAACTTTAATGCTTCTTCAGTTATATGGATATTTTGGTTTTGATTGGATAATGACATTATTCACCATTTACTTGTATTTGTTGCAATCTTTATTATGCAAAGATTCCAAACATAGAATATTAAAAAGAATCTTGTGTTTAAGTTTTGTGGTAAAACATATACGGGATAGAAAAAACATCATGTACTACTTCATATTCGTTTCTATTAGTATCTTGAACTTCCAGGTGCTATTAAGAGTTTTTTGACCTTTAATCTTGCTCTATAGGTTAATTTGGAAACGTTACCAAACTGGGAAGAGACAGATGTTCAAGGCACAAGTTTATATAAATACTGATGTTGTTCCATAATACTGGGAAAGCAAGTTATAGATGCTATTCTTGATTAATTGTCTTCTATTCGGTATGCTGATGTCCTCTTTCATCTCATTTACAGATTCATGGAGATCACAATACTGCTACTTTTTCGTCTAAATGGTAAGCTTGTAACTGGAAGAATAATGTTTTTTTTGGAACTTTCAAATTGCTTTACAAGCGGAAACACAACATATTCTTTTGTTTTGTTACTTGATCTCTGTGGATTTTTTAAGCAACCAAATGGGTAAAGATATTGTATATCAATTGGACTGTCTTATGATACAAACTGTTATAAAATAGATGTACACATTGTTGGTGCTTTCTTTACATGGAGAGAGGTTGCTCTCAACATGCCTTGTAAATTTTAGTTCCACATCGGAAATGCACCATGAGTTATCTCAACATATATACTTGGGTGTGTTGTTGAGAGATGCACATGGGGTGGTGACCCTAAGGAGGGAACCATGTGGGTGATTTTACAAGGAGGTAAGAATAAGGCTCCAAGGATTAAGCATTAATGCTTTTGTCATTCTCTTGGATTAATTCCATTTGGAGCTAAGCCCCAAAGGGGCTTAGCGACTCGGACTCGGACTCGGACTCATGGGCTCATGGGCCGGCTCATGAGGCGTAATGTGGCGTTTTGTTGGCGCACTTAGCACGTCAGCAGTCATGCGGTCTTTATGCGGCTCATATGCGGCCATGCGGTCTTATGCGGCATGCGGCTCATATGCGGCCTCATGCGGCTCATGCTGACTGTGCAGATTACAAATCAGTTTTGGAAAGGCTGAATCAATGCGATTAAATCAGATCCTATCTTTGTGGGATTTGAATTTATTCAGATCCTATCTTTGTGGGATTTAAATTAATTTCGTGGGATTTGATTCAATCTTTCCATAACTGAAGAGGCGGCTAGGGTTTCCACCCTCTCTCTATAAATACTCTCTTCTGGCCTCCTTTGTGACTACTACGAAAATTACAAGTCAGAAAAAGAGAAAGAAGAGAGAGAGAGAGAGTTGCTGCCGCTATTGCAAGTCCATCCGAGGAGTCCGAACAGAGGTGACTTCGAGCGTTCCACAAGTTCTTCAACTTGCTGGTTCCTGGAAGCAGATCGTGTGGGGCGAATCTTGCTTTGAGCAACGGTGTTTTGACACCCCAGCATTGTTCTTCTTCTCATCTCTCTCTAGTTTATTGTAACTCGTTCTGTCCCAATTGCAACATGTTTGCAAGGAAGAACGAGAGATCTTCTCTTCTCTTTTCCCTCCTTCAGATTGTAATTTAGCTATTTGTTTTATTGTACCATTGTAGATCTTGATTTTGATCACTGCAAAGTTTTTGTGTGACATCTCAGATCTCGATTGCATCTGTTTTTCCATCTTTGATCAAGCCCCGGGACTAACAATCTCAAAGCAAGATCCGTGCAGATGAAAAACATTAATGCTTCGCTCCTCCAATCGGACTTCTGCAAGTTGAAAAAGTTCGATAGAGAGCACTATCAAGTCTGGAAGAGAAAGATTTACCTAACTCTTCAACTGAAAGACGTTGATCATGTTCTGTTAGAGGAAGAACCCTCTGTTTCAGACACTGGATCTACTGCCGCATTCAACGCGGCTACCAAACTCCAGGCCAAGTGGAGAAGAGAAAATAGCATCTGCAGGCTTCTCATCCTGAATGCTATGGAGGACTCCCTGGCAGAATCCTACTCGAGAAGGAACTTGCCAGAGACATATGGGAGTCTGTGAAAATCTGTATGAAGAAGACAAGAACATGAGCAAAATGTTTGTGGTTGAAAAATATCACAAATTGCTCTTTGAGGACGAAAAGTCCATGCTGCCACAGGTGAAGGAATTTCTGAAGCTGCGTCAGAAACTGGAAGACGAAGAGATGCCCCTTCCCGACAAGTTTGTCGTCGGAGGGATCATCTCAAAACTTCCTGCTGGATGGAGTACCTTCTATGCAAGGATGCACAGAAAGAAGCTAGACATTAGCTTGGGAGATCTACTTCAAGAGATCCATGTTGAGGACGAGATGCGTTCCCAATAGAAGGTGGACACTCTGTCCAAACAGTTGTCTAAAGCCAATCTTGTGCAGACGAGAGATCCCAAGGGGAAGCAGGCGGCTTCTCATCCCAAGAAGAAGGACTTCACTAATCTAAAAGTGAAGGGTCCTTCTTTCAAACAACAGAAGACCAAGTCCCACGTGACTTGTTACAATTATGGCAAGAAAGGCCACTACAAGAGTGAATGCAGATCTAAGCCTAAACATCAGAGAAAGGTGAGCCTAATAAGGTTTCATTGGTTTCTAACATTGTTGCTATGATCGGACAGGTCACAACTGTGGGGTTGACTCTGACTGGTGGATAGACACTGGAGCGACTTGCCATGTCTGTTCAGGCAAGGAATGGTTCGTCACGTACCAGCCGATAATTGAGAAGGTTGTCATGGCGAACCAGGCCCAAGCTGAGGTTCTGGGGATCGGGACCGTGGAACTAAAACTCACTTCTGGGAAAACTCTGACGCTTCAAGGTGTGAAGCATGTTCCGGCGATTGCCAAGAACCTGATCTCTGGGAGCCTGTTCTGCAACGCAGGCTTGAGGATGGACATCAATGCTGGTCATGGTGATGTCCAAGAAAGGAACATACTTCGGGAAGGCTTATCAAACCGAAGGAATGTTTAAAATTCAGCTTGTTAACTAGTTTGAAGACATTAATACAGTTGCATTTTCTGATTATTCTTTCGAGTTGTGGCATAATAGACTAGGACATGTTCATTGTAAAAGAATTAACAAAATGTCTAGTCTAGGACTTATCTCAAATGTGGGGGTGGAGAAGTGTGAGGTGTGTGCTCAGACGAAGATCACAAGGAAACCCTTTCATCGGGTCAATCGAAGTACAGATCTTCTGGAGTTGGTGCACTCCGATATCTGTGACTTCAAACATTTCTCCACGAAGGCCGGGATGAAGTATTTCATAACCTTCATCGACGACTTCTCAAAATACGCGTTCGTCTACTTGCTCAAATCTAAAGACGAAGCCTTCGAGAAGTTCAGAGAGTTCAGGTCGAAGCTGAACGACAGACTGGACAACAACTCAAGAGGTTAAGAAGTGATCGAGGTGGGGAGTACAGGTCTCATGAATTCGCATCGTTCTGTAAAGAACATGGAATCATATGCGAGACTACTGCTCCATATTCTCCTCAATCCAACGGATAGCGGAGAGGAACAGAACGTTGACAGAAATGATGAACTCTATGCTGCTAACCGGGTCTTCCTAAATGTACTGGGGAGAAGCTGCATTGACGGCCACTTTTATTCTAAATAGAGTGCCACATGTAACTTCAGACGTAACTCCTCATGAACTCTGGTTCAAAGTCAGACCAAACTTGAATGTCATTCGAGTGTGGGGGTGTCTGGCGTATGTGAAACTCCCAGATCTGAAGATTCAGAAGCTAGGGACAAGGACTATGAAGGCGATCTTCTTGGGTATGCTGAGAAGAGTGATACTCGGAGATTTCTTGATATTGAGTCAAATCATATCATCGAATCTCGCGATGCTGAATACTTTGAAGACAAGTTTGCAAAAGACAAAAATATTTTCTTTGGACATTCCAGAAAATGATGTAGGTGCAAATGAGACTGAAATCTCATATGAGCCAGTAGTCCAAAAAGAAGCTGTTGTTGTTGAAACAACTCTTGTACCAGAACTCGCAGAGCCGTCAGCTAAGCGAGCGAGGAGACCGAAAGACTTCGAAGATGACTTTGTCACCTATCATGTGGAAGCAGATCCGCTTACCTATGATGAGGCGATGAAGACCAGAGATGCTATCTTCTGGAAGGAGGCAGTGAATGATGAATTTGACTCTATCACCTCCAATAACACATGGGTGTTGGTAGATCTACCTGAAGGAGAAAAGCCCATCGGATGTAAATGGATCTTCAAGAAGAAGATGAAGGCAGATGGAACTATTGACAAGTTCAAGGCCAGGCTGGTAGCCGAGGGATTTTCTCAGAAACAGGGGATAGACTACTTTGACACGTACGCTCCAGTGGCCCGGATGACCACCATCAGGATGTTAATTGCTCTTGGCAGCTATACATAATTGGTGATACATCAGATGGATGTAAAGACTGCATTCCTGAATCGGGAGCTGACCGAAGAGATTTACATGCAACAGCCAGATGGATTTGTCGTCAAAGGTCTTGAAGACAAAGTCTGCAAGTTAGTGAAATTATTGTATGGTTTGAAGCAAGCTTCCAAGATGTGGCATGAGAAGTTTGATAAAGTTATTAGGTCAAACGGCAACAGAGTCAGCGAGACGGACAAATGTGTTTACACAAAGTTCGCTGATGGAAGAGGAGTCATCGTTTGTCTGTACGTGGACGACATGCTAATCCTAGGTGCGGATATAGGCTGTGTCACAGAGACAAAGAAGTTCCTCTCAACTAAGTTCAGTATGAAGGACTTGGGGGATACAGATGTCATCTTGGGCATAAAGATCATCCGGACAGACACTGGAGTAGCGCTGTCACAATCTCACTACATTGAGAAGATGCTCACACGCTATGGGTATAAGGATCTTCCAGGGATCGATACGCCATACAGGTGTGATCAGAAGCTGAAGCCAAATTCAAGAGAAAGCGTCAGGCAGCTGGAGTATTCTAGCGTTATCGAAGTTTGATGTACGCAACCACTGCCACAAGGCCTGACATAGCTTTCGCCGTGGGAATGCTGAGTCGGTTCACAAGCAACCCAGGGGTTGATCACTGGAAAGCTGTGAAGCGGGTGATGAGATATCTCAAGAAAACTCAGACATATGCGCTGCACTACAACGGGTATCCGACAGTAGTGGAAGGCTTCAGTGATGCTAGCTAGTATTCAGATGGAAAGCGAGAGATCCACAGGTAGATATGTCTTTTCCCTGGGTGGAGCTGCTATATCGTGGAAGTCGAAGAAGCAGACTATACTCTCTCGTTCCTCCATGGAATCTGAATTCTATGCACTTGAAACTGCAGCAGATGAAGCAAATGGCTTCGGGAGCTCATGTATGATCTTCCAGTGGTTGGGGCTCAATACCGGTGATACCGATATACTGTGACAACCAGGCGACTGCGACGGTGGCATCAAATGACCTCTTCAACGGGAAGAAGAGGACTGTGCGGTTGAAGCACAGGGCAGTACACGATCTTATCAAAAGAGGTGTAATTACAGTGGTTAATGTTCGGAGTCAGGAGAACCTGGCAGATCCGTTCACAAAGGGCCTCAAGCGCCAGTTGGTCGATGACACAGCTTGTAAAATGGGCTTGAAGGCATTCGATAGTGTGTCTTTGTAATCCTACCATAAAGTTTTATGCTATTAGTTCAAAGAGAAATCTACTAGGCATCTAACTTTTGGTTCAAAGGAGGATCACTGACTGGGAAACTATCAGGTAACAGTGGGTACTTGTTCTCTGGAACATGGAAGGGATACGGACCCATAACCACTGTTTCTACTATGTATTTTTCTACGAAAAAAAAGATCCTGTGGAAGGTTGGCTTAAACGCCTTAATGAGTTCTCAGGCAGAGTGAATGCCTGGTGTGCTTTACAGGAAGCACGGTAGAGCAGCACTACAAGGAGTGAAACTCCATGCTACAGTGGGGTGACTCCACCATGAGGTTTCCAGGTAGGGGTAATGCCTTGGCTTTGCAAGCCAAGTCACAGCGGCGTAGCACCGCAAATAGGCAGATAGCCTAATACTGTATGACGTAATTAAAGAGTTGTAGACAGCACTAAAAAGGGGAGGATGGCCCCATGTTACAGTGGCACGACACCACGATGAGGTACCCAGGTAGGGGTAAAGCCTCGGCATTGCAAGCCATGTCGTTGCGACGTAACACCGCAAGGAAGCCTTAGGCT